>BSYR01000055.1:11800000-12275000 GCA_030270665.1 Hibiscus trionum | reverse complement strand
GACTTGGTCTATCTTGTTCAACACCGTTTCACTGATCAAGTAAAGTCAAGTCATTCTTCTATGGCACGACTTTGAGTCTCTTGATCCACCCTTGGAGATCGATTGTTCCCATGATGCCGTCGAGCCTCTAGGCAATCTGATCGATGAACACTCCCTAACTCATGCTCACTTTGAGTACATTGATCATTAATGGGTTCGTGTTAATTGACCTCCTTCTCAAGACGATCAACCTCCTTCGGTCTCTTCACAAGTTCCACAAGTCCAACAAGCTCAAACTTCCATGGATGGACTCATGGCGTATCTAAATGAGCAATTCACATCCTTAGGGACTAATATTGCTTCTTTAGATACGAACATGAATGCGGTATTTAAGGCCATTGATACTCGTTTTACATTATTAGAGGATCGAGTCAAGGACCTTGAGCAACAATAAACTTCCATTGATGTCTCTCTCATCGTTTTCCATGGTGCTTGGATCAATCATACTCGGAAGTCTCAAACCAACCGTGATGATGATGAAGAGGACGAGGACGAAGACAATGCGGACGAGTAGTCTTTGAGCATATCATTACATATCACGCCATTTAGGATTTATCTTTTATCATGCACCTTTGTCTTTAGGAACCATATGCTTTGATTTTGTTTTTAGGATTAAGTTTGGATTTAAGTTTGAATTTATTTTGAACTATTGTTGCTTTGGATTTTAATTTGAACTTTAATGATATTATGTTGCTTTAATTATGCTTTGATTATACCCTGTGCTTTATTGTTATATCTTGTTTATATCCTTGATTATTTGCATTTATTTTGATCTAATAAAAAGGGGAGAAGTGTAAAAACATAAATTTTTACAAACTTTTCAAAATCAATCTTAAATTAAGGGGGAGTAAACTTTTCAAAGTTTTCAAAATACTTAAAAATTTACTTTGGTTTTGTTATATCAAAAAGGGGAGATTGTAAAACCTAATTTGATTTTGATATAACAAAGTGTCTAAAGACCTATTTGTAAAAGTAAATAAATTTTTAAGTATTTCAAAGTCTCACAAATTGGCAAGCAAACTTGAACCAAAATGTTTCTAAGTCAAATAAATTGTTCAAGCAAAATTTTTCTAAGTGTTATAGCCTAAAACCTACTTGTACGCTAAGGTGTATCGATACGCTATAGTCGTATCGATACGGTTTTGAGGTTATAGAATTTTAATCGACAAAAGCGTACCGATACGGTTATACCCGTATCGATACGATATTTTATCTGGGCTTAACTTTAAGGTATAGCGTACCGATAGAGTTGTACCCGTATCGATACGATTTGATCTGATTCGATAAATCTTTACATTTAAAGTTTTTGACCTTTGCTTGTCAGTTATAATTTCAGCAAAATTTCAAACGATCGTTGGACCGTATCGATACGCCCATATAGCGTATCGATACACTTTTTGCTAAAGTTTTACTCAGGATTCTAGTGAGCAAAATCTGTATCGATACGGTCTTAGAGAATCGATACGCCCTTATTTTTACACTATGCCCGTACCGATACGCCCATACGCGTATCGATGTGCCCTCTTAAATGTGCACAACGGATCTTTCTGTTTTGAGACAGGTATGAATACGCTTGTTCGAGTAGCGATACGGTAGGTTGTAGAAGTGCATTTATTGCAGAAAAAATGAAGCCCAACGGCTCTGTTGATGATCTCAAGCACCAGAATGACAAGAAATCAATGCAAAGGTATATAAACAAGCCTCTAAAAGCTACAACAACAGCTATTGAACTAATTTCCAACAATCCAAGCACATATTCAAACCCTAGAGCTCATAAAGTCAAATTCTTGTAACCCCACTTGTGTAATCTTTCATTGTATTATCTTATTTCAAGTTTGGGGAGTGTTTAAGTGTAATTGGGGAGTCTATCAACCTTGTGAGAGGCATTTTTCAGATTGTCAGTCTTCTTTGTATTTGAAAGAGTCTTGGTTAATCCTTGGGTAGATTAACCGATTTGTAAGGTTTCCTCCTAATCCGAGAAAATGGGACGAATTTCTAGTAAAATTGGTTGAAAATCCTTAGTGGGAGCTAAGGTAGTGGATGTAGATCTTGTTCTAAGCTTGAACCACTATAAATTGTCTTGTCTTCAATTTTCCATTTTTCAATTTGCTCCCTTCAATTTTAAAAAGCCAATTCACCCCCCTCTTGGCCATTTTCGATTCGATTGATCAACTTAACACACATAGATTTTTCTACTATTTTTACTTTGAGAATCTCAAGCACCATGGGAGCCGATGAATCTGTCTTAAGAAACTATGATTTCACTGACCTCAACAAATCTGTTCATCCGAATTGTTCTTCGGATACAAGTAAACGGTTTCAATTTACTTTTATAATATTTGGTATTTCTAATTGTTTTATCCCATTAATCCCATTTAGGGTGTGTTTGATTTGCGTAAGATGAACTCCGAAATTTATTTTACATCATTTTTTTGAGAAAAAGGACGAGCCTCATTAAAAAACCCCACTAAAGCCAAACACTAAGCCCATGGGGAAGTGATGGGGCCTAATGGAGAAAAAGAGTGCCCGCAAATTATCATTAAGAAAACGATGACAAGTCATCTCGTACATCTGATTGAAAAATCTCGAGATAAACTGAGTCAAAGTGTACAGGAGAAGGGGATCGTAGAGCCCAAGTGACAAGACTATGAGCGACCGTGTTAGCGAAGCGTAGAACAAAACAAACCCTAAAGTTATCCTTGTGAAGCCGAAGGATGTCCCATGTCGGCCTGAGAAAGTCACCGAGGACCGAGATGTCATCAAAGGTGTGGTTCAACTTGTTGACCGTAACATCTTCATATGATTCAAAGAAGACTCGGGTCCAACCCCGATGAAGAGCAAGGTGAAAACCAGCCAAGAGCGCATGGGCCTCAGCAAGAGGAACATCATACAATTTAAAACAATTCAAATACAACTAGGTATCCAGATATTTGGGTAGTAAAAATTCAGCCCGTGTCCTGACCCGTGAAAACTAGGTACCCGCTAATTGGGTATCCACAAGTCAGCCCATCGGGTACTCGAGGCAAATTTATGATTTTTTTTCAAATCATACAATTTAAAACAATTCAAATACAACTAAAACTTTTAAATTACTTAATTCAAATATATTAATCAAAACTAAAAGAAGAAAAAATATCATTTGATTAAAATAAAATTTAATTCAGGCTATGGCAAACCTAAATTTTTAGCATAATCTTTAATGTATTGAATCATTAATTTTGGATTCGTTACTTATTTTAATAAAATTTCATTAATTAGAGATTTAGAATAGGGTAGAATAATTTGGAAATGAAAATTAAGGGTATTCAAAAATAAAAACTTAATTAAAAAAACTGAGTAGCATATAAAAGAAAATAAAATAATTAAACTTTGGCTACTTTAATATTTTAAATTCATATGAATTTTTTCAAACTTTGAGGAGTTTATGAAGTTTTTTCAAACATTGCTTAATTATATATAAGATTTACTCAGATAATACATGTTTTTCGTGAGAGTAATAAGTTAACCGACGGATTGATTAAGATTGTTCGAGATAGAGATTTTACTTGTCCATTTTTTCTTCTGATGCTGAATTTAATTTTAGCTATTTTACATAATAATTGTTGTACTTAAAAGACTTTTGTTACCAGTTTTCTATGATTATATTAATTAAACTTTTTAACAAGTGGTATTAAAACTCACGAGTTTAATATTAATGTTTAAATTTATATATGAGTAACACGTTAAGTATAAATAAATATTTTCATTTGTTTTATGGATACATATTGATTGATTAGAACTGATATTAAAATTTTCTAAATCTCTTGTCAAAGTCTTACTCCACCAAATTTATAGTTTAAAAAATATATTTAAAAAATTGTGGAATTCTTATTTTCTTTATATAATTAATCTAGTACCGTAATTTTTTATTTTTTTAATAACCCAATTTTAAATAAATAAAAATTTAATCCAAATAAAAAATAAATTAAAAATATTTTTCGGGACGGGTCAAGTACCCAGTGAAGTCTAATATTACAGCTCAGGCCAGACCCGTGAACCCTTTATATTTAGCAGGTCGGATACCGGTTCAGAAAACTTATTTTTTTAGGAAAAATAATCGGTTATTTTCCATTGGGTTTGTAGGTCAATGGACACGTATTTTTAAACACCCCTAATGATAACCGGACCTGACTTGATATGAACCCAAACTCAAAATAACCTAATATGAACGATAATAGAATAACTTAACCTGATATCCAAAATGACCTAACCTTAAGTTTATCTATAATCGGTTAAGACCTTGATCTGAAGTTCACCCGAAACGATAGTATCCGACCTAAATTTTATCTTAAACCGATGTAACCCAACATGAACTTAACTTGATACCTGAAATGATCCGACCTGGAGTCAATCTGAACCCAAATTAATCCGATAATTAATTGTTTGAACTCGAACCCTTTTGACCCGACCTGAACTGAACCGAGTCTGAGCTGGGCTCAACCTGACATTGACTCGAACTCGACTCAACTTGAATTCGACCCGACTCGAGTCGAACCATTAACTTGATCCGACATAACTTGAATTCGATCTGACCGACCATAAACCCATATGAGTACCCGATTTTACGTACCTAGTCCACTCCATGAATAAAATCCTGTCTTCACTTTCAGTTGGTACCACAATAAAATGTTTCCAAATAAAGCAAGATATGTTAGGAATGAAACCGGTATAACACCTACAGATAATGTCAAGAAATACAGAAACGTAGTCACAACCATGCCTTGAACATCCCATCTCAATCCATAAATTGTACCAAAATGGAATAAACAATCCCTGTAAACTGAAGTCATCATTCGGCTAAAATACTCTAAATTAATCAACTCTATCATTGTTTCTTTCATTAACACTGAAACAAAATGCATAACATGCAACACTGGCACTGCCGTCAAATTGTTTGGTTTTGGAAGGGCTATACTTGTGTTCCTTAAATTTCTGAAGTCTTTGAACATCATTTTCTCTTCTATTTGCTTTGTTTGATGGAGAAAAAGAGTTTGTCCATTTCGAAATTAATAGCTGCAATTGATAAAAGGAAAACAAAAAAGCATCCACCCAAACCAGAAACAAACGATGCTTTTTATTATATTATGTTTATACCATAAAAATGGATGGAGACAAGAAGATGAGTGAATGCAGCAGGGGTTTCAAAAATATGTACAAACATTTTCAGGAACAGTAAGGAAACTCAAATAGATTGGGTCTTGAAAGGAGTTCCTGATAATGAATGAATGGAATGATGAGCCTCAAACTTGCAAGTGTTTTGGGGCAAAACAAAAAAATAAATAAAAAATAAAACCACTAAATAGAAGGCCCTAAACGATTGTATTTCGTCAACTAGGTGGCAATGCCTTTAACTCCAGTGGTAAGAAGGGTCATCTTACCAAATTCAGGGTTGCCTTTCTGCATCATTGCCACGAATTCGTTGTAATCTATCCGACCATCCTGCGAAAAGCAGTAATGACACAAGTAATCAGTCCAACCCCCCAACCATTGCATACATGAATCCTACAGGAAGATTAAATTCTAGAGGTGAGACAGGATGCACGAATTTAGACTTACATTGTCCGTGTCGACTTCTCCAATCATTTCGTCCAAGTGGATTTCCTCGATACCAAACTCCTGACAAGCTTTCTGAAGCTCATCTTGAGTGATGTAGCCACTGCCATCTTTGTCGAAATACGAGAAGGCAGCCATGAGATTATCCTCCCTTTCAATCTTGTTTAGATGCAATGTTGCAGCTACGAATTCTTCATAGTCAATTGTGCCACTATTATTAACGTCCGCCTGCAATTCCCGAGAAAACAGAAAGGATCAAAGGATGTTAGTTAGATGTGTACAAACGGCCTATGCTACACAGATTGCAGAATAAGTATTAGATATGGGTATACTCATCCTATCCTTGTATCTTCATAGGCATAGAATTTGAGTATTTTATGAAAATGAACAGTTCGGAGTATGTGTTATAATACATCATGATCTTCATATCTGAAATGAAACTTACGGCCTTCATTAGAGCACGAAATTCTGACTCATCAAGATCAGCACCAAATTTTTTCAATCCAACTTTGAGCTCATCATATGTGATTTGACCGCTGTTATCTGCGTCTATCATTTTGAACATTTCCTTCAGCCCAGCTATTTCTTCTTCAGAAAGTCTCTGGGCAATGACCTGAAAAGTAAAATGAAAAGGAGCTAAAGAACAGGGGCAAGCCATTTTAGCTGGTGGGATTTGAGCATTAAAAGGTAATTTACTTATTTAGCATCTTTTATCAAAAGTTTTATGACCAATGTTGTTTGAGATGCAAAAACTTACCTTTAAGGCCATTTTCTTTAGCTTGTTCATTGCAGAAAATTGCTTCAAACGGCTCAAGACTACGGAATCAAGTGGCTTGTCCGGAGCCACCCCATCGACCTGTACCCAAGGATGGCCTGAAAGGAACCAAAAACAAATCAGCAACTTCCTGTAAAAATCTTAATCCTTGATAATAACTCTGTCATGGCAATGGTGAACAAGGATGATGATTTGAATTAGAAATAAATGAAAATTATATCCCGCTAATTGATCTTAAAGGTTTTAATAACCAACAAAGTACATGAGAAAGGTCGAAAAACGAACATCAACTGAGAATTAAAACAAGCCTCAATCATGTTTCAACATACAAGTTCTCTAATACTCATCCTAGCTTGCTTAGTCAAAGAGACTTACGCAGTACTTCATGTGCAGTTATCCGCTTTTTCACATCCCTCACAAGCATTTTCTTCACTAAATCTTTTGCGCTTTCAGAGATGTCAGGCCATGGATCAGAGGTGAAGTCAAGTTCACCATGCAAAACCTCTTCAAATATCTCTTGTTCAGTTTCTGTATATAAAAAGAAAAAATAAATAAAACAAGCAGAAATAGAACAGTAGTTCAAAATTTTCAGGAACATAGATGGTAACCGATGAAGTCTTACCGCCCCAGAAAGGCGGCACCCCACTTAAGAGAATGTAAACGATCACCCCAGCACTCCACACATCTGCTTCTGGACCATAATGCTTCCGCAAAACTTCGGGTGCAACATAGTATGGGCTTCCAACCACATCACTTAAGACTTCCCCTGAAATTTTAAAGACCATCAGGAAATGACACCATTGCTGATTGCTGATTGCTCGGACATGGGTATTCGAATATAATCCTCGAGATATAACATCTTTAATACATTTAACATACCCCTATCCCTAAGACCAAATAATGTGAACTGACATCCAGCTAGCAACAAAGTAAATGTAAAATGAAGAGATACTCTTAAACTGTTGCATCAATTTAGATATAATTGCTTACAGTAAATGTAAAATCTAACGACCCCAGCACTACCTTGATTCCATATTCTTTTCTGCGATTAAACTGTCATGATTCAATGAAGAATAGAATACCAGCAAACCAAAATCAAGCACCAAAAGAGAAAAGAACTTTGAACATACCAGGCTTGAAGAATATTGATAATCCGAAATCAATGGCTTGAAGGGGTGAATCCTCTTTCTCATTAACAAAAAGAAAGTTTTCAGGTTTGAGATCCCTATGCATTACTCCCATGGAGTGACAGGCTTCCACAACACCAACTATAGTTCTTGCTAGATCAGCAGCCTTTCTTTCGGAATAATGCCCCCTCTGTACGATTCGATCGAAGAGCTCTCCCCCAGCACACAGCTCCATGACAACATGAACAGCCACAGAATCCTCATAAGCCTCTTTGATGGTGACAACATTAGGGTGGCAAGCCAGGTGATGCATTATCTGAATTTCCCTCTTAACATCATCAACATCGTCTGGAGTTACAAGTTTCCTTTTGGCAATGGATTTACAAGCATACTCCTTCCCGGTACCTTTCTCCACACAAAGGAAAGTTGTCCCAAACTGGCCTTGCCCTAACTTCTTCCCCAAGTTATAATATTCTTTCAAATTACCTGTTTTGGTTTGTAACACCGCTTCCACCTTTAGCCCAGCACATGCTTGCCTCTTCACATTATGAGGCTTCCTAGGTTTCCCAGCATCACCCTTAGGCTCTTCCTTGGCAGCTGTCCCCGCCACCACGGCCACCGCCGCTGCAATTGCATTCTGTGACGGTTTAGATTCAAGTCTTTGAGGGTGAGACCTGGATTGTTGCCTTGAGGCAGCCTTGGATTGTTGTCTTTGCATAGACAGTGACATTGAAGCTGACGATTGTTGCCTTTTCATAGACATCGTTGATTGTTGTCTTTGGGTCAACTTTGATTTTTGTGATTGGATTTGGATTTCCTCTCCAGGTCCTTTCTCATCCTTAACAATCTTCATCTCTTCGGGGGGGTCCTTTTGAACCAAATCATCGCCGGCATCAGCTGTAGCGGTGCCGGCTTCGGCTTCAGCTCCGGCTTCTTCATTTTCAGCCTTTTCACCTTCGTTTTCATTCTTCTTTTGCTCCTCTTCGGTTGGATTGGAACCACAAATTGAACATAAATTTCCCATCTGGAAAAACTGAAACGACTCTCAATTCTCTCGCACCTTAATTTTCTTCTCCAATAATCCAACAAGTCCAAAACCATCCAATTGTTGTCACAATATTAATCCCCATTTTCTTTTCTCCTTAATCCTTACGGATTGTATTGTTTTGGCTTTTGAAAACTATTCGCCAATCTAAACCACCTGCCGTACACCTTCAACCCAAACCAATGATCCAATGGAAAACAATTTCATCAAAATAACAAAAAGAAATCTTTAAAGACTCTCTAAAACTTCCCGAATATACATTTTGCAATGATCATTAAATAAGACTAAGAAATTTTCAACATTTTGATGTAAATAAACAATCACAAGCCAAGACAATAATCTGAAATCGAAAAACATGGTAATATGGAAAATGAAAAGAAAAGAAAAGAAAAGAAAAGGGGGAATTTTATTTGGTCTTAATTAGGGGGTTTATTAATATCTGTAATCAAAGAAGAAACAAAGCTTTTTATGTCTGTTTGTTTTTTCCCTTTTCTCCTCTCCCCTATCAAGAGGGAAAAGGAAGAAAATGAAAAGAAAGAGAAGCGAGGAAAGAAAGAAGATAGGTTTTTCCGTTACAAATGCTTCAACCTTGCACGTGTTTAATTGGGTTATGCTCAGCTGTATCTCAAGACC
Source organism: Hibiscus trionum (assembly GCA_030270665.1). Lineage (NCBI taxonomy): Eukaryota > Viridiplantae > Streptophyta > Magnoliopsida > Malvales > Malvaceae > Hibiscus > Hibiscus trionum. The sequence continues at coordinate 12,265,789 of BSYR01000055.1, read as the reverse complement.
ATTGCAGATTTGAATGCATATCGACGGCTGAGATTATACTTTAACCTCATATTTTATGAATTGATCAAAATATTACTGTATATATTAACTTGAAACATTAGTTAGCAAAATCGTTTTTTTTTATTCATCTAATTGGATATTGTATTTAAAAAAAATCTGTAATAACCCAAATTTATCCGGGCTCCTTTTTTAGCCCAATAAACAAATAAAAACAAGACACGTTTTTATTAATCCATTACATTAACCTAATAGGCCCAATACTCTTTAACCTAATTTAACTCTAACCCTAATTTTCTAATCTAAACCCTAGCCGCCAGCTGCCACCATCCTGTTGTCGACGCCATTGTCGCAAGCCGTCGCCGCCACAAGTTATCGCCATCGTCAACTAAATCGACCAAAATCCTAAATAATCAAAAAAATCCTTAAAAAATTAAAACCTTCAATATTTTATCTCATCTGCCATCTGAACCGCTTGTAGTAGTAATAGTAGTAGGTAGCAGTCGTAGTAGCAGTAGAAGTAGTAGTAATAGTAGTAGTAGTAGCAACAGCAGTAATAGTAGGTAGCAATAGTAGCAGTAATAGCAGTAGTGGTGGGTAGAAAGCATGGTAGAGAAAAGATTGGGGGTTTTCAATTTCTTTTAATTATGCTCTTTAATTTTAGTATTGTTTATTTATTTGTTTATTTATTTTTCTTTCGTAATAGAGTATGCTAGATATCATGCATATATTTATGCAAAACAAGCATGTGGATAGAAAGCATGTGCGGGTAAAAACCACCTTTTGTTCAAAGTATGCGAGTAGAAAAGCATGATTGGATAGAATTACTTTTATTTGAGTAAAGCATGTCAACATGTAGGTTCTATATCTTTTGAATTTTGCAATACATTATTGATTATTATATTCGTAATAACCTGTTTTATTTTTTGTATCGCATTAGCATCTCATTTTGCATATATTTGCATCACATCATGTTGCATAACTATTTCTTGTCCGAGCTTCTAATTTTGAGAGAGTTTCGACCATAGTAATTTTGGGACATCCAAGTCAGCCAAGTCAACATCAGTTTTTCACTCGAAACAAAGCTAAAGAAATGGACGACCGTTTGGCAAAAGTTAAAAAAGCATGTAAAGATCAGAATGAACAATCCTCAAGGAGATGTTGATTTCTTTTTAGACATCTTTGAGTAATGCTCGGAAAATATTTTGCCTAGGCCCGAAGGCTAAAAGGAATCTTTTGTAAGGTCACGCATCTATTTGTTTTTAATAAACTATACATTTTTAAAGATTTTCGCAAAATTTATGTATTTTTTCATGAGTATTTTTGTACATACATACATGTATATCTATTTTTCAGGAGCGACATCGATTTCAATCCAACGTTTAATTCTGAGCAGTCATGTGTATAGAAAAAATTAAAAGATGCGAAGATGAGGGAGATATGACCTATCTTCCAACCTACTTAGTCTAACAGAAGGACAACTAAGTGTGTTAAGGAGCGATGGAAAGGTCTCAACAAAAATTTTAAGTGAATGTTTCCTCTCAAGCATTGTTGTCTAAAATTTTTGAATATCGTGTTAACTCCAAACATCTATCCAACTGAAGATTACTCTTCCTTGATGATGTATATGTATGACATGATGTTTGTCGTTTCCAACCAAAGATCATTGTCATGATGGGGCAAGAGATATGAAAAGCTTCTTTACGTGAAAGATGAATAATCTTGATCATGCCGGGAAGACTTGTCCATCAAGGAGCATGCTATGAAATGATCTACGTCAAATGCAAGAGGTAATCTGTGATCAAAGAGCATGTCAAGTCAAATTGAGAATCCTGAACAAAGAATAAAGAAAAAGACAAAAAAGAAAAGAAAAAAAACCAAGGTGAAAATTCGAAAGAACACTTTAAAAAACTTTTAAAAATATCTAGAGTGAAAAATTAAAAATGACGCTTTAGGTTAAAAAAAAAGAAGAAGAAAAAGTAAAATGAAGACGCCAAATCAAAAGTGAAGCTTTCAAGGGAGAAGCAAGTGCAGAACGTTTCATCCCTACCTAAAAGAGATTTGGAGGATTGCTCATCTACAAACCAAAGCAGACACCAATGTTCTGTCAGAGTACAAGTTTGCTTGATCTGAAGAAAGGAAATGAACTCCAGGGTGAAAACCCGAAAACGGGTAATATAGAGCGATCCAGAAAAATAAAAAGAAAAAATATTGCATCTAAGCAAGTTCAAATCAAGCATGGCAAAAATAGCATTTCATTCATAATTGCAAGTTGTGGCGTGCATCACGTCTCCAAAGACCATACTGGTCATATATCGATATCTGCGTTGGAGGAGTTTGTCTCCAAACTACATCCTGCCTTATGGGGTTATCCTTTATTCACAAATTCCAAACTTCTGATGCTTGATTGAGATCAGAAAAGAGGGAAGAATAAAATGGTGCAGTTTGTAAGTTAAAGAAAGCCACCCAAATTGGTTAGAAATTAGGCATATGGGAAAAGACTTTCTCGAAAGCCTAATAGCCTCGAAGGCACTTCACATCTTCAGACATCGACACAACATTCGAGGTCCTCTAGGCACATGCTACGCCTGGAATGACCCTCGACAAGTGGGTTCAAAGATGCTCTTACACAGAATATATAGGGGCCCTGCTTTTGAAAAATTATATTTTTTTGAAAGAATAAAAATTCTTTGCTCATTCATATAAGCATCAATGCATTGTTAAGAAACAAAAAATTTCTTGCATTACTCCTTATAGAGATTTAAAATACAGGGACCTGAGACAGGTGTCTACTCAGATCAAAAATTTAAAGTCTTTAAAGGTATTCAATAACTATGATATCCGAGCCTGAGAATAAGGGGCATCAAATTAGAGCTAAGAAGATCTGGCCAATAAAAAAACGATTTTCCCTTGAGGAGAAGGAAAGAAATGATATCAACAAAGGTCATTCAACTTAAAATTTCAAATTTAGAAGAGAATGAGATTAGTAAAATTTGATGGGAAAATTTTTGTTAGGGCAAATTTTGAAAAAAATGAATTAGCGGATTGAACTGAGCCAGAAGAAAAGGACTTCTGCAAGTATTCCATGCATATTTATTCATCATGAGGGCATGCATGAAAACATATACATCGTTGCATCACCAAACATGTTCATACATCATGACATCTAATTTGTCATAAAGCATTCAAAACTTGAAGATTTTGACAAGAATTTCATGCATCGTTACATCATCACGAAAGCATGCACATATATGTCATCTGCATAAATACATTACCAGAAACTAACTTCACACTTCTTACTCAAAAGAATTTTCTAAAATCAATCATTTTATAAGGATATTTTTTTTCTCAAAATTAGAATTTTTTAATTCCATCCTTTCACAAGGACATTTTTTCTTAAAACATGAATTTCTTAATTTCATCCTTTCATAAGCATTTTTTTTCTCAAAACTTAAATTTTTTAATTTCATCCTTTCATAGAATGTCTTAATTGCATCCTTTCATAAGGATACTTTTACTCAAAAGTCAGAATTTTTTTATTCCATCCTTTCATAAAGATAAATTTTTCAAAATCAAAATTTCTTAATTCTATCCTTTCTCAAAATATGAATTTCTTAATTCAATCCTTTCACAATGATGTTTTTTTGAAAACATAATTTCATAATTGGACCTTTTTTTCAAAGATCTTTTCTTGAATTAATTTTATCTTTTTTAAAGATATTTGATCATCTCTTAAATGACAAGAGATTTACAGATCTGACATTCTCAAACAAGAAGGAGCATATTATCGTCAACAAATTTCAGTATCCTTGACATGAAGAAGTGAGGCAAATATTATTTAGCGTCTTCAACCAAGAAGGAACAAACAACTGTTAAAAAGATCCAACATCTTTGACACGAAGGAGTGAATCAACCAAATCAAATATTTAGATCAAACCTTTCAATTTTATTAAAAGCAGTTAATTTAATGACTCATTTGATAAGGCACATTTTTTAACTTTTGCAGGTCTTATCTCACTCATAATATGGTGTAGCGGATCAAGAACTTCAAGATCTTACTTTTTCGTCAGAATTTTAGCTTGATTAACTCTTAATATTCGAATGTAGGGTTTAGGGTTTAAAGTTTAGGTTTATTGTTTAGGGTTTTGAGTTTTAGGTTTTAGGGTGTATGATTTTGGGTATATGGTTTAGGGATTTAAGTTTATGGTTAATGGTTAATGGTTTAGTGTTTATGGTTTAGAGTGTAGGATTTAGGGTTTAAGGTTTTTATTTTTTAAATTGACTAAGGTTGATATTTGATCCAATTATTTAAAAAAAGATTAAAAAATATTATATATATGAAAAATAATTTAATTAATATTTTATTTTAATTAATTTATCTTTAGATTTTTAAATAATTTATAATTATATGTTGAGTCCTTTATATTTTTAATCTTTATAAATTAATTTAGCGGTGCTCGTCGAGCGTTGTAGAATTTTCTTTTAATTAAATCACATATTAAGTTAGAAGTATTTTTCAGCACGATAAATAAACCCGTATTTTAAAATTATAAAAACACCCGAAAATTAATTTTAAAATTCAAAATATTTAGTCATTTTCGGAACCAAAACCACAAATGATTCTCCAAGCTCTTAACCAAACTACTGGCCCGCATATCAGGTCGTGACAGAATTTTTATATCTAAGAAACAAAAGGGAAAAGAGATTACTGCACTAAGGTCCTGGACTTCACGATTAAGCCCAAAATTTTAAAAACCTCCCAATTAGGTCCTCTTTTAAAATAGGCATAAATGCTAACCCTAACTTGGGGTGGTGACAGAGTTTTTTTTATGTTTTCTTTTATCTAGTAAGACTTTTTATTTTTCTTATGAAAATGGTGAACTTTTTGTATGCTCTTATACCATGTTTTAGTTTTGTTTTGTAAGTAATTTTTAGGGTAGAATTTGTGTCCACCTCTCAAAATGGTTGTTATTTGGTTATCTTGTTGATCTACTGTTCAATTAGACTTTCGAGTTAGTTCTTTCATCTTAATGGGTGCTTTAGTCACCCTAAATATGTCGTGCCGAAATTGTGATAAAACTAGTTGTCATGTTATGTTAGTATTGATTATGTTTATCATTTACCGTTGACGGTGGTATATCTTTTATGGATTGATTCAGTGCTTTTTAGCTATTGTTTTGAAAATAAGCTAGTTGTCACGTTTTATTATAATGTTAGCAGTTGTTTTGAACATAAGCTATTCTTGCAATGTTGGTTAAATGCCCGGTTTTAACAGTTATTCTGAACATAAACTAGTCGTGTTGTATTGTTAAAAGTTGTTTTTGACATAAGTTATTCTTTCTATGTACAATTGTAATGATAACAGATTGGTTAAATGCCCCATTGTGGTTTTTTGTTTGTATCTTGTATTTTCTGAAAAATTCCTAATATTTTTGTTGTATAATCCTATTTTTATGGAATGAAATAATAAAATTCAATGTCCTGAAGAATGAAAGGAAAACCATAGATTTCAAATAGCAAAGACATGGGAGTTTAGCCCATTTATATGAGGTGATGGAAGATAATATAGAATTCATCATTTTCCTTATATCCGGGCCTGCAAATTAAAGGGGGAGAGGAGTATACAAAAACAGCAACTTAAAGGGTGAATATAATGTAAAAAATATTTAAAGGTTTATCAGCTGCAAACAGGGCATTTAACCAATCCATTCTCATTGCAATCAGGGCATTGCAAGCAGTGTTGATCGTCGAATCCGGTTTGGTCAAAAATCTTTCGGCTGCCATCGCAGTTGGGGCAAACCAGGAAGCGCATATTGGCACAGTCCCTGCATGGGATATTTATTGAAGGTATCCCCTTCAAGAGTTTCTTAAGCTTTCCTTCTTCATGGAGCCCAATAACCTCATCAGCTCCTCCTATGTATCTCCCCTTGATGAACAGCTTTGGGGGGACCACCCTCTCACCAAATAATCTCCACAGTTCTTCTCTGAATTCCATGTCCATTGAAACATCTCTCTCGTGGATCAATATCTTGAAACTGTTGAGAAGATATCTGATGCTCCTGCAATCTTCAAATGTTTTCCTTATCCCTCTCAAGCTTGTTGTGTACAAAACCACCGAATCTTCCCCACCCGGTGGACATCGCTCTTCAAAATCTTTTAAACATGGATGTTCCTCACTCTCTACCTCCACGCTTTCATCTTTCACGATGGCGTTCGAGTTGGGAAGCCGAGAATGATCCTCTTTGGGTGAAGGCTTGTTAGTATCAACATCAATGTCCAAATCAGTTTCTTTGATGTTGCTTTTGCACTCTTGGTCTTTGTAAACCGGTTGAGTATGCCGATTTTGATGGTGGAAGGTGTGATGTAGGGGATTAGAAGGGAAGGGAAAGCCTTTTCTCCAAGAGTTGATAGCAGGAAGGATTTTGAGTGTCTTCACAAATACTCCCTTGAAGCTTTTCATCTCTTATACCGATCTGATACAACAAAAACAAATTTCAGACTCTCTTTCATCATAATTCATATATCCTATGTTGCTTTTTTAGCTCAACAAATGTCTAAATATAAGTATAAAAATAAGGTAAATATTCAAATCAAACTTCTAATCTTTTAATGCTTGCTCATATAAATAGTTGTTTTAAAATTGTTAAATAAAGATTTACTCTTGAATAAGGACTTGGATGAGATCCATTGATTGATAAGTGGTCAATGGTGTTCATGTTATCTTATCTTGTATGAATTCCAATTCCGACATTTACCTTGGGAATGTAAATATCTCTACTCAAATCAATATTACTATTCTTGAGAAATTTAAAAATCATTTTTGAACCCTTTGTACCTGTTAAAACTCATTCCCAAAATTGTTGAAAACAATTGCATTCAAAAAGTTTCAATTTCACATTCAAAGATCAAGATATAATTCAAGAGTTTGAGGGTTAAATTGATAAAATTAAAAAAAAGTAGTATTGTTGGTTTTGGAAGACTACAAAAGATTAAATTGATACAATTAAAAGGAGATGTGACATTATTGATTTGGGATTATTACAATAACAAAATTACCACTTATGACAATTTATTTCATAGAATCTTCATTTGTTTGAAGATTGAGAACTTTAGGACTTGTTTATCTAAAGTTTTCTTATTTAAAAAATTTCTTATTCAACAATGATAGATTTGATGGACAATTTTTTTTTTGTCTTTTTGATATTTTTTTATGCTCCAACACTAAAAATTTAAATTTTAAGCTCAATCCTAAATTTTAAATCTAAACACTAAACTTTAAATCCTAAAAATACAATCTACATACATTTCTATAAACCTTAATCCTAAACCCTAACATTAAACTTTAACCCTAAACTCTAAACTTTTTTTTGTTTTTTGTGGAGCATAAAAGAGACACAAAAAAAAAAAGAAAAATTCTACCTTGTGAAGTTTGTTTGTTTGATATATAAGAATTTTATGGAAGGTTTTTTGTTCAACAAGTTTGCTTGTTTGAAAAAGAACATTGACTAGTATTTTTATAGACAAAATTTACAACAATTAAAGTGAAAAAGAAGACACTTGTTACTCAAACCGGCACATGTCTAGATATAAACACTTGAAATTTGAATTGGAAGTAGATTTTAAGAGTTTCTATTGTATTATTTGAGAGGGAGATACACTGTTTCGCACAAATCAATTTATTTGATATACATTGTAAGTGTGTCATTGAGAGTTTCAGTCAAATAAAATTAGTAACAAACTAAGATCAACTTTATATACGACACATAGATAGATGATTGAAACAGACAGGGTAAGAACATTAGGTGTGCTTAAGAGACATGTCCCACCCAACTTTTATAGTTTAATTATATTTAAAATCTTTTAAAATTTTAAAACTATTAAAATTTAAACATAGTCCTTTCAAAAAAAAATATTTAATATTTTTTTAAGACCTATCAGTTTTGTCGTCAAAAGAATTAAATTTTGTCACTAACTTTTTTAATTTAATTATTTTTAAAAATATTAAATTAGTAAAATTATGCTTCAAACCTCAAATTCCATTGACGACAAAACTCGAGATGGGTTGGACAACAAAGATGATGGAGTTTACTGATAAATCTACCTTTTAACCTATCAATTTTAATATTCCAAGAACGCTAAAATTAACATGCTATGTCAGTTAGCCATATCATCAAATTTAGTCAATAAAGCAATTTCTAATCTCGTTTCTTTCACGCGCACAACAAAAGTTTTTTCTTTAAAAAAAACTTTGATACGCATATGCCGTGTAAATTTAATTTACACGTTTTTTTAGCGTTAGGGTTAAGGTTTATGTTGTAGGTTTATAAATTAAGATTATTGTTTAGAATATAGGGTATATGGTTTAGTTTTTAAGGTTAGGGTTAAAAATTTAAAATTTGAAAATTATAGCGTAAATATACAGGCTTAAGGGCCTGTTTTTGGTTGCGTTTCGCAACCAAAAATCACTTTTTTAAGTGCTTTTAGTTAACACATGCTGTTTTTGGTTGCTTTTAAAACTAGCTTTTCCACTCAAACCAAGAAGCTGGATTTTATAGCTTCTTGGGTGGAAAAGCTAGTTTGAAAATAAAATTACTTTTTTACCCTTATTATTTAATTATAATTTATTGTTAAAATAATGTTTATGCATACATAATTGTAAAATAATATATATTTTATAATATTTATATTAAAAATAAAATTATTTTATTTGTACTTTATTTTATATTTATTATTAATGTGTAAGTGGTATGCCGGTATATAATCTAGAATGTAGTTTATATTTTCAAATTAAATTTTATAAAAAATATTTTTTTATTATAATTGAAATTGATTTATTTCATAAATCATAACATTAATCAATTTGAACAATCACCCAAATTTACTTTTACTTTTCAATATCATGTCTAAAATAGACGTTTTATCTCCTCAAAATCACTTTTTGACATCAATGACAAACACTAACCAGCTTTTCAAAACTACTTTTCAACAGCTAGTTTAAAAATCACTTTTTTCACCGCACTTTTTAAAAGCAACCACAAACTAAGCCTAAATAAAATTACATTTAAACAGCTTGTGTATCAAAATTTTACTTTTTTTTGGATAACACAACAAAGGTAGTTATATGCCCTTTTGGGGCAAATTCAAAATAGTTTGAACCTTATTTAATCATTTTAGAAGATTAAGTCTTTATATGAACACCCACTAAAAGATTATACCCTTATATGTAATCAGAACCGTCCTTGAGATTTTAGTGGTACTAGAGAGAACCTAAAAGTAGGCCCTTAATAATAATTATTGTAAAATTGAATTTTAAAAGTGGGTCCTTAAGATCAAGCATTAGAAAAATAGGTCTCTAACAACATTTTTTTTAAAATATGCCTCTAATAACAACTATTGAGAAAACACTTGACTCCTAATAACAAATATCGGAAAAACTAAATTTTATGAGTATATCCTTAATAACAAATATCGAGAGAGAAAAAATTAGGTTTCTAACACTAAGTATTAGAAAAAATTAGCTATAATAACAAGTATTGAGAAAAATAAATTTTAAGAGTATATGCCTAATAACAAATATTGGAAAAAATTAGGGCCCTAATAACAAGGATTGAGGAAAATTTTGAACCCCTAATAACAAATATTGGAAAAATGAATTTTAAGAGTAGACCCTTAATAATAAATATTGAGAAAAATCGTGTCTCTAATAACAAGTGTCGAAAAAATTGGGTCATAATAACAAATATTTGGGGGGAAAATTAAGAGTAGGCCCTAATGACAAGTATTGATAAAAATTGAGCCCACAATAACAATGTTAAGAAATTAGACTCCTAATAACAAGTATTCAGAAAAAATTGGACACCTAATAACAAATATTAGAAAAATTGAAATTTAAGAGTAGACCCATAATAACAAATATTGAGAAAATTGAGCCCTTAATAACAAGTGTTAAAAAATTAGGCCTATAATAATAATTATTGAAAAAATTGGACCCTAATAGTTAATATTAAAAAATTAAAATTTAAAAGTAAACCCCTGATAATAAATATTAAAAAAATGAACCATAACACCAATATTATAAAAAAAATGGGCCCTGGGCGGGCGCTCCTCTCGCCCATGCCCAGGGACGGCTCTGTTTGTAATTAGTCTTAAATATATGACTAGCTGAGTAACATTAAAATAAGAGGGAAAACTAAAACATGTTCGTTTGGTTCTAGAGAATGAAATTTGTTTTATTTTTATTTTTTTGGAAAATAGAAAACGATGAAAAAAACATGTTTGATTGTGAAATTAGAAAATAATTTTTAGAAAATGAAAATAAAAATAAGTGAAAATTTGAAAACATAAAAAAGATGTTTTCATTATTTTCTCTAAAAATGTTTTAGAAAAGCGAAAAATATGAAAACAATTTTTTTTAAATTTTAACTTCATTTTAATTCGGGTTCGAATCCTTCTAATGTCATTTTTTAAAACTTTAGTTTATTTACTCATGTTTTATTTATTTATTATAATTATAATATTTTTCTAAATATATTTTATTTTAATTATTTAATAAATATTTTTTCATTTCTATTTTGAAAATCTAGATACCAAACACATTTTTCCTATTTTCATTTTTTAAAACAAGTTTCTATTTCTATTAACCAATGATGTTTTCTAGTTTTTAGAAAACTGAAAATTAAAATTATTTTTTGAAAATGAAAATAAAAAATATTTTCTAAAAACAAACAACCCTAAATAAATCAATATTTTTATTAGACACATACTTATAGACGAAGAAACTATCAAACATTAGAAGAAGCAAGAGTCTATTTACCATTAAATTTAAAATTTAAGAGGAAAAACCTTATTTAATTAATGTTTAAACTAAAAAAAATCTAAAATATTATTATACTAAAATTTTTTGGGAGGAACAACAACGCCTCTCATCCACTAAATGGTTCTGCCCATGAGCATAAATGTTAAGTAACATACCCATAACCCAACATTTTGGTGGATTGAAGCGTCATGTCTCTTAAAAAAACAACTAAGATTTCAATCATAACGTTGTGAGTGAAATAAATTGAGTTAAAAGAATTATCCTTATAATGACATTCTACAATACTCGATCTAAATTAATTATTTTATAGGTTGAATACCGATAATGGTATAAAAAAAATAACTACCATGTGCAGAAGGCGAAAAGGATGCATCATTTCATTTTTCCTCGGAAGCTTATGAAAATCGTGTCCCTGTCCCCATTAGCATATATGGAAATTTTAGTTGTTGGATATGAATACCATTGAGTATCAGCATTTATAATTGAATGCAGCTTTTAACTTTAAAATCTATGTTAAACCAATGCTATGGTATTGTTCTTCTATGTTAAAAAGAAAGAAGGGTAGAGAGGAAGAATAAAAACATCATTTTATTAAAACAAAGGAACTTTAACTTTAAAATGAAAAATGAATTATTTTTTCAGGTCAAAAGATAATTTCTGGAAAAAGTAATTCATTTTTCTACATGCAAGGCTTAATGGCATATAGAATTGAATTTGCTTAAGATTTAATAAAATAATGCTTAGAAATGAAGGAAGGAATACAATGGATAGAAGTCCCAAACCTGAATTTGTTCCTCCCATTTGCTTAGTGTTGAAATGTTGATGACCCCCAAGGTTTGTTGATAGCATGGGTGTTTATTCCATTGGGATGGTATAATTAAAAATTAACAGCCATGGAAATAGGCTATAGGAGAGACGTTCATTATTTATAGCATGTTTGCAATGGCTTTTGTTTCACCATTAATTCTAAAGCCATCTTTTTTTCTTATTAGTTTGTTGCAAGAGTTTTTTTAGATATTTAGTCCTTGCCATACACATTATGTTCATTTGGTATCTAAAAATAAAAAATTCGTCGTTTAGTATCTCAAGCGTTCATTTCGTTAGATTTTTTTTTTTTCATTTTGATATACGTTCTATCATATCAGTATTATCACGTCAATGTTAAAAAATTTATTCGACTGAATTTAGTTCAATTGGTATTGTGGTTAGAGAATGTGAAATCTAACGAGTTTAAATGCTCAGTATTCACCCATTAATGGTTTGGAAGGAATTAGAGTAGAATATAGTTTATATCAAATTATATGTTAAAAACTTATTATTTAACAGTTAAAAAATATTCGTTTTGGTCAACAACTACTAGAGCAAGTGATTAAAAGCTTTTAGTGGGTTCTAGATCCAATAGGAACAAATTTTTCCTTTCTCCTCCCTTAGATAGGAATTGTTCAAAAAATATATATATATATATATATATATATATATATATATATATATATATATATTCATTTTATACGGTGTTTTGATAAAATATAGAGTATTTCAATAGGCCTAACTTGTTATTTAACAATTGAAAAATTATTTAAGTTTGATTATAGAAACATATATATATATATATATATAGCATGGGAAAATATATCATATACAACCAACAATAAGTTAGACAAATGAAATGGGACATTAGATCTTTTAATTAAGGTCACCGATTCGAATATCGATATTATGAATGAAGCAAATTGGCTTGGGAGGATTGCCTTTAAACCTATGCAGTACTCGATCCGGATTAATACAGGAGATAAAAGCTGACATGGAAAGAAAAATAAAAAAACTCAGATCATGATCAACAATGAAATAATTCTGATACTTCATTCGAATGAAGTACCCACTGCACCGGAGACGGAGATGATTGAATTCGAACGAACAATCAGTCCAAGGGCAACTTCGAGCGTCGCGTGAACAACTCAGCAAAGGGTGTTTCATTAAACGCGAAGCGTTGGAAATTAGAAATTATGGAAGAATAGAGGTTTTATGTCAGAGCTGGAGGCACAGAAAATGCGCATGAGGCACAGAAAATGCGCAATCTAAATACGACAGACCATGCAATGACGTGAAGCCCTCCTTGTGAGGAAAATAAAATGTAACCCCGTAAATCCGACCTAACGATATGATCGGATCCAGAAGATTACAATTGAATCTTGTCCCTCAAGAACTCAATTAGAAATGTAATGTGTGCGTGCGTGCGTGTGTTTTGACAGACGTCGTAATTGTCAAATAAATAAAGTCTTAATCTCAAAATAAATGGAAAATAAGCGTAGTAAAGAGAAGAAGGGTTGATCCACGGGGACTGAGGAATTTCCAATATCGGGCTGTATCAGTCTTTAACCAAGAAATATGTAAGAAGAAAAAGGGGGTTTAGCAAAATAAATTGAATAAGTCGAAACAAGTAAAAATAATAAAAATAAGAAAAGTAAATGATTGAGAATAATAGTGATGAGAGATACCCTCTAGATTCGCCTCACCTCAATTCGTCTCGATCACTGAAATGGATTATACTTTCGACATTTTCCGGTTACAGTCTACAAGGCCCAACCCTTGTAACTTACTATTCTCTCTGGCGAACTAATTTTCCAAGGTCAATCCTTAGAATTTAGTCCTTGTTTGGATTAACAACGTCTATTGATGTGAACGCCAATGTTATCTTCAGTGTTGGGAAAGCCTGTACTCGGATTATAGTGTCTTAATGAGAATCGAACCCGATCTTGATTTTCCTTAGCGGACCTGTAACCCCCTCGACCCGGCCTAGGCGATAGACCGAACCGAACAAGTCACACGGGGAATACTAAAGTAAACCGGGAAGTTTACTCCAATAAACGATCCTAGGGACTCAATTTCTAGATGCTCGTTATAACCCTAGGTGATAGACTACGCAACGGAACCATTTGCAACTCATTCAAACTGTGATTAGGGACTCAATTTCACATAATCACATTTTAGGGACTATTTTGTAAATTTGATAAATTCAAAATGTTTCTTCTAATTTTAGGTTACTATCCTTTAATTAATCATATTACATGCTACTATGTCAAAAATCAGCTCTAAAAAACCATCCACACTCATTTAATTACAAATATAACATTCGAGGACTAAAACGTAAAGAAACAGAACATTCAATGATACTTTTAACTAACTTACCAGCTGGCCGTATCGATACCCTTAGAGCCAGTATCGATGGCTTGATTGGGAAAATAGGGGTGGGTTAACATTTTATTTAGTGAAATAGGGTGGGTTGGGGGAATTTTGGGGAAATAGGCCAAAATCCACAATGCAAGGTGGACCTCGCCACCTGCACCCGGCGTTGTGTGGACAACGCCACCTTCTCCTGGCGAGGTTCTGTTGGAGTCAGCCTTCTTGGCTCGGACGGCGCTGCGCTGCGGTACTGGGGCTCATGTATGCCACCCTGACGTGCCTGCATGGCACATGCAGGTGAACAACACCACGCCATTTGCAAATGGCGAGGTGCTAATCACATGTATGTGCCATGCAGACATGTCAGGCTTTAGATCAGGTAAATAGGGTTCTAGGTAAGGGCTAGGTTTATTAAAGGGGATTAATTTTTTGATATTATTTTATGTGTATATATATAGGGTTTAGGGAAGATGAGTGTGTAGTGGTTGAGAAAAAAATTAAGAGAGTTTGAGTCAGAAAAGAAGGAAGAGTTTGCGAGTTTCTGAAGAAATATTCGAAGACTTTGATTGAAGAGTTCGTAAAGGTTAGTGAAAATTAAGTAAGTGATTTTTTCCTTTTAATCTGTTTTTTAAAATTCTAGAGGGTTTGTATATTTTTTGTATGATTGAAGATATATTCGGATGATAATAATATTTTTAAATTTTAATAAGAAAACCCAAAATTTTAATGTTTTGCTTATGTTTTTTTTAATATTTACAGAAGATGAGTTCATCAACATATTGTGACACCGAACCCACAGTTGGCCGTTGGGGCGAATCATTTGAAGATTTCAGTGAGGATGAAGAAAATATTGTTCCTATTAGTGAAGAAGATGACGTTCAGTTACTCGATGCCGATGATATTGACACTGTTATGACAGATGCGTCTCAATGCAATGGTATTGATGTTGAAAAAGATGTTTGGGCCACGACTATTGCTAGGCTCGGGTTGAGAAATGAACAACCAGCTGTTTTGGGTAATGCTGCACCGGAGCCCCAACAATCGGAACCTATATATCCAGCCTATGAAGCTCCAGCAGCCCACATGTATGAAGTTGACTATACTGCAATGCAAGATCAAGAATATCAAGCTTGCGTATTTGGTTCTTTATCATCTTCGAACATTGGAGAATTGGAGCTAAACGCTGAATTTGAAGCAAAAGAAGCTGCAAAGCTTTCAGTTCAAGAGCACTATATCAAACGCCATACGTCATTTTCTGTTGTTCAGTCCAACAGAAGTACCTACTGTGTAAGGTGTTTTCATTGGAAGATGTTGAGTGGATCAATGAAACAATATAAGCCCAGAGGATGGTGAATTGGATTTTTAGAACTTTGGTGGTGGAATGGAAAATTGAAAATGATAGACAAGATGATTTAGAGTGGTTCAAGTTCCAATCGAACTCTACATTCACTACCTTAGCATCACTAAAGATTTTCCAACAATCCACTAATTGTTCTTCCCCTTTTCTAGGCTAAGGAGGTAACCTTTACAATACCGGTCAAATTTTTAACCCAAAATTTGACCCAATCCTCACTCAAGAAATACAAAGAAGATGAAGGCTAAAACTAGTATCTCTCAATACAAAATGTAGCCCTTTTACAAGCACTCAACCCAATTAAACAGATAAGAATGGGAATTACAATTTCACAATTGGGGTTTACAAGAAATAATGAGATTTTTGCACAAATGCTTGGGTTTGATGTTTGGATAATACTTTGGAGATCAATAGTTGTTGCTGGAGCTTTTAGAGGCCCATTTTATACCTTCTCATTGAATTCTAGCCGTTGGGGTTGTTGCATTCATCAATATAGCCGTTGGGATGTTATCTTCCCTCAATAAATGCAGTCTACAACTACCCGTTCCGAAACGTCCGATCCTGTTTCGAAACAGACCAAAATAGAAAGAACCGTTGGGGTGTAATAAATAGACCGTACCGAAACGGGCACGATCATTTCGATACGCTAAGAGCCCGTTTCGAAACACGTTTCGAAACATTTTGCTACTATCAAAGCCTGTACCGAAACGGCTTAGAAACATTTCGATACGCCTGTAATCTCCTATTTTGTCCGAGGTGTTAACCCGTCTTTGTTTTTTTTAATAATGGGCTTTATATCAACCTTATTATCTATTATTATTAATTATTAACTTTGTTACCATTACCATTGTTATTATACTATGATATTATATTATTATATGTATATTACTTATTATTATTATTATTTATGTTATTATTATTATTATTATTATCTACTATTGTTAGTATTATCTCCTACTATTATTGTTATCTATTATCATCTTATTATTACTATTATTATTTATTATTACTATATGCTAATCATTACCATCTTATTATCCATTATCATTATCATAATTATCCATATTACTATCATACATTATTATTAGCATTATTATTATTTTTATTAACATATCGAAGCAAATGTGAAAATCTGAAAAAAAAAATTAATATATATAAATAAGCCCAATATATTAATAAAAATAAATAAAGCCCAGCAGTTAATTTAAAGTCCATTTACAATTAGAAACCCAAAAATATTACATGGCCCGATTTGGGCCCAGCCCAAATATAAAACCCTAAGTCTGAAAAAAAACCTAACTGCTTTATCTCTTTGTGCATTCGCTGCATCCAACGGTTGAGATCAACGCAAAGAAGCTTCCAGAGCTCCCACGCGCCCGCGCGTCCGTCTCTTCAGCTCCCACGTGCCACGCGTCCGTCTCTTCAGCTCCCACGTGCCGCGCGTCCGTCTCTTCAGCTCCCACGTGCCGCACGTTCGTCTCTTCAGCTCCGCTCCCACGTGTCGCGCGTCGGCCGCAGCACTCTCCCTCTGGTCCCCTCTCCCCGTCATTCACCTCACCATCACATGCAAACAAAGACGCGGACAAAAATGTCGGAATTTCCTAACCGAAAGCAGAGGCAAAACCAAACAACCAGAGACGAATATCGACAAGAGTAGGTGGAACCAATAGGGTCATTTCCCTTCAATTTTATGTATTCCGAAATTTGTAAATATTCGGGCTATATAAAGCCGAAACCACAATGTAATCGGGGGAGAGAAAAAAAATTGTAATCAAAAGAACTCCAGAGAGCAATACAAAGAGAAAATTACAGAGGTATAATCGTCTTCATCTTCTTTTTTTATTTTGACTTCGAAGCAAAAAAAAAGCTAAGGTTCCGTCTTTTTTACCTTTGCCGCTTCGGCTTCTTCATCCCCTTGCTTGCCGGTGACAAGCCCTTCAACCTCCTTGAGGCCGTCTGTGGTGAGTCGGAAAAGCTAGCTTCGAAAAGGAATTTTAGGGTTTCAATTTTTTTTCAAAAGGGAAAACTTTTTTGGGTGCCGTTTTCACAAAATATGGGATTTTAGGTTTTCGAAGAGTAAAAAAAGGGATTTCGAAAGTTTTCTAGGTCTCCGGCGCCGGCAACGGCGACCAGAGTGGGTGAAGGCGCCGGGTTTTCAGAGGAAAGAGGAGCGAGTCTCTCTCTGGTTTAGGGTTTATGAAAAGGAAAAAGGATTAAAACGTGTTTAATGTAGTTTATATAACGTTTTTTTATTATAAAATTGGTTTAAACACGTTTTAAGTCCCTCCGCGTCGACGTAATTACGCGAGGGAGGACTTCCGCTTTTTAAAACCCTTCCCGCAGTCCCTGCATTTTTTCAACTCTTTTCAATCTCGCCCTATCCTGTTTTAATTAAATTTCGAATGGAAAAATCATCGTTTAGTCCCTGCAGGTTTTTGACTTTTTTCAATTTAGTCCCAATTTCACATTAAATTAGTTTTTTAAAGTGGATTTATTATAGTTTTGATCCCTACCAGTTTGCTCTTTTTTTATTTAGCATTTTATTACATTATTTTATGTTATTTATGCATGTTACCTATTTATATCGAATATATGATTTTTTTGTCGTATTGCTTATACTTGTTTAATATATATATATAATTTATGGAACATGTATGTTATTTTATATATGATCGCATGCTCTTTATAATTAACCTTGTTTAGCTTTTTATGGTATGTAGTTTTATGCATGTAATGTAGTGTTTTGTTATATATGTTGTATGCTCGTTTTTATGTCATTCAATATGTTTTCGTGGCATGCATTTAAAATGGCCATCATGTGACTTTTGATATTTTTAAGTATAATAATTAATTTTAATCATAAAAATGAGATACCTATTAATTCGCGTATTCGAGTCGAATATCCTAGCTTATTGGATATTGTTGAGATTTAGGGGGCTCGATTCCTTCAACCGTTCTTGCTCGCCAAGTGTGGAGAAGTTGGATAATTTGGGTGTAATTGTGGGAAGGAAAAGATAGATAATTTACACAAGGATTTATAGTGGTTCAACCTTCTAACCAAGGTCTACATCCACTACCTTAGCTTCCCACTAAGGATTTCCAAACAAATTCTCTAAGAATTTCGTCCCCTTTTCTCGGATTAGGAGGAAACCGTTACAACGATCAAGCTTTCTACCCAAAGCTTGATCAATCACTCTCTTACACAAGAAAGACTTAGCAAACTAGAAATCACTCTAATAGGTAATTGCTTGCACTATGAAGCTCTCACCAAAAACCTAAACACTTGAGCAAATTTAACAATATTTAGCTCACTTGTGTTGTCTAAGCAAAGAATGTACAATTAAAGCTCTAGACACAATTTGTCATCATAATGTTGTTACAATTGAAGCATTAACCTTCTCTAGATGCTTGGAGGTCCCTTTTATACTCCCAAATGAGTTTGTAGTCGTTGAGGACCGTTGGGGATGGATTAGAGCCGTTGGAGCCTTTATTTCCTACCCTAAAGGCAGTTCTGCAGCTTGGCGTATCGATACCCTTCAAACCATATCGATACGGTCCCAATAAGGAAGTAGTCGTTGTGCACTTCAGCTGATGCGTATCGATACGCTTACCTAGCGTATCGGTACGGTCCTGCAAATTAAAAGACCGTTGGGAAATATGACCGTTGGGGTAGTTAGGCGTATCGGTACGCGATACAACCGTATCGGTACGCGACTAGCCGTTGGGCTGTTTCAAAACACACCGTATCGATACGACTAAGCGTATCGGTACGAGTTTTGGCTACTGGAAAATTCATGTAGTTGAAACCCTAAGGCGTATCAGTATGGTACCAGACCGTATCGGTACGGGCACTTGAAATGCTTGGTTTTGACTACTTTAAATGTACTTTAAATCATTCCAAAGCCTTGCAAAACCCTTAAACATATTTTCAAGTTGTTTTTGACTAAAAACATATTTTAAATTCTTTTCAATTTAGTCCAAAACATTTTTCAAATATTATATCAAAACACTTAGTTCTACACATATTCCTCGAATATTCGGATTAATTCGAATCGTCTAAAGGTAAATTCGTAATTAAAATGAATAAGACCATAACCCCATATTTAACTGCTTGCGTCATGCATAAAGGTGACGTACGGGATCCGAACCCTAAACTAACACAACAGTCAGTCTTATATGATGTCGATTTAGTCAATGGTCCGTTGTACCATCATCCTTTCTAGTTAAATGTCTAATTAATTCCAAAGCCACGATTCGATATAGCCCGTCCTATTTAAGTCACATTTTCATTAAATTCACTTTGGATCTTAAATAATTTCTATCGCTTAAAGGCAACAAGTTATTTGGTACTGATTTCCGGGCATGATGGGGTGTTAACCCTTCCACACACGTAACCAACTCTCGAACTCGTTTTAAAACGAATCTCTGGTTTTGTGGTGTCCGGCCTACCTTAGTGAACGGTGGCGACTCCAAGATTTTTACCATTTCCAAAATCCAAATTTCCCCATTTTAATAAACTAATTTAAAAAAACCGAAACCATGAAAAGTGTTTTGGTTTTTAAGAAAAGAACCTTATCACAACGCCTTAACGAAAATTTTAAATTTAGTTATAAAACTTCAACGGTCATATTTTAAAACCAAGTTTGAATTCCGTTTCGAAACGTTTGAGGTTGTTTCGATACTATCGTATCGAAACGGGTCAAACCGTTCCGATGTTCTTCGTCCGTTTCGGAACACGTTCCGAAACAGAGGTTAATATTTCAAACTGTTCTAGAACGCCTCAGGGCCGTTTCAAAACGGTGACTCGAAAATCACTATTTTGGCTTGATAAACACTTATAAAATATTTGACAAGTTGAGGTTTTGACTTAAGCATTTTTCTTTAAATACATAGAGAGGTTTTTGAGGACTTAAAAATTTATTTTCTCTTTTTCAATTTAGTCCTTAAATTCTTTGTTATATCAAAATCAATTTATTGGTTTCACAATCTCCCCCTTTTTGATATAACAAAACCAAGTTAGAATTTTTAAGAGTTTTGAAAATTTGAAGACGTTCTAACTCCCCCTCAATTTAAGATGGGTTTTTAAAGTTTTGAAAAGATTTAAAATTCAATTTTTTAAGACCCAAAACCGACTTAAAACGAATTTTGGTTCTTATATCACTTCTCCCCATTTTTGTTAGATCAAAAAGAATAATAAACAAGGCTCAACAAGAGAAGAAACAAGGTTAAAAGCAATAAACAACATAATATATATTCATATAATTCAAATATCCAAACATAAAACTTAAAGCAATAAAGTTGAAAGCTCAATCCCAAACAAAGCAATCAAAGCATAGGTTCATAAAGCATAAACAAAATAAAGGTGCAAACTTAGTCCTAATATGATAATCTAATATGAGATGCTATAAAGACCCTAAGCCTCGTCATCGTCACCATCAACATCTGAAGAATCATCATCGTTCTTAGCTTGAGAACGAAGAAAGGTCATCCATTGACCATAAAAGGTAGAGAATGACAAGTCCATCGATTGTTGTTGATTCTCAAGGGCGGTGAGACGATCCTCCACGGATTGCAAACGAGTATTGATAGCACCAAGACCCGACTCCATCATGTTGAACCGCTCGGTGAGGAAAGCCATAAGAGCTTCATTATTAGGACCCGGAGCTTAAAGTAGATGGGCTTGCCTATCAACGCATTCCCATCGGCCAAGAGTGTAGTGGAACCTGGACTTATAGAGAGAAGATTCACCAATCTTGTTCTTACGGGGTTACAGAGAATCATATGAGCAATCAAAGTTGAGCATGCCAAAGATATAGCTCAAAACAGTCCCATGAGTGAAAGATTTAAGAGCATCGATTTCACGAAGCTTCACATTATTGACCATTTCGGCGAACATAATTTTGACAAGATTTGGTTGTTCTCCTCGGCCAAAGCACTCTAGCCAAAAATAATCAACTTGACGAATATGAGAGAATTCACCTCCGGAGGGGCGAATGAACCATGAAATCATCAAGTGTAGGAACCGATCATGAGCATCCAAAGAAAGAACAGAGCCGGTGTGAGCACCAAAGTGGGTCTCATCTTCAATGCCTTCGTTCTTAAGCCCAAGAGCATTCTCTAAAAAGGATATGTTGATAACAAACTTCTTCCCTTAGAGATATGACTCAATGCCAATGACCTCAGTGTGATCTTCATTATCAACGAGCTGAGCATTTGAGTAGAAAATGAGAACCATGTGCTTGTAGATAATATCTGGTATGTTCAAGAAAGTCATGAAGTTCCATTCTTGCAAACGCTCTAGATAGCGGAAAGCGAAACGCTCAGAATCAAGGAATGGGACATCAACAAAACGCTCACGACAAACGACAATATCCTTGACGTAAGAGAAACGATCCTTCATCTCTTGAGTTCGAAGACTTTTGAGAAAAAGTTGGGTGATATTAGGATGGATATTGGCTTGACTTGAAGCTTCACTCGATTGACTCGTCTTATGTTTCTTGTTAGCGTTTTCCATTGAAAAACCCTAAAAACATAAAGCAAGCAATTTTAAAAATTGAAGTGTATGCATGAACATCCGTAATTCAATCCAATGAAAAATCCCTTTTAGGTTTAAAAAGAATTAAAAAAATTTAAGAGAAAACAACTTTTGAAAAACCGAAAAAAATATACGAGTAAAAAAAAAAATATTCGAACAAAAAATTTTAAGATTTTGAAAATTTATTACGAGTTTTGAAAAAACCAAGATGCAAAACATATAATCTATACAAAATTAAAATTTTCTAGCCTAAAATTCGAATAAAATTAAAGGAAAAAGAAAAAGAAGAAAATATACCTTAGATGGGGATTTTGGATGAATGAATGGAAAATCTTGCACAAGATTGTTGAGGCTTGCTTAGACTTGAGTTTGTGTGTAAAAGTCCTCAAGATTTGATGAAAAACTGTAACATCCCAATTTTGGGCTTAGAAGTTTAGGGTTTGAACCGGACCGGTCTGAGAAACGGTTCGAATATAAAAGGGAGTTTTAGGGAAAGCCTAGTTCGGGATGTTTTAAAAATATATAAAAATATCTAAAAATCCTCTTTTAATATATAAAGGTGATTGGTGAAATCAATTTTACAAAATAAGGTTTGGAAATACTACATTTCGGTGTAGTGACCAAATTGTGATTTTTGCAAAGTTTAGTAGTGACTGTTTTGTAAAGGATTGAAACTTTGAATCTTTAAGGAGCTAATTTACCCAAAAAAAATTCTCCAGATTTTTCCTTAATTTGAGTGATTTAATTAATGTTTTAATTAAATAAAAGGAAGGTGAAAACTACTTTTTAACTTTCATAACTACTTTTCCTAATTTTCTCTCATTCCTTTTTCTCTCAAAATCCCATCATCCAAACACATTTTCTCCAGCAAAATTCACATTGATCTTCACTTCAATTGATGAGATTTCCATCATCTTTTGGTTCCTAACCAATCTTCCATTAAATCCTTTTGATTTCCACATTGCATTTTCATGGAATTTTGCCCAAATCAAGGAGAAATCATCATTTAGAGGTAAGATTGTTCTTCTCCTTTAAATACTCAGTTCTTTACTGAAATTCCTAAGTTGTCAATCCTTTATTAAAGATTTATGAATGGTTTTAATGTTAGAAACAAGATTTTGGCTTAAAACTCAAGATTTTGGAAGAGATCTTGAGGATTTTCCTTGTAATTGGTTGGGCTCTGTTTTGAGATGGTTTTCTAATGTATTTTGGATGTTAAATGATGTTAGAAAAGAGGTTTTATCAATCCAATCCCGAATAGGTTGTGATTCTTGAGTTTTGCTTGTGAAAATGGTGGTTTTTGGGGTGATTTTGGTGTTCTATTATAGCTGGAGGTATAAGGACGAGTTTAGGGTTGTTTTTGATGTTAATTGATGTTTAAAAATGGTTAGAAGTGATAGATCTTGGCTGGGCTTTTCTTTGAAAGAGTTTGGAGGTGATTTCGGTTGTTTTTGGAAGCCGAAATGGGGTTCTTGTGTAGAGCAACGAGTTAGGGATGTATTGTTGGTGATTTTAATGCATGGTGATGCATTAATCCTCTGTTGTTATGTGTTAAAAATAGGGGAGAATGATCCGGAAGTGATAGAGGTGGTGTTGGAGGTTTCAGACGCTTGGGAGGCTTGTCGGCTAGCATAGTTTTGTGTATCGGTGAGTGGAGATGGTTTTTCAGCTTTGAAACGATTATTTGGAGGTTTTGGGAGCTTAGTTTAAGTCTAAACAACTTAGCTAAGCTCAAGAGTAAGTTTTCGGAAAAACTCCCTCGGATGTGCTAAGTTATGGTTTGATGCATTAGTTATGAAATGCATGTTTAATTACTGTTTTGAAAGCATGTTTTAGCATGTTTAATGCTGGTTTTGAAAGCCATGTTTTGAAGGATGCTCAAGGTAAGAGATCCTTGGTTTGAGATGTTATTAATATGGTTATGATGCATGAAGATGCATGATGATAAGTGGCTTTGATTAATGCTTAGAACAGTAAATTGATGATGGTATTTGATGTATATTGGCAAGTGATGAAATGGTTTTTAAGTATTTGAATCGGATATAGTTAGCCGGCTATAGGATTGGGTGCACCGTAAGTAAAGTCGCCTTGGATGTCGAGGGGTTGTGATTGTACCGTAAACTCCATCCAAGTACCCTAGCGATTGAGGAAATTGGCGTCACCACGATGGAGGATGGCTCTCGTGGGTGGACTTTGTTAAGCGTCACAACGGTGGAGGGTTGCTCCCGTGTGTGAGCTTGGTTAAGGTGATTACAATGGTTGGGGTAGCTCCCATGTGTAAGCCTTGTATTGTGTCCCGGCTCTCGCTAGTGGGTTATACAACTACCGATGAGTGATGTTGAGGGGTTGTGATTGTACCGTTAAACTCCATCACAGGTGTTGAGGGGTTGTGATTGTACCGATAAACTCCACCTTGTAACGCCGATAGTGTGTATGAAGCGTGTGGGACAACGCTTGTAATCCGCGTATCCGATTGTGTCTTGTGTCGAAATGGTTATGAACTATCACTTAAAGCCAATATAATGTATTTGATTGTAGCGAAGTGTGAGATGTTTGAAAATGTTGCAAGGTAGCATGAGAAAGAAATGTGTCACATGTACCAATGCTTGAGATGTTGCATGTTTTGAGAAATGCATATGAGATAATAATTTTATGAAATGCTTTTGTATATCAAGCATATGTGGCCTTGCCATGAGATTTGCATATGTTGTATGCATGTGTTAGCTAGATGGTTCATGTGGTTTTCAAAATGGAGATTTGCTTATGCAAATGGGGTTTTGAGTTTATGAAATGCTTTTGAGTAACAAGCATGTATGGCTTTGCCATGAGTTTTGCATTTGTTGAATGCATGGGATAGATAGAAGGAACATATGGTTTCCAAAAGGTATTTTGCTTTGAAATGATCATCAAGCATGAGAAGAGTATAATGTATAGTGGAAGTGTTTTCCAAGGAAATTGGTTTAAACTTTGCATGAAGTGATTGTGCATTGAAAGGTTTAAATGGTAGTAATTGCAAAGATGTTGTTTGGGGTGAGTTGTTTGGTGTTTCAAAGTTAAATGTTGGTTTTCTTTTTGAGCAATGCATGTTTTAAAGCAATGGTTTTTCAAAGGAGATTTTCAATCAATACTTTGGGTTTTTGAGTTGTGATTACATTTTAAGATGGTTTTATGATCCGCTGCATTGATGGTGTTTTGGTTTTGAGCATTCCTCACTAAGCATTATGTGCTTACGCTCCTTTTTGTCCATCAATGCAGATATTTGAAGTTGGTACAGCAAGAAGCAAGGGATTCAAGAAGAGCTCCACTTGAGAAGTATGTTTTGGTTTATAGCTATAGATAATAAAGGCAATGGGGGGAGAGTCTTTTATGTTGATGTGTAATGAGTTTGTTCATCTTGAGCATGTTCGGTTTATGGTTTGATACTTGTTGAGGATCGCTTTGCAATATTTGAATATTCTTCTTCATATGTTGATATGCTATGTTCTTTGTTTAAAAGTAAGATCTTGTGTTGAATGTGATAAATGAGTTGGTGTGCCTAATGTTTGATTTGTATCTAATTTTTAATGCAATTTGGTAGGTATAATGCTTGGCATGTTGTTGATATGTTGTGGAATGATTTAAAGTGTGTTTGATGGTGATTTGATGTGAAAAACCAAAAATTTCTGCTGTTTCTGGGCAGGGTGTATCGAAACACCCTTAGCTGTTTCGAAACGGGTGCCTGAAATGGCATGGGTGTTTCGGAACGGCTAGAAGTGTTTCGAAACACTTTGGCTACTGGAATGCCTTGTTTCGGAACCAGTTTCAAAACGGGTGGGTGTTTTGTCCTGGTGTTTTGAAACACCCTTAGCTGTTTCAAAACGGGTGACCGTTGGGCACAGATTTGAATTGCTCTGAAGTTTGCATGCTTCACATTTTAGTCCTGAATTTTGTAATGGCAATTGCTTGAGCTTGAGATGTCTTTTTAAGCTGAAATTTGGCAGAGAGGCTTGTAATATGATTAATTAAGGTTCGGTAAAGCTAAAATCTAAAAAGTTCTTATATTTTCCAAAATTTACATTTTGGTCCCTAAATGTGTATTTCTTGCAATCGAGTCCTTAAACGTTTTCCGATCGCTGTGCTTTTCTCTTCCAAGGTTCTTGAGCATTCACATAGGCTTAATACGCATCTAGAAAAGATAAAAGAAAAAAAGGGTCGTTAATCAAGGTTGACTTTCAGGTTGACTTTAGTTTTCCCTGTGTGATCTTCGTAGTTCGGGTCTAACACCTAGGCCGGGCTAAGGGGTTACAAAAAAATGAGGTTTAAAGGGTTTTTATAGGGAAAGGGTTAGGATTTTTAGGGTTTTTGAAGAGTTTTAATTAAAAGTGAATTTATCATTAAAGACCCATTTTTAAAGCTGTCTGCATACCCGTTTCGGAACAGGCACGATCGTTCCGAAACGTGGGTACCGAAACGTTGACTGATGTTTCAAGTCTAGTTGATCGTTCTGATACGGCTTTGACCATATCAAATCCCACGTGTTAACCCGTATCGAAACTCGTTTCGAAATACTTCTTGGCAGAGGCAAATCGTTTCGAAACCCTTTTAAGGCGTTTCGAAACACTCTAGTCATTGGTCACTCTTTTAAGGCACCCGTATCGAAACAGATTGACCTGTTTCGATACACCTAGGCCTGGAAGTGCAGATGAGGCTCTAATATTGCAGAAAAATGAATTTCATGAAGTCCTATATGCATAAATGACATGAATGAGCAAGAAAGACATGTATAAACAAAAACATACTCCCCCTAACTATTAGCATGGATGAAATTAGGAGTAAAAACACATAAGCATGGCATTTTTCAAGAAATCAAGCAGTTTAAGCACAAAAAGGTCCTAAAAGCTCAAGAAAGGCTAGTTAGACCTAACTCTCTCCTAAGGGACCAAAAACGCTCTTTATCCAAAGGCTTTGTAAAAATGACCGCTAGTTGGTTTAAGGTGTCAACGAACTCTATAGAAACATCTTCCTTAAGGACATGATCTCTAATGAAATGATGCCTTATTTCTATATGTTTGGTTCTAGAGTGTTGGATGGGATTTTTAGTTAAGCATATGGCACTAGTGTTATCACACTTAAGGGGTATGGTTTCAACTTTAATACCATAATCTAAGAGTTGTTGCTTCATCCAAAGGAATTGAGCAAAACAACTCCATAGGGATATGTACTCGGCTTCGGTGGTAGATATAGCTACACTATTTTGTTTCTTAGATAACCAAGATATGAGCATACTACCTAAGAATTGACACGTTCCTGAAGTACTCTTCCTATCGATTTTACACCCCCCGTAATCTGCATCCGACAAAGCATGAAGGTTGAAGGTTGAGTCTCTAGGGTACCAAAGACCTAGACAAAGAGTATCTCTAAGGTACCTAAAGATTCTCTTAATGGCTATAAGGTGAGACTCTCTAAGACTAGCTTGAAACCTAGTACACAAGCAAACACTAAACAATATATCCGGTCTACTTACGGTGAGGTAAAGCAAAGATCCAATCATAGAGCGATAAAGCTTAGAGTCAACACACTTACCTCCTTCATCTTTGTCAAGCTTTGTAGATGAGCTCATAGGTGTGGCTTGAGGCTTTGCATTCTCCAAGCCAAACTTCTTGAGCATATCCTTGATGTACTTTGCTTGATTGATGAAGGTGTCATCCTTCCTTTGTTTGATTTGGAGTCCCAAAAAGAATGAGAGCTCCCCCATCATGCTCATCTCGAATTCACCTTGCATTAACTTAACAAACTCTTTGCAATGACACTCATTAGTAGATTCAAAAATAATATCATCAACATATATTTGTACTACTAAGATGTCATTTTTATACCTTTTTATGAAAAGTGTAGTGTCCACCTTACCTTTTTCAAAACCTTTTTCAATCAAAAAGTTTGAAAGTCTTTCATACCAAGCTCTAGGAGCTTGTTTTAAATCATAAAGTGCTTTGGTTAGTTTGAAAACATGATTTGGAAATTTTGAATCTTCAAAACCCGGTGGTTGTTCCACATACACTTCCTCATTTATAAAACCATTTAAAAATGCACTTTTAACATCCATTTGAAAAAACTTGAAATCATGATAACATGCATATGCAAGCAACATCCTAATGGCTTCCATTCTAGCTACGAGTGCATAGGTTTCATCAAAATCAATTCCATCTTCTTGAGTGTAACCTTGAGCAACTAATCTAGTTTTATTTCTCACAATGTTACCACTCTCATCTAGTTTATTCCTAAATACCCATTTAGTTCCTATAGTAGATTGATTACTAGGCCTTTCAACTAATGTTCATACATTACTTCTCTCAAATTGATTTAACTCTTCTTGCATAGCCATAATCCAAAAGTCATCTTTTAATGCTTCTTTAATGTTCTTAGGCTCTATGCATGAGATAAAAGCAACATGCTTCATTAGTTTAAGAGAAGATCTAGTAGTTACCACCTTGGATGGATCACCCAAGATTTCACCACCTTTGACATAGTTGTACTCCCTTGGGTAGCTTACTTCCTTTTCCTCAAGAGCCAAGTCCTTCAAGGCTTCAAGAGGTGGGTCTTGTGTATCCTCTTCTTTCGTTGGAATCTCATCCTCCTTTGAAGTTTGTCCTCCATCAAAGGCATCAAGGATTCCTACTTCATCATCATCATAAGAATCCTTCCTAGAAAAGAGGTTATCATCGAATACAACATGAATAAACTCTTCTACTACTAAAGTTCTCTTATTAAATACACGATAGGCTTTAGAGTTTAAGGAATAACCTAAGAAAATAGCTTCATCACTTTAAGCATCAAATTTACCTAAGTTATCTTTTCCATTGTTTAAAACAAAACACTTACAACCAAATGGATGAAAATAGCTAATGTTAGGCTTTTTAGATTTTAAAATCTCATATGGTGTTTTCTTTAAAAATGGCCTAATCATTACTCGGTTTACAATGTAGCAATCAGTGTTTGTGGCTTCCCCCCAAAAATATTTAGGTAAATTGTTTTTACAAAGCATGGTTCTAGCCATTTCTTGTAAAGTCCTATTTTTCATCTCAACTACCCCATTTTTGTTGAGGAGTTTGAGGAGCCGAAAAATTGTGGCTAATACCATTTTCATTTAAAAATTCTTCAAAACCTAGATTTTGAAATTCGGTTCCATGATCACTCCTAATGTGAGAAATCCTAAGTTCAAGATCATTTTGAGTTAATTTTGAAAATGTGATGAATTTTTCTAAAGCCTCATCTTTAGTACTTAAAAATAGAACCCAAGTAAATCTAAAGTAGTCATCAACAAGTACAAATGCATACGATTTACCACTCGAGCTCATAGTTCTAATAGGCCTAAATAAATCCATGTGAATTAGTTGTAAACACCTACTTGTAGAAACATCATTAATGGATTTAAAGGATGTTTTATTTTGTTTACCCTTAGAGCATGCATCACATTTTTTTTTCATTTGAGAACTTAATTTTGGGCAAACCTCTAACTAGATTTAGGGAAACTAATTTTTCTAAAACACTAATGCTAGCATGTCCTAGTTTCCTATGTCATAGCCATGCATCATTTTCATTTTGTGCAACAAAACATGCATGGGATGTATGAATGTCATCTAAATGCACCATGTATATATTACCTATGCGATGACCAATGAGCATTATATTATTTGATTTAATGTCAACAATTTTGCACCCATTTGTATCAAATAAGACATTAAACCCTTTGTCACACAATTGACTAATGCTCAATAAATTATGTTTTAGACCATCGACATATAAAACATTTTTAATGAGAATAGTAGAGTGATTACCTATGGATCCAATACCTTTAATGTGACCTTTGGAGTTGTCACCAAATGTCACTACTCCTCCACTTTTTGGCTTTAAGTCCATGAATCAACTCTTGTCTCCGGTCATGTGCCTCGAGCATCCACTATCAAGGTACCATGAGTTTTGACTTTGTGCTTTGGCCTTGTAGCAATGCTCCCCCTACAAACAAAGATATTAAGCTTTGATTTTTGGTACCCAAATCATTTGGGGTCCACGAGTGTTAGCTCCCAAAAGCTTGGTTCCCTTAGGAATCCAAGGTGACATAGCAACAACATTATTAGACTTGACGAGTTCCTTAGGAACCCATACACTTCTAATTTTCTTAGTTCTATTATGCCTATAGAAGCCACTTTGTTTGTAGTTATATGTCTTTCTCTTAGGTTGGTTAGTTTTAGAGGATTCACATATCTCATTTTTCACATTACCAACATTTTTGAAAGACTCCTTGAGCTTGTTAAGCTTATCTAACACCTTTTGGTGTTCACTATTGCATTGAGAAATAAGATTGTTTAAGTCTACATTTTCATCTTGAAAGAATTTAAGTTCATCTTGTAAACCTAAGATCTTTTTCTCAAATTTTAAGTTAGCTTGAGAAAGTGAGTCATTTTTAGCATTTAATTCCGAAATAATATTTTTATTTCTTATGACCGACTCTTTATACTTCTCAACTAACTCATCATATACCTCTTGTAACTCATCATAAGCATCATACAATTCATCAAATGTAAAATCAAAAGATGATGAGTTAGAGGTTACCATGGAGGAATCCTCCTCAAGAGTCATGAGGCAAAGGTTGGCTACTTCGTGTTCCTCATCCTCGGATGACTCCTCATCACTCCAAGTAGCAAGATTGGCTTTGAGCTTCTTCTTCTTCTCAAAGCCCTTCTTCTTGAGTTGAGGGCACTCCGAACGAATATGACCCTATTTTTTGCACTCAAAGCAAATGATTTGATCCCTCTCTTCTTATTTATTTTTGGTTTTGAAGTCCATTTTTCTTTGAATCTTTCTACCTCGGTTGGACCTCATAAACTATGAGAACTTTTTGGATATCATAGCCAATTCTTCTAGATTTTCCTTCTCACTAGAAGTGCTCTCCTCATGTAAAGAAGCTTTGAGAGCCACTCATATCTTCTTCTTCTTCTTCTTATCTACCTCTAGCTTCTCCACTCTTCTCTCTTCCTTCTTCCTTTCATCTTCCCTTCCTTGCTTCATTATCTCATGAGTTAGGAGAGAACCCACTAGCTCATCAAGCTTGAGTGTCTTCAAATTTTTAGCCTCAATGATGGCGGTTCTCTTCCCATCCCAAGACTCGGGAAGTGAATAGAGCAGCTTCCGGACTAGTTTGTCTTTCGAGATTATCTCTTTAAAACCCTTTAGCCCGTTGACGATTGTTGAGAAACGATCGAACATTTTTGACACGATTTCTTCGGGCTCCATTTTAAAATTCTCATAGCTAAGATTGAGAATTCCAATCTTTATCTCCTTCACATCACTTGTTCCTTCATAAGTGGTCTCAAATGTATCCCACACTTCCTTAGCACTTTCGATGGAGGAAACCTTGGAGTAGATGTCAGGACCGAAAGAGCAAAACAACATGTGAAGAGCTTTATCATTGATTTGAATCTTCTTTCTCTCTTCTTCACTCACCTCATTCTTCTTCTTTGGCACCAATCTTCCTTCATCGTCTATCTTCATGGGAATAAAGGGACCATCTTCAATGGCATCCCAAACTAGATAATCGTTGGATTTAATGAAGAAACGCATCCGGTTCTTCCAAAAGGGGTAGTTATCACCATTGAAGAAAGGCGGTTTGATGGTTGATTGAGACTAGTACATGTTTGACCCGGAGGTAGATGCCATGGCTTGCTTTGTGGTTGATCACACTCTTCCTAGGAACTCATCTTGTGGTTGTTAATCCTTCAAAGAGGTAGGCTCTAATACCAATTGTTGATTGGATCAATGAAACAATATAAGCCAAGAGGGGGTGAATTGGATTTTTAGAACTTTGGTGGTCGAATGGAAAATTGAAAATGATAGACAAGAGGATTTAGAGTGGTTCAAGTTCCAATCGAACTTTACATCCACTACCTTAGCTTCACTAAGGATTTTCCAACAATCCACTAATTGTTCTTCCCCTTTTCTAGGCTAAGGAAGTAACCTTTACAATACTGGTCAAATTTTCTACCCAAAATTTAACCCAATCCTTACTCAAGAAATACAAAAAAGATGAAGGCTAAAACTAGTATCTCTCAATACAAAATGTAGCCCTTGTTCAAGCACTTAACCCAATTGAACAGATAAGAATGGGAATTACAATTTCACAATTGGGGTTTACAAGAAATAATGGGATTTTTGCACAAATGCTTGGCTTTGATGTTTGGATAATACTTTAGAGATCAATAGTTGTTGCTGGAGCTTTTAGAGGTCCCTTTTATACCTTCTAATTGAGTTCTAGCCGTTGGGGTTGTTGCATTCATCAATATAGCCGTTGGGATGTTATCTTCCCTCTATAAATGCAGTCTGCAACTACCAGTTCCGAAACACCCGATCCTGTTTCGAAACAGACCAAAATAGAAAGAGTCGTTGGGGTGTAATAAATAGACCTACCGAAACGGGCACGATCGTTTCGATATGCTAAGAGCCCGTTTCGAAACTCGTTTCGAAACATTATGCTACTGTCAAAGCCTGTATCGAAACAGCTTAGAAGCGTTTCGATACGCCTTAACGACAATTTTAAATTCAATTATAAAACTTCAACAGTCATATTCTAAAACCAAGTTTGAATTCCGTTTCAAAACGTTTGAGGTCGTTTCGATACTATCGTATCGCAACGGGTCAAACCGTTCCGATGTTCTTCGTCCGTTTCAGAACATGTTCCGAAACATAGGTTAACAGTTTAAAACTGTTCTGGAACGCCCAAAGGCCGTTCCGAAACGGTAACTCGGAAATCACTATTTTGGCTTGATTAACATTTAGAAAATATTTGACAAGTTGAGGTTTTGACTTAAGCATTTTTCTTTAAATACATAGAGAGGTTTTTGAGGACTTAAAAATTTATTTTCCCTTTTTCAATTTAGTCCTTAAATTCTTTGTTATATCAAAATCATTTTATTGGTTTCACAAAAGAGCAACTGTCCGTGGTGGGTAAGAATTTCTTACAGGAAGATGACTGAAATGTGGGAGGTGTCACAGTTTATTGAGCAGCACACTTGTACCAATATGGCTTTATCACATGACCATATTAATTTAAACTTTGATCTAATATGTGCTTACACCAGGGCTTTAGTTGAACATGAACCAAGAATTTCGATTGCAGTGTTAGTAGCATCTATCCGGACCCAGCTTGGTTATGTTCCGTCTTACTACAAGGCGTGGATGGAAAAGCAGAAGGCGATGGCGCAACTCTATGGTGATTGGGATAAATCGTATAATGAGCTACCAGCTCTTTTACGAGTAATGTTGTAACCCCCTTATCCCGGTCTGGACGACTGACCGGTCCGAGTGGGTTACACGGGGAAAACCGAAGTGAAACCCGTTAAGGCTCCCCTTCGGTTAGCAACCCTAGAAACTTTCTTTTAAACATTATCTTGTCTAAAGGCATTCATACATCCTATGTGAGATACGACAGCGGAAAGACAACGAAGCGATGCAAAGCAATCAAAACAAGTAATTCAACAGCTCATTTTAGCCTTTACAACAGGCCGTATCGATACGCTAGGAGACCGTATCCATACGCCTTGATTTGGTCAACTACCCAGAGTCAACCTAGGGAGACCGTATCGGTACACTGTTTGACCGTACTGATATACCCTCAATGGTCAACTTCTCACGGTCAACGATAAAATACCGTACCGATACACCTATGACCCGTACCGATACGCCAAAATCTCGTCAATATCTCAGATTTCCAGAGAGCTTTTGGCGTATCGATACACCCCTGTGTACCGGTACGCTAGGCTTAAACTGAGTCCCAAAGTGTAGGACTAGTCGATACGGCCCTTGGGCGTACCGATACGCCCTGCACTGCAAGACTCAATTTAGCTGAAAAACAACATAAGACTCAACTCTAGATGCATTTTACGACTCGTCTAGCAACAAACCAACACTCATAAATCATTTAGCAACCAAAACATAACATGCAATTCAGCACAACCGAACAAACATAGCATTCAACACAAGATAGGCAATTAGGTAGGAACTTGCATAAAAACATACATGACTTCACCATTTCATTCAAAGGCAATAACACACACTTAGACCTTTCATAAAAAAGGTTTCACATGCTTTAGACAAACATATAGGCATTCATGGTAATACATGGCTATAAGCCTTCAACACATAAGCATTCCAGCAAAAACAACATTAAAACTAAGCACATATGAGTCTAACATTGCTCATACAACCACATGTCATCAACAATCCAAACATGCTAGGACATCAAAAGCCAACAAGGGAGTTGAACTCCAACTCCATACAAGTCTACACCCCCATTGTATATGCATTATTGCAAATACTTAAATCATACTTGAGCTACTCGAGAACTCCAAAAGCCCCCTTGCCAACTTGCCTTCCGAACTCTAACGATCTGCATGTTGAAAAAGGGAGAGCTAAGCTTGACAGCTTAGTGAGCGAAGCTCTAAAAACACCATCAAACATGCAATTTTCAAAACACATTTCTTAAATGATAAATAAACCATTTGAATGCACGAAAGGTATCTCAACAACACAACTACATGGTTTGCACATGCACAACCAAAACACACGGTGGGACCACACATCACTGTTCGACTAGTAGTTTTTCGATGGGACCACACATCACCTTACTCTTCTACTAGTCACTACCGGTGGGACCACACATCACCATAGTTATGACAACCATCACGTGAGGCTCGCCACCAACAACGACTACACAACAACACGGATATAAGAGCAACCCAAAATGCATATGATATCGCAATAATTACTCATACATTATCACTTAACCATCAAGGTAGGATTAGTAAACTTACACTTGGGTTTAGGTTAGCCCTCAAGGCTCCACCCAAACCCCCAAGAACCCCTTTTTGAAATCAAATCAAGTTCAAGTCATTTTCACTCACCGATGCAACCCAAACGGAAGCCGAACACCGATCTCAAGTCTCCAAATTCCCCGGAATCATGCTCGAAGCCTCTCCGGTGGTTTTCCTTGATTCTAGTCAATCAAAAACAACAATTTACTCAATCATTCAGCCCCAAAACCACTGTCACAAACAAGTTACAATTCCAAGACCCATTTACCACATTTCCAACCCATGAACTAATAAAACTTCTTCATTTTCGTACTCCCTAATAACCCATCAGAAAACTACCAAATCGAGTACCCAAAACACCTCCAAACACCTTCAAAACACCCTTCTAGTATCACTATAGCACCAGCCCAACTCCCTTTCACAAAACCACACCAAAACACAAATTTTGACACTTTTAAAATACCCCAAAACCCAATTTCGGGATTCTTAATAAAAACCAACCAAATTGAGATATAATGCACGTTAGGGCTAGGTTAACTCATAACTTAACTCTTCATATCAAAAGCAAAACGAAAATTCATTAAAGTTCCACCCTTTTCTTTGAAAACTCAAATTTCTCTACCATGGTGTTTTCTAAAATCTAAAACCATAAATGTGTTAGAAATAGAGAGGGCAAGTCAAAAGTGGTCTTACCTTGATGGAAACACTTGAAATGAGGGTGGGATTTGATGGAATAGTGTTTTAGGGGATAAGGGAGGTTTTGACGTGAAAAAAAATCAAAGGAAGAAAAAGATGAAAACCTTTTCAAAAATCCCCCTTTCTCATCTTATTTCTCTTTATTTTAAAATTACCAAAATGTCACTAATGAATTCAAAACCCTTTTAATTTAAACCAAAGCTTAATTAAGTTTTAAAACGAACCTACGACTCGAACCTGATTTACCCGAGTAACATTCGACCCCTAAACCCGGGGCGTTACAACTCTCCCCCACTTAAGGAATTTCGTCCCCGAAATTACCTGACTGAAAGAGATAAGGAAATTGCCTTTCCATATCCTCATTTCTCTCTCAAGTGGCCTCGTCCACCCCTCGACGTTGCCACCTCACCTTGACCAACTCAATTGCCCTACCACGTAACACCTTGTTGTCTGAGGCTAAGATCTCCACTGGTTCTTCATCATATGTTAAATCCGGATTCAATTCAATCTCTTCTACAGGCATTACGTGAGATGGATCCGATCTATACTTTCGGAGCATCGACACATGGAACACATCGTGAATCTTCTCTAGCTCGGTCGGGAGTCTCAATCTATATGCAACGGGACCGATCCTCTCAACTACCTCATAAGGTCCAATGAATCTCGGACTCAACTTACCTTTCCTACCAAACCTCATCACCTTCTTCCAAGGTGAGACTTTCAAAAACACTTTCTCACCCACAACATACTCTATCTCTTTCCTCTTTAAGTCGGCATACGGCTTCTGTCGTTCTGAAGCTGCCTTCAAAGGATCACATATCAACTTTACCTTCTCGGTAGTGCCCTTAAGCAAATCGGGCATCGGTACAAGCTTTTGTCCGGCTTCGGCCCAACAAATCAGAGTCCTACACCTCCTACCATATAGAGCTTCATACGGTGTCATCTAAATACTAGCCTGATAATTGTTGTTGTATGCAAACTCTACTAACGGTAGATGTTTCTCCCACGACCCCTGAAAGTCGATGATACAACACCTCAACATGTCCTCCAACACCTGAATCACCCTCTCTGACTGACCATCTGACTGCGGATGATTCGAAGTACTGAAGTTCAACCATGTGCCCAAGGCACGATGCAGACACTCCCAAAATCTAGCTGTAAACCTCGGATCTCGGTCTGACACAATCGATTTCGGTACCCCGTGTAGTCTCACTATCTCACAGATGTACCGATCGGCCAACTTATCTAAGGTATAGGTTGTATAAACATGTATGAAGTGAGCACACTTAGTAAATCTATCCACTATCACCCACACTGAATTCTTCCTCGAAGGAGTCAACAGTAAACCTGACACAAAGTCCATGGTGATACGCTCCCACTTCTATTCCGGAATCTTCAACGGCTGTAACAACCCTGAAGGAAACTAATGCTCGGCCTTAACTCGCTGACAAACCATACACTTACTCACAAACTTGGCCACATCCTTCTTTAATCCAACCCAATAATACTTTTCTTTTAACCCTCGATACATCTTTGTACTACCCGGATGCATAGCAAAAGGACTGTTATGAGCTTCATTCAAGATCGTACGTCTCAACTCGGCATCTTCCGGATCTACCATCCTATCCTTGTAACATAGGATCCCATTCTCGCCAAAACAATAATCAGTAGGCCTATCTTCGGCTATATCTTGCACGTGAGGTGCCAAAGACTCGTCTCGCAACTGCTTCTCTCGAATCAACTAAGCTAACGAAGGCTTAACCTGAAGTTCGACTATCAACCCACCATCCTTGGACACACTCAATCTCGCAAACATAGCTCGCAACTCAACTGTCACTTTTCTACTCAAAGCATCGGCCACTACGTTTGCCTTACCCGGATGGTACTCTATCGTAAGATCATAGTCCTTTTAGAAGCTCTAACCACCTACGTTGCCTAAGGTTCAACTCCCTCTGAGACATCAAGTACTTTAAACTCTTGTGGTCGGTATATACGGTGCACTTCTTACCATAAAGATGGTGTCTCTAGATATTCAACGCAAACACTACTGCGGCTAACTCTATGTCGTGGGTGGGATAGTTATTCTCGTGAACTTTCAACTGTCTCGAAGCATAGGCTACCACCTTACCTTCTTGCATAAGCACACAACCTAAACCTACGTATGATGCATCACTATAAATTACAAATTCTCTTCCCGGCTCAGGCTGTATCAAGACAGGAGCTTCGGTCAAAGCTTTTTTCAACTTCTCAAACGCTTGTTGTCTTGCATCTGACCACTCATAGGAGACATTCTTCTGAAGCAATTTAGTCAAAGGAGCCGCTATCCTAGAAAATCCTTTGACAAATCTTCTATAATATCCCGCCAAGCCTAGGAAACTACGGATTTCTGTCACTGACTTTGGTTGTTTCCAATTCACTATAGCTTCTATCTTCTTGGGATCCATACTAATCCCATTAGCCGAGATCACGTGACCTAGGAAGACTACCTCTCTAATCCAAAACTCACATTTTCTTAGCTTGGCATACAACTGATTCTCAAGCAAGGTCTGAAGCACCAACCGCAAATGCTCATCATGCTCCTCTTCGGTCCTAGGGTATATTAAGATGTCATCTATGAACACTACCACAAACCTGTCCAAAAACTCGTGAAACACATGGTTCATCATATCCATGAAAGCTGCTGGAGCGTTAGTCAACCCGAAAGGCATCACCAAGAACTCATAGTGCCCATAACATGTATGGAAGGTTGTCTTCAGTATGTCTACATCTTTCACCTTCAACTGATAGTATCCAGACCTCAAATCTATCTTTGAAAACACGAAAGCACCTCTCAACTGGTCAAGCAAGTCATCTATCCTAGGCTAAGGGTACTTGTTCTTCACTGTCACTTTGTTCAACTGCCTATAATCTATACACATCCTCATGCTACCATCTTTTTTTTTCACAAACAAGACCGGAGCACCCCACAGAGAAATACTAGGTATAATGAAACCTCTATCGGACAACTCCTAAAGCTGTGTCTTCAACTCTTTCAACTCTTTCGGTGCCATTCTATATGGAGCAATATACACGGGTGCAAAATTAGAATACGTCTCAATGGAAAACTCAACTGCTCTATCTGGAGGCAAACCCGACAGATCTTCTGGAAAAACACTCGGAAAATCACAAACGGTTCTGATGTCTTGTGGTCTAACCTCACTCATATTCGGATTCATCACATAAGCCAAATAAGCCTGACAACCCGAATGCAACAACTTCCGAGCTTCTAAAGTAGAAACAACATTGGACAAGAACCTAACGTTCTCACCAACTACCACAACCTCGAAATCATCTGTAAGCCTCAAGGAGACTCTCTTGGTCTCAAAGTCAACCCTAGCTCTATGCTCTACGAGCCAATCCATGCCCAAAATCACGTCAAAACCGTAGAACGGTAACTCCATCATATCAACCGGAAACACGTGGCCCTGAACCATCAAGGGACACCTCCTATACATTCTCTTAACTACCACTGTATCACCAAAAGAGCTAGTAACATTTACACCTACCTCTAACCATTCACATGGTAACCCTAATG
The DNA here is from genome assembly GCA_030270665.1 of Hibiscus trionum. Classification (NCBI taxonomy): domain Eukaryota; kingdom Viridiplantae; phylum Streptophyta; class Magnoliopsida; order Malvales; family Malvaceae; genus Hibiscus; species Hibiscus trionum. Next base: position 12,226,795 of record BSYR01000055.1, on the reverse strand, counting down.
ACCTTATGTGCTCACCCAAAATATAAGAATGTGTCGACCCCGAATCTATCAAAGAAAGCAAACTCAAAGACTGTAACGAGAAATTACCTGCAATGACATCCGTGTCATTCCCAGCCTCTCGCTAAGCATACACCCTAGCCGGTCCTCCTCCCTCGGGCTGAACTGCTACTACGTAAGCCAAGTTCCTCTGACCCTCATTCCTCGGCTGAAAGTTTCCACGACCGCGCCCACGGCCTCTCTGATGCTCAAAACTCCTCATTCGAGCCGGTCCGCCCCTAGCCGGGTGTGGACAGTTGCGCCTCATGTGATCTCGGGAACCACAGTTCCAACATGGCCCAAAGGTGTACACTCAACCTGGTGGCGTCTCCTGCATCTAGTGCACTCCGGAGTGTGTACCACATCTCCTTGGCCCTGATGGCCCCATCCATAGTTACCACCCCTATGTCTCGAATCAGGCTGATACCTCTTATCCCTATGCCTCTTGGCATGATCTCTGTCCCAATTTGCGTGTCTCTTCTCAGAATCGGACCCACTAGCACGAGCACTGGAGCCTAAGTTCTGCTCAATATCCTTGGCCCTAGAGACCAAAACATCAAACTCAGTGTAGTCAGAGGCAAGCATGTAGGTCTTCACATCTCTAGTCAACCCATACCGGAAGCCCTCACACCGCTCCCTCTCACTAGGAACCAACTCAGGTGCATACTAGCTCAATCTCACAAACTGAACCTCGTACTCTGACACGGTCTTGTTATCCTTAACCAAGGCCATAAACTCCCTCTTCTTCTCATCCAAATACCAAAATCCGAGGTACTTTCTCTTAAAGGCATTCCTGAAGAACTCCCACGTGATATCCGCTTCGGCCATACCCGAAGTAACAGTGGTTCACCAAGTGTATGTGTCCCCTTAAAGCAAGGAGACGATGCAACCCAACTTACGGGCGTCTGAGCACTCCATCTGACCTAAGATGCGTGTGGTACTCTCAAGCCACGCCTCTGAACCCTCGGTAGTCAACCTATGGAACTCAACTTCGCCCAAACTACGGAGCCTCTCTAGGGGTAATCATGTCCCCGCACCCTGAGGTGGTGCTGCAGCTTGTACACCGGCCAAAGCTGTCTGAAAAGCTCCGGATATGGTCTGAATCAAATGGGTCATGTCCGCGCCCGCTAGACCCGGACCCGCCTGAGCCCCAACACCTCCAACATTAGCACCGACTTAAGGCCCATTACCATCACCTCCGACTTGCGCACCAGCCTGAGGCACGTTACCTTTGCCACCTACTCCATTACCACCGGGAGCAGGAGGAACAGGAGGCTCACCCCCGGGTGCTTGATCACCCGCTCTAGGTCACCCCCTCGGTCTCACCATATCAAGATAAAATCTTAAACATCAAACACACAACACACAAGAAAAACGTTAGGTTAGCAAAATGGCAAGGACTCAGGTTCTCAAGCTCGTTAAACCAAAACCATTTTTTTTACAACAACACCTAACAATGGGGACAATTGACTAACCCTTAACCAATAGCAAGGTCACTAAAACATGCTTCCAAACACCATACTAGAAAGCAAACTTCAAGAATACATGGAAAAACACTTACTAAGACATTGCAACATCATAACATATCAACCTTACCTCACTTACCTACCCGAGGTCTCGGAAACCTCAGGCTCTGATACCACCAAATGTAACTCACTCGTACCGGTCTGGACGACTGACCGGTCCGAGTGGGTTACACGGGGAAAACCGAAGTGAAACCCGTTAAGGCTCCCCTTCGGTTAGCAACCCTAGAAACTTTCTTTTAAACATTATCTTGTCTAAAGGCATTCATACATCCTGTGTGAGATACGACAGCGGAAAGACAACAAAGCGATGCAAAGCAATCAAAACAAGTAATTCAACAGCCCATTTTAGCCTTTACAACAGGCTGTATCGATACGCTAGGAGACCGTATCGATACGCCTTGACTTGGTCAACTACCCAGAGTCAACCTAGGGAGACCGTATCCGTACACTGGTTGACCGTACCGATACGCCCTCAACGGTCAACTTCTCACGGTCAACGATAAAAGATCGTACCAATACACATATGACCCGTACTGATACGCCAAAATCTCGTTAATATCTCAGATTTCCAGAGAGCTTTTGGCGTATCGATACACCCCCATGTACTGGTACGCTAGGCTTAAACTGAGCCCCAAAGTGTAGGACCGTATCGATACGGCCCTTGGGCGTACCGATACGCCCTGCACTGCAAGACTAAATTTAGCTGAAAAACAACCTAAGACTCAACTATAGATGCATTTTACGACTCGTCTAGCAACATACCAACACTCATAAATCATTTAGCAACCAAAACATAACATGTAATTTAACACAACCGGACAAACATAACATCCAACACAAGATAGGCAATTAGGTAGGAACTTGCATAAAAACATACATGACTTCACCATTTCATTCGAAGGCAATAACACACACTTATACCTTTCATAAAAAAGGTTTCACATGCTTTAGAAAAACATATAGGCATTCATGGTAATACATGGCTATAGGCCTTCAACACACAAGCATTCCAGCAAAAACTACATTAAAACTAAGCACATATGAGTATAACATTGCTCATACAACCACATGGCATCAACAATCCAAACATGCTAAGACATCAAAAGCCAACAAGGGAGTTGAACTCCAACTCCATACAAGTCTACACCCCCATTGTCTAGGCATTATTACAAATACTTAAATCATACTTGAGCTACTCGAGAACTCCAAAAGCTCCCCTCTTGCCCACTTGCCTTCCGAACTCTAACGATCTGCATGTTGAAAAAGGGAGATCGTAAGCTTGACAGCTTAGTGAGCGAAGCTCTAAAAACATCATCAAACATGCAGTTTTCAAAACACATTTCTTAAATGATAAATAAACCATTTGAATGCACGAAAGGTATCTCAACAACACAACTACATGGTTTGCACATGCACAACCAAAACACACGGTGGGACCACACATCACCGTTCGAATAGTAGTTTTCTGATAGGACCACACATCACCTTACTCTTCTACTAGTCACTACCGGTGGGACCACATATCACCATAGTTATGACAACCATCACGTGAGGCTCGACACCAACAACGACTACACAACAACACATATATAAAATCAATCCACAATGCATATGATATCGCAATAATTACTCATACATCATCACTTAACAATCAAGGTAGGATTAGTAAACTTACACTTGGGTTTAGGTTAGCCCTCAAGGCTCCACCTAAACCCCCAAGAACCCCTTTTTGAAATCAAATCAAGTTCAAGTCATTTTCACTCACCGATGCAACCCAAACGGAAGCCAAACACCGATCTCAAATCTCCAAATTCCTCGGAATCGTGCTCGAAGCCTCTCCGGTGGTTTCCCTTGATTCTAGTCAATCAAAAACAACAATTTACTCAATCATTCAGCCCCAAAACCACTATCACAAATAAGATACAATTCCAAGACCCATTTACCACATTTCCAACCCATGAACTAACAAAACTTCTTCATTTTCGTACTCCCTAATAACCCAGCAGAAAACTACCAAATCCAATTCCCAAAACACCTCCAAACACCTTCAAAACACCCTTCTAGTATCACTATAGCACCAGCCCAACTCCCTTTCACAAAACCACACCAAAACACAAATTTTGACACTTTTAAAATACCCCAAAACCCAATTTCGGGATTCTTAATAAAAACCAACCAAATCGAGATATAATACACCTTAGGGCTAGGTTAACTCATAACTTAACTCTACATATCAAAAGCAAAACAATTTCTTTGAAAACTCAAATTTCTCTACCATGGTGTTTTCTAAAATCTAAAACCATAAATGTGTTAGGAATAGAGAGGGCAAGTAAAAAGTGGTCTTACCTTGATGGAAACACTTGAAATGAGGGTGGTATTTGATGGAATAGTGTTTTAGGGGATAAGTGAGGTTTTAACGTGAAAAAAAATCAAAGGAAGAAGAAGATGAAAACCTTTTCAAAAATCCCCCTTTCTCATCTTATTTCCCTTTATTTTAAAATTATCAAAATGCCATTAATGAATTCAAACCCCTTTAATTTAAACCAAAGCTTAATTAAGTTTTAAAACGAACCCACGACTTGAACCCGATTTACCCGAGTAACATCCGACCCCTAAACCCAGGGCGCTACAAAAGCAACATTTCATCCCGGGGACCGTTGTAGAGTACGAGACTTTACCGGCGTTCAACTTACAAGGCGAATTAATTCCCGGTAAAAGAGTATTTAGTAAGTTATTTTGGGCGTTCAATGCGTGCATTCAAGGATTTCAATTTTGTAAACGCATGATTCAAGTGGATGGTACATGACTGTATGTGAATTACATTCATATATTACTCGTGGCCGTTGCACAAGATGAAAACATTAATATATTCCCAATTGCCTTTGCCATAGTTGAAAAGGAAGACGCAGATGGATGTGAATTCTTTTTGAAGCACCTACGCAATCATGTTGTAAAAGAAGACGTGATTTGCATGATTTCTGATTGAGGAACTGCGCTCTTACAAGTAATTGATAGACGTGGGAGTTTATGGAAACCTCCACATGCATATCTAGCATATTGTATACGACATATTGTAGCGAATGCGAAGACGCGGTTCGGAAGCAATCAGGTCTGAAAAGAGATTTTAGACGCGGGTAAGTTGTTATTTGTTGTTTATAAAAATTTTAAATTTTTTTGAGTTCATCTTGTTGTTTTATTTAACTTATTTTTTTTTTATAAATATGGTATGAACTAGTTCAACTAAAATTCGAAGAAAGGATCAGAGGGTTGAGGCGACACAGTGCAAATGTAATAAAATTTGTAAATGACATCCCCACGGAAAGATGAAGGTCGGCGTTATGGCCACATGACAACTAACCTTGCAGAGGCTATAAACTCGGTTCTTAAAGGAACATGCCATCTCCCAGTTGCAAGTATTGTGTGGGAGACTTACTTTAGATTGGGCAAAGTGTGGTCCGACAAAGGGCAGAAAGCCAACTCCCGAATAAACATCGGACAATATTGGTCTAAAACCTTGCAGGATAAAATTACTCTACTAAAATTTTTAAAATTAAACATTGATTTTCCATTACAATACCAAACACTTAAATAAAACAAAGCACACTTTTTCGTAACATTTCATTATTTTTTTTATAAAAAAAACATTTTTAAAAAGTATTTTTCAACCAGTATTGCATTGCAAGATAGACCATAAAGAATGTTTAAAAGAAAATTATGGCAAAAAAAAAGGAATTTCAAATTAGGCTCCATGTGCACCCCAATGTAACATAACTTTCTTTCTATATGCCAAAATTTACTAAATAATGGCAGAAAAGGAATTTCAACAATTCCTTATTATCCATAACAATTCTGTTCCCAAACACACACGGCAAAGATTGGTGTTTCAATTCCAGTCTCAGCTCCGCCCGGCAAAACATCAAACGATCATCTAATAGTTCCCGGCGATTCTGTTTGAGGTAAATTTCGATTCTCGCTAAACCCTAGCTGTGCTTATCTCTCTTTCCAAATCCACTTAAGAAATAATTTGTTAGAGAAAAAAAAAACATGGTTTACTTGAGAAATGAGTGTGAAATGGCAAACCATCAGAGCAGGCGAAGGGAGAACCATTCACTTTCTATTATTATTTTACAAGATAAGCCGCGCTTTCTAGTTCAACCGCCCTTCATTTATTATCTCATTCAAATCTCGCAAACAACTTTCATTCATTTTCAGTAGAATTCATATGGGAATTTTCTCGGATGCCCATGTTTGCCAGTGCTTAAGCCGCTTGGCCACCCAAAAACGTCACTCCCTCGTTACTAGCAGTGGCGGTCGCCATAAAACCGGCCTGCAGTTCGTTGAGAGCGTACTGAGTCTGGCTCGCGGCCTTCTCCAACTCGGACTCCGAAACAACGATGTTGTTGCAATCTCTGCTTTCAACAGGTTCTTTCCGAAAATTTTCAGTTTTACGCCAACTGCATTTTTCAATAACTAAAACCGTCCGACAATTTTTTTTCCTTGCCAAACGCAGCCTTGCTTTATCTTTTTGATCTTGTTGGGTGTAGAATACTATTTTTTTGTTTTGTTTTTCATGACAAGGGCATTCATTGACATTAGCGTAAATTAAATTATAATGCGTTAATCTAAGACGACATTACACACATTGGTTCTCTTTTATTCATTTAATTAATTGATATTGTTCAGAATTTATAAATTAAATATTGTTTGCATGCAAACTATTCCGTGAGATGGTGATTTTTTTTCATATAAATACTTATAAAACTTGAATAAAATAAAATTATGAACTAATGAAACCATTCAAACTTAAAATTTGAGAATGTTAATTAAATATAATTTATGTTTTACATGATGTAGAAAACATTTACGTATCGTGTAGTAAGCAATGGATTTAATAATGAACATTTATTCTTTAAATTGCTTAACATTTGGGAAGTTTGGTTCTTCAAATAGCTAATAGAATAATTCTTTTAATTATTAGTTTTAATAGGTAAATACTTTTTACTCAAAATTCAGAACCAATGAAAAGATTTATTATTATTCTCAGCCCTCAGGGATGGGCTATGAGGGGGCAGTCGCCCTCTAAAAATTTGAAATTCATATGTGATTTAGAAAAATTTTAAAAAAATTATATGTATTTTTTTATTAAAAATTTATTTTCATGCCTCCGACCCTGATTATTCTAATATTTATCATATATAATCTTTCGGCTGGGAGCTCATTATACAACACAAGTATGTTTAGCGGCAACATTCCATTTGTATTTGAATTTTAACGTTGAATTGCTTTTATAAATTCATTTGACTAAATAGTAATAATATTTTTTTTTGTTGCAAAATTCAAACTTGATAATCGCTTCAATATATTCTTTCAAATTTCACTTATAATTTGATGTTGTTTCAGTGATTGGTATCTAGAGTGGATACTAGCTGTTGCATTTATTGGAGGAATAGTTACTCCTTTGAATTATCGATGGGTTAGTATCTCAGTTTCTTTTACCAGATGCTCTTAATTGTTTCCTATTTCAAGTTTGAGAGTTTGTTTAATTCGTTTTAGCAAGAGATTAAAAGGAATTTTGTTCTAAACCTAGTTTCTTTGTGATCTTAAATATTCATATGCTAAATAATTCTGAACTATTGACTGGAATTGCTGCCACATTGGATTCAAGTTTTTCTTGGAAATAGGGTTATTGTGGTTTGTATGTTTCATATTTTGATATGTGCAATTAGGGAATGTTTCCTAAACTAGTCAACATAAATTTGCATCATTTAATGGTTGCTATTTTAACCTTTTCTGTCATGAATTTCTTCATAAGAGAGGAATGTAAAATATATTATAGTATTTCCTTACTAGAGTTGAATGGGTTTGTCATAATTTTTTTTGTAGTGTAAGAGATATTGTCTGCTATGAAATCTTGTCTTATTTCTTGCACTGCATTGCCTTTCTTAAATATAGAGCTTTGAAGAGGCAAGAATGGCAATGGTAACTGTAAGACCAAAATTATTGGTGACAGATGAGAGCTGTTACCACTGGCATTCTGTACTTCGGGGTGATGCTATACCGTCTTTAAGGTGGCATGTCTCATTAAGCTCCCCTTCCTCAGATGTTACAAACAAATGCAACAGTATGTATATTGTCTTAACATCTAAATGTCCTAGAAAATGAAGTCACACTTGGGATATATGATGTATCAATAGCCATAATAGCTTTGGCCTCATTTTTCTAGTATTAACTGCGGAAATGCTTGTGGAGCAATCTGTAAGATTTGGATCGATGAATTACTCATTTGCAACTGAGGGTGCTGTTGTAATATGCTTCACGTCAGGTATGTTATTTATGCATAACTTCTCTTAAAACTTTCTGTAATATGATTGCAACCTTATGTTGGAAAGTTATCAGCCAAAAAATGAAGGGCAGGTGAAGAAAATTCCTTCCCCTTACCCTTTATTATCTACGGTTTTGTTTTGTTTTGTTTTTTTTCTTCTATTAATTCCTCTTCGACTTGCTCCCGGAAAAATTCCAAGATAAACTGTTGCACATGATTGGATAATCATTACCTCAAATCCTGCCTGTAGGATTTCTACTCCTCTTTTGTGCATCATTCAAGAGTACATATTATTATGTTTAATTATCCGTACTAATCATGTCACAAAAGTAAGATTCTGGGAGTGCATCATTCCGACCCCCTGCCAGTCAGTATTTTTAAATAAGGTAGCTACTTTAAAAACCTGATCTTCTCCCATGTTTCTCAAACTAAGGCCTCTATAGGTGCTGCACATAACATGATGGCCCTTTCTTCCCTTTATAAACACAGATAATAAGGTGCTCAAAAATGCATGTACATAGCTTCCTGAATGTGGTGTTGTTACTACAATGCATGTTGCACATAGTTTCCTTATTTGGAATATTAATATTGTATCTTGAATTGAGAAATCAGCCATAGCTTCTAAGAAATATTAAGTACTCTAAGTTTTCCCCCTTCACTATTTCTCTGCATTTATTTTGTCATAAAGTAAAGCAAAGAAGGAAAAAAATGAGTCTTAAGTATAAATTTAAGTGTAGCTTTTGTCTTTTATTTCGTCATACATCCTTAAATGTGCATAAGTATCTTAGTGACAGGTTTCCTTTTTCCTTGTATATTTATAGGAACTACTGGAAGGCCAAAGGGAGTTGTGATAAGCCATACAGCTTTAATTGTACAATCCCTTGCAAAAGTTGCAATTGTTGGTTACAGTGAGGATGACGTACGCCTTTCTTCTAGAAATATGTATATTCATTTTGGCTAGTATCTAAAGGGTATGATTGTAGACAATTAAGAGGTAAAATAATTCAAACATGGTTGTTCCAAAGTGGATTTACCTGATTAATATGGAAGGAATCATACCTATGCTACTTGGAGTCTCGGACTTCTGTGTAAGTCAAATTTGGGTATGTGTCTTATACGGGTATAACCAGATTTGCTAAGGTTTCTAATATATTTGGAGGTTATCCTTGTACTTATTAATACGTTATTGTCTGGTTTCTAGCATGAATACTTCAAGAAAAATAAAAAGTCGGAGTGACAAAGTCATACAGCTCAAGGAAGAGTGCATCCTAATTTTTTTGGTTTGTTTCCTTTGGTCCCACTAACTTCTTAATACATTATTGTCTGTTTATTTCCAGGTTTACTTACATACTACTCCCTTGTGCCACATTGGTGGTTTGTCCTCAGCCATGGCCACGCTAATGGTGGGAGCTTGCCATATCTTCATGCCCAAGTTTGAAGCGACATTAGCCCTCAAAGCCATAGAACAACACCATGTGACTTCTCTAATTACTGTCCCAACAATAATGGCTGATCTAATCTCGTCAAACAGGCTGAAGCAAAGTTGGAAGGGAAATGACAGTGTGAAGAAGATATTAAATGGAGGAGGAGGCCTATCAGACAACCTTATTAAAGATGCAACCAAATTATTCCCAAAAGCAAAACTTCTTTCCGCTTATGGGATGACAGAGACATGTTCTTCTCTAGCCTTCATGACCCTCTTCGAGCCAGTGTTGGAGGCATCTGGTACATCACTGCAGATGTTTGCTGAAACTAATCCAAGTCCAGTCCAAACACGAGGTGTTTGTGTAGGCAAGCCTGCTCCACATGTTGAAATAAAGATATGCAATGATGGCTCTTCTACTGCTGGAAGGATTCTCACCAGAGGTCCACATGTAATGCTAAGGTACTGGGATCATCAAATTCCGGAAAAGGCATCAAATTCTTCTGAAGAAACTTGGCTAGACACAAGTGACATTGGGTTCGTTGATGACCATGGTAACTTGTGGCTTGTTGGACGAACCAATGGTCGAATCAAAAGTGGAGGAGAAAATGTATACCCTGAAGAGGTAAGTATCAATATAGTTCTCATCATTTAATGATCTGTTCTTGTTTTGCGTGCCACTTAAATATGGTTCTTGTTTTACCTTATAATGTTCATATGTTCGATCATATAGGTAGAGGCGGTGCTAATACATCATCCTGGAGTTCTTTCCTCCGTTGTTGTAGGAATCCCCGATCCTCGCCTAGCAGAGGTGGTAGTCGCTTGCATTCGATTAAGAGAGAATTGGCAGTGGTCTGATGACAGTTCTGAATGTCCAGTTCAAAGCAACGAGCCATTCCTATCTTGTACAATCCTTCAAAATTATTGCAGGGAAAAGAATTTAACTGGGTACGCTCTACTCCATAAAATTTTAAACTGCATGGATAAATTAAATATTTTCGTTTTTCATATTTTTAAAGGATTATAATCCATAACCATGTCCGAATATATTTCGCATACATTTGCGGTGGATTGTTCACTATTTCTTTCCTACTACCCTTTTCAGGTTTAAAATACCAAAGATGTTTATTTCATGGCGGACCCAATTCCCACTAACAACAACCGGAAAGATAAGAAGAGAGCAAGTCAGAAGAGAAGTTATGTCCCGGCTACTATCTTTTCCTAGTAATCTTTGATCATTTAGTTCAGTTATTTATCAGAACAATCACCAACGGTGCCTGCATAGGAGTGGAGCTGAATATCTGGATTCGTAGAAATTGAATCGGATCAGATAGTGTTAAATATCAATCTCTATCAGCCTGCAGATATGCATTTGTCTAACCCTAACTTTCCCACTTGATATAGTTGGGGTTCAAGGATGAAAAGTAAAGACTTTGTTTCAAATTGATGTCAACTGTTGTTCATGGTCAAATGCACTTATAGACGGTGAAGTCCCGTTATCGAGGATAGCATCGTCAACATCGTGGATGGGAGGGTGATACAAGAAGTATCACTCCAGCTTCAAAATGTTGAATCTGGAGAAATTTATTTAGTAGAGTGGCTGCATCTTGATCACTGATCAGTAAGCATGTGTAGTGTAATTGTATTGGCTTCAATTCCCCATCGGTGTTAATTTTGAATGTAGGCAAATAAAATTTGCTGACAGATACAGAGATAGAGAATGATTTGAATAAATTAAGGAATGTTCCATGACAGATACAGAGATAGAGAATGATTTGAAGTTGCCTTAATATTTTGTGTTTTGCTATCCTTGGATCTCCTGGTCCTGGAGCAAGCCTTGTGAAATTGTTCAACACATTTTCACAGCACTGCATCTTTAAATTAATTACATATAATCCAAAAATTCAAAGATCTTACATCATATAAGTTCATGTTTTATTTCACTATTATAAATTTAGAAAAGAGGGTGCTAAATGTCCAAATAAGATTTAATCCTTTCAGAGGCTGTTGATATCTGAGTTTAACCAAAATAGGAGTATTAATATAGATAAGTGGCAAATCTCTGACCTAGTCCGTGAAATGGCAGGCGAAGAGGGAACCGTTCACTTTCTACAACTTCTTTCATGAGATAAGCCGTGCATTCAACCACCCTTTATTTATTATCTCATTCAAATCTTCAAACAACTTTCATCATTTTCAGCAGAGAAAGTGAAGTCTGATTCATATGGGAATATATGATGTATAACCTTATCTGTTAATGATCAATTATACTTATTACCTATTTTACATTAAAATGATGTTTAAATATATATATATATGATGTATCAATAGCCATAATAGTTTTGGTCTCATTTTTCCAGTATTAACTGCGGAAATGCTTGTGGAGCAATATGTAAGATTTGGATAGATGAATTACTCATTTTCACCTGAGGGTGTTGTAATAAGCTTCACGCCAGGTATGTGTTTTATGCATAACTTCTCTTAAAACTTACGGTAATATGATTGCAACCTTATGTTAGAAAGTTATACTAAAAAAATGAAGAGTGAAGAAAATCCATTCTTTTTTTTTTTGGATAAACAAAATCCATTCGCCTTTCACTATTTTCTCTGCTTTTATTTTGTCATAAAGGAAAGCAATGAGGAAAAAAAAGCAGTCTTAGTTATACATTTAAGTGTAGCTTTTGCCTTTAATTTCGTCATACATCCTTAAATGTGCAAAAGTATCTTATTGATTGGTTTTTTGTTTTCCTTGGATATTTATAGTAACTACTGGGAGGCATATTTGGGTAAAAAACCCTTTAAAAATAATTATATATAAAAATGGCTCTCCAATGATTATTTGGAAAAATGACCCCAAACATGCCATGTAATGGAACCTCGCGTTCTCTGGAAAGCGAAACGCAAACTCGCGTTCTGCAGAGCGCGAGTTCCATCTACGTGGCATCGTTGTTTGAAATAACGGTTTTTCAGAGGTCCCCGAGAATTTGAAAAGGCGGTTGCATATATCGCACAGAACTCATGTTCTGCAGAATGCGATTTCTGTGCAAATCTGGGTTGAAAAACAATGGTGGGTAGGCCTGTTCGAGCTCAATTTCGGGCTTATAAATCGTATATTTTTAGCGAACATCGAGTTTGGGTTCGTAGTACTGAAAATTCTCTATCGTATGACACCAACACAGTCAATTTTCGTCCATTCTAAAATGACTTAAAATGGCTTCCAAAACCCTATGATATCATCCTTTTTTGAATGAAATTGCCTTTGAAGAACAATTGATAATCGGTTTAGTAATCGCATAAAAGTAATAAAAAACCGAAATTAAATAAACATTTAAAAGTTTAATTATAATAGATAAAGAAAATTAAAATACGGTATTTAAAAAAACCAAATGTCTCGAATAAATATATTAAAAACATAAGTACATATCCATTAGAAAAAAGGCTAATGACGTCTATGTCCACCCGTTCCGCAGTCGGGTGGACGACGATCCCGATCTGGATTCCTCCGAACAAGCTGTGCTGCATCCTCCTCGTCCTCATCATCATCATCTACGATACGCGGACCTCTGTTGGGCCCGGGCAGGGAGTAAAATAAGCTTCTCGGCGACGTTTGCTGGACAATGCTAAAGTCAAACCGAAATCCCAATGGTGGAATATCGATCAGCGGAGGACCACTCGTCGACATATGGGGACGGTAGGCATCGGAGAAGCCGAAGTCAGGTGGAGGCCTCATCTGCTAGAACGTCGAAGGACCGCTCAAATTCTGAAATGTTGTGGCAGAAGATGAGGCCCCTACAATGTCAGTTCGCGGTCTCGGACCGCGTTGCCTCGGCTGGCTCTGGTTCACTCGACGTTGGGGGCGTGGGCAGTTTCGGGGAGCCTCGTCAAGCTGTCGCTCGCGCTCCTCTGGAGTAAGGATATGCTGCTTCCCAAAGAGCCCATACCACTGAAAGTAATCAAAAGTGACCGAATGGGCCCAATCCCCAATGGGTTGGAGGATGCGTAGGCGAGTGGTATATCGGTCAATCCAAAGCTGAATCTAGTCAGCGTGGTAATGGGCCCAGTCAATCTCCGTCTTCCCCTGGTGCGTCAGATGGTGAAATTCGTCCAAGTTTGGTGGTTCCACTTGCGGAACCCCTTGGACGTACCCAAACTATTGAAGAACCCGATCCGTAAGATGCCACACGAAAATTTCATAGTTGATCAGCGGCACTCGGGAAAGCCATACGTGCTAGTCAGCCAGAATTTCAGGTGGAATAATCGGGTGAATTGCCTCAGAATCGTAGGGCATCCACATGAACTAAAAAATATAACATTTGTAACGGTTATATGAAATATTATTGGAAAAAAAGTATGAAAAAATTCAAATGAATTTTTGGATTACTTGATCGTGCGTCATCCTATCCATAAGAAGCATGTAGTCTTGTTGTTTTTTCGGCAGGCCCTGGTGGCTCAGTGTTTCACTCCACCTATCATTAATGGAAAATAAAAAATTCGTTAAATAAAATAATTTAAATATATAATAAATTGAATAGTACCTCCGAAGAAGCGGAAATAAGTAGGGGGTGGGGTGTTTAGGCTGCGGGCTTAAAAAAGGCATCCGAAACCAAGCCCAAGACTAAAAGAGTAAACAACATCCTCCAATTGCTGCTCTATCTTGATCGACGTTTTTGCACAGCTCTTTAAAAGAAAGGCCAAGACAGCTGCTCCCCAATATTTTTTTCTAGAATCATCGAAGTCAGTAAGATGATAAAGTCACATCACGTGCACCTTGGCACAGGATTTGTCTGGCATCAATATCCCGCCAATAATGCGCAAGATGTGGGCACGCGCAAACCGCTGTGAAAATAATAAATAAAACAAAATTTAATAGTAATAAAACAAAAAAAAACAAGAAATATGGATATTAAAAAATTAAATATTTAAAATATGAAATATATTAAAATATATAAATTAGTGAAAAATGAAAAAAAAAATTACCCGGAGTGTTTCGTCATCCGCATGGGGGGAGGGTTTTCAAATTCAGTCTTCAGATAAGATAGGGATATTTCCCACCGTCCCACGCATCCGCTAGGGGCGCCACTCCCATTAGTTGAGCAAATAGATCTGGCCAATTACCCAACGCTATACCCGTAATAAGGTTACCGTCCGTAGGCAACCCCAGATGGTAGGCAAAATCCTGCAGCGTTATTGTTGCTTCGCCACACGGGAAATGAAAAGTGTGCGTCTCTGGCCTCCATCGTTCTATTAGCGCGCTAATGAACGATGGGTTACACTTCACACCCGCTAAGATCCTCGCTACGTGGCCAAAACCAGCTCGTTCAACCCACGACATAATGTCGGGATGCGGTGCGTGGTTGATACGGTTAAGGTAACAAAGTAATCGACATTCGTATCCCTTCAAAAATAAAATAAAATAAATAAAATAGTTGGTAATGCGAGTAAAATAAAAAAATTGTATCCCTTCAAAAATAAAATAACAAAAAATAAAATAGTTGGTAATGCATGTAAAATAAAAAAATTAAAAAAAATTATTATTCTGAAAAAATAATACCTCTGTTGTTGTCCTGAAATAGTTAGAGCAGTGTTTTGCGTCGTTTCGTAAGCCCGCCATTGTATCGAAAGAAAATTAAGTAAGTATAGTAAAAAATAAAGAAGAAATCGAGTTTTGGTGCGTAGAAAATGGGGTAGGGCCACCAATTTATAGAGGTGATCGCGTCCTTTAGGAAACGAGGTTAATGAACCTCGCGTTCTGGGAAACGCGACTTTCTTAAGACCTCACATTCCACAGGACGCGAGGTTCATTGAAAAGACGTGTCACGCAACAGACGCGTGAACTGAACGGGAAGAAAGAACCTCTCGTTCTGCAGAACACGAGTTTCCAAAGAACTCGCTTTCTACAGGACGTGAGGTCATGGAATTTTCAAAAAGGATGACTTCCCGCACAGGAAAGTCATTTATTATACTATAAAAATATGCATATTATTATTGTTGAGTGGATCAATGAAACGATATAAGCCAAGAGGGGGTGAATTGGATTTTTAGAACTTTTGGTGGTCGAGTGGAAAATTAAAAATGCTAGACAAGAGGATTTAGAGTGGTTCAAGTTCCAATCGAACTCTACATCCAATACCTTAGCTTCACTAAGGATTTTCCAACAATCCACTAATTGTTCTTCCCCTTTTCTAGGCTAAGGAGGTAACCTTTACAATACCGGTCAAATTTTCTACCCAAAATTTGACTCAATCCTCACTCAAGAAATACAAAGAAGATGAAGGCTAAAACTAGTATCTCTTAATACAAAATATAGCTCTTTTACAAGCACTCAACCCAATTGAACAGATAAGAATGAAAATTACAAATTTCACAATTGAGGTTTACAAGAAATAATGTGATTTTAGCACAAATGCTTGGCTTTGATGTTTGGATAATACTTTGGAGATCAATAGTTATTGTTGGAGCTTTTAGAGGTCCCTTTTATACCTTCTCATTGAATTCTAGCCGTTGGGGTTGTTGCATTCATCAATATAGCCATTGGAATATTATCTTCCCTTCATAAATGCAATCTGCAACTACCCGTTTCGAAACGCCCGATCCTGTTTCGAAACAGACCAAAATAGAAAGAGTTGTTGGGATGTAATAAATAGACCGTACCGAAACAGGAATGGTCGTTTCGATACGCTAAGAGCCCGTTTTGAAACTCGTTTCGAAACATTTTGCTACTGTCAAAGCCTGTATCGAAATGGCTTAGAAGCATTTCGATACGCCTTAACGACAATTTTAAATTCAGTTATAAAACTTCAACGGTCATATTTTAAAACCAAGTTTGAATTCCGTTTTGAAACGTTTGAGGTCGTTTCGATGAGATAAAACGAGTCAAACCGTTCCGGTGTTCTTCATCCATTTCGAAACACGTTTCAAAACAAAGGTTAACAGTTTCAAACTGTTCCGAAACGCCCAAAGGCCGTTCCGAAACGGTGACTCGAAAATCACTGTTTTGGCTTGATAAACACTTAGAAAATATTTGACAAGTTGAGGTTTTAACTTAAACATTTTTCTTTAAATACATAGAGAGGTTTTGAGGACTTAAAAATTCATTTTTCATTTTTCAATTTAGTCCTTAAATCTTTTGTTATATCAAAATCAATTTATTGGTTTCACAATCTCCCCTTTTTGATATAACAAAACTAAGTTAGAATTTTTAAGAGTTTTGAAATCTTGAAGACATTCTAACTCCCCCTCAATTTAAGATGGGTTTTAAAGTTTTGAAAAGATTTAAAATTCAAGTTTTAAAACTCAAAACCATCTTAAAATTTTTTGGCTCTTATATTACTTCTTCCCCCTTTTTGTTAGATCAAAAAGAATAATAAACAAGCCTCATCAAGAGAAGAAACAAGGTTAAAAGCAATAAACAACATAATATAGATTCATATAGTTCAAATATCCAAACATAAAACTTAAAGCAATAAAGTTTAAAGCTCAATCCCAAACAAAACAATCATAACATAGGTTCATAAAGCATAAACAAAATAAAGGTGCAAACTTAGTCCTAATATGATAATCTAATATGATATGCAATAAAGACCCTAAGCCTCGTCATCGTCACCATCAACATCCGAAGAATCATCATTGTTTTTAGCTTGAGAATGACGAAAGGTCATCCATTGAACATAGAAGGTAGAGAATGACAAGTCCATCGATTGATGTTGATTCTCAAGGGCGGTGAGACGATCCTCCATGGATTGCAAACGAGAATTGATAGCACCAAAACCCGAAGCCATGTTTGTATCCATCGTGTTGAACCGCTCGATGAGGAAAGCCATAAAAGCTTCGTTGTTTGGACCCGGAGCTTAAGGTGGTCGCTCAACTTGAGGTGGAGGGGCTTGCCTATCAACACGTTCCCATCGGCCAAGAGTGTAGTGGAACTCGGACTTATGGAGAGAAGATTCACCAATCTTGTTCTTACGGTGTTATGGAGAATCATAGGAGCAATCTAAGTTGAGGATGCCAAAGATATAGCTCAAAACAGTCTCATAAGTGAAAGATTTAAGAGCATCGGTTTCACGAAGCTTCACATTATTGACCATTTTGGCGAACATAATTTTGATAAGATTTGGCCGTTCTCCTCGGCGAAAGCACTCTAACCAAAAATAATCAACTTGACGAACATAGGAGAATTTACCTCCGGAGGGGCAAATGAACCATGAAATCATCAAGTGTAGGAACCAGTCATGAGCATCCAAAGAAAGAACGGAGTCGGTGTGAGCACCAAAGTGGGTCTCATCCTCAATGCCTTCATTCTTGAGCCCAAGAGCATTCTCTTAAAAGGATATGTTGATAATGAACTTCTTCCCCAAGAGATACGAATCAATGCCAATCACCTCGGTGTGATCTTCATTATCAATGAGCACTGCATTTGAGTAGAAAATGAGAACCATGTGCTTGTAGATAATATTCGGTATGTTCAAGAAAGCCATGAAGTTCTATTCTTTCAAACGCTCTAGATAGCGAAAAGCGAAACGCTCGGAATCAAGGAATGGGACATCAACAACACGCTCTCGACGAACGTCAATATCCTTGACATAGGAGAAACGATCCTTCATCTCTTGAGTCCGAAGACTTTTGAGAAAAAGTTGGGTGAGATTAGGACGAATATTGGCTTGACTTGAAGCTTCACTCGATTGACCCGTCTTGCGTTTCTTGTTAACGTTTTCCATGGAAAAAATCCTAAAAACATAAAGCAAGCAATTTGAAAAATATAAGTGTATGCATGAACATCCTTGATTCAATCCAATGACAAATCCCATTTAGGCTTTAAAAAAAAATTTAAAACATATATACATATACAAAAAAAATTGAAGAAGAAAAAAAACGTTTGAAATACAGTAAAAAAATACGAATAAAACCAAATATATTTGAGATTTTGAATTTTTTTTACAAATTTTGAAAGACCCAAGTTGCAAAACATATAATCTATACAAAATTAAAATTTTCTAACCTAAAATTCGAATAGAATCAAAGGAAAAAGAAAAAGATAAAAATATACCTTAAATAGGGATTTTGGATGAATGAATGGAAGATCTTGCACAAAATTGTTGAAGCTTGCTTAGACTTGAGTTTGTGAGAAAAAGCCCTCAAGATTTGATGAAAAATAATGAGGTTTAGAGGGTTTTTATAGGGAAAAATCGGGTTAGGGTTTTTAGGGTTTTTTAGAGTTTTAATTAAAAGTGAACTTTAACATTAAAGACCCTTTTTAAAGTTGTCCGCATACCCGTTTCAGAACAGGCACGATCGTTCCGAAATGTGGGTACTGAAACATTGACTGACGTTTCGAGTCTAGTTGACCGTTCCGATACGGCTTTGACCGTATCGAATCCCACGTGTTGACCCGTTTTGATACACTTCTTGGTAGAGGCAAAGCGTTTCGAAACCCTTTTAAGGCGTTTCGAAACACCCTAGTCATAGATCACTCTTTTAAGGCACCCGTATCGAAATAGAATGACCCGTTTCAATACACCTAGGCCTGAAGGTGCAGATGAGGCTCTAAAATTGCAGAAAAATGAATTTCATGAAGTCCTATATGCATAAATGATATGAATGAGCAGGAATAACAAGTACAAACATAAACATACTCCCCCTAACTATTAGCATGGATGAAATTAGGAGTAAAAACACATAAGCATGACATTTTTCAAGAAATCAAGCAATTTAAGCATAAAAAGGTCCTAAAAGGTCAAGATAGGCTAGTTAGACCTAACTCTCTAATAAGGGACCAAAAACGTTCCTTATCCAAAGGCTTGGTAAAAATGCCCGCTAGTTGGTTTAAGGTGTCAACGAACTCTATAGCAACATCTTTCTTAAGGACATGATCTCTAATGAAATGATGCCTTATTTATATATGTTTGGTTCTAGAGTGTTGGATGGGATTTTTGGTTAAGCATATGACAATAGTGTTGCCACATTTAAGGGGTATGGTTTCAACTTTAATACCATAATCTAAGAGTTGTTGCTTCATCCAAAGGACTTGAGCACAACAACTCCTTAAGGATATGTAATCGGCTTCGATGGTAGATAGAGTTACACTATTCTGTTTCTTAGAGAACCAAGATATGAGCATACTACCTAAGAATTGACATGTTCCCGAAGTACTCTTCTTATCGATTTTACACCCTCCATAATCCACATCCGAATAAGCATGAAGGTTGAAGGTTGAGTCTCTAGGGTACCAAAGACCTAGACAAGGAGTATCTCTAAGGTACCTAAAGATTCTCTTAACGACTATAAGGTGAGTGTAACACCCGGGTTTAGGGGTCGAGAGTCGAGTGCGAGAATCGGGTTCGAGTCGTTGGACTTGTTTTAATTAAAATAGACTTTGGTCTTATTTTAAAGGGGTTTGAATTTCATTAATGGCAATTTGGTAATTTTTAAAATGAAAGGGGAAAGATGAGTAAAAAGGGGTTTTGAAATATTTTCATCATCTTCATCCTTCAAGGTTTTTCACGTCAAAAACCTCCCAAACCCCTTATCACTATTCCATCAAAATTCTTCATCATTTTAAGTGATTTCAACGAGGTAAGCACGTTTTTGACTTCTCCTCTCTATTCCGAACATTTCCATGGTTTTAGATTTTCAAAAGCACCATCTTTATAGTTCTTCAAGTTTTCAAGTTTTCAAGTTTTGAAGAAAAGGATGAAACTTTAATGGCTTTTCGATTTGTTTTTGACTTGTAGAGTTAAGATATGATTTAATCTTGCCCTAAGCTACATTATATCTCAAAATGGTGGGGTTTTATCAAGAATCCCGAAATAGGTTTTGTGGGTATTTTTAAAGGGGTCAAAACTTGAGTTTTTGGGGTAGCTTTGCGAAGGAGAGTAGGGCTGATGTTATGGTAATACTAGAGGGTTGTTTTGAAGGTGTTTAATGGTGTTTTGAGTGTTGGAATCAATGGTTTTCTGCTGGGTTTTTGAGGAGTACGAAAATGGGATTTTTTGTTGTTAGCTTTGGCTTGAAATTGTTGAGAAATGGGTTGTGGTTGGAATCTGAGTAGTGGCAGTGTTTTGTGGGTGCTTTGTGTAGTAATGAGTTGCTTTTGATTGGTTAGAATCAAGGGAACCTGTAACACCCCAATTTAGCCCCAATTTGGTAATCCCTAATTGTGAAAATTCCCAATTGGAAACCCTAGAATTTGGGGGAAATTTCGGAATTTAACCTAATTTAAGTTTGGGACCTAATTGATTAAAATTAAAACTTGGTGGTTGAATTGTTAGGCAGGCTAAAGTTGGAACCCTTCTTCTGTAATTTACCCATTTGTTAGGGTAAACACCCTTTTTGTTCTGATTTTCTTCTTATGCGCCGCTCTCCCTCTCCCTCTCTCTTTTCTCTAAAAATAATAAAATAAACAATCAAACCCCTTACCCGTTTTCCGTTGAAGCTCCGGCCAAGGGGCCATCATCGCCCGTTCAGCATTTCAAGACCACCGGTGCGCTCGTCGTCACCGTGCAAACAAAGCCCGACCACCCAACTTCCGTCGCGTCGCCGTTCTTCGCTGGAAACGGGTTAGAATCCGTTCGTGGAATCGTGCTCTGCCGTCGCTGTCCCCTGCGTGCGCCGCCTCCCTCCCGGGTTTGGGTGAGTGTTGTGGTCGAGTTGGTTGGGTTTCTGTTTACCGCCGCCATCGGGTTGGCGGCCGCCGTGGGCATTTGTTGGTTGCTGTCGGGTTGGGTTACCGATTAGGGTGTAGTTGGGGGGTGTTGTTAGGGTTTGGTTGATTTGGGAATTTAGGGTTTTGAATCTGATTTGGGGAAAATTGTGTTGGAACTGTACCGGGTTGTGGGAACCGAACCGAACTGGACCAGTGCTCTGAACCGAACCGGCCTGTTTGACCGAGTTGGATGACATCGGCAGTGACGTCATCTGCTGTTGTTATGCTGATGCAGGCTAACGTCAGCGATGACGTCATCATGGTCAACGATGACGTCAACGTTGACTTTTGGGTTGACTTTTTTGGCCAGGTTCACCTCTATGTTTTTCGACGTTCTGGTTCCGTTTCCGCTGCCCGTTTCTTCAAATTCAAACCCGAAATAACTTTTTGGATCAAGTTTATATGTTGAACTCAGAATTTTGTTAATTAATTCATATGAGTTTGACTCAGTTATTTATGTGTTCAGGTGAGGTGGACTCTGACCCTGAGATTTTACCTCCTCCTCCGCTAGGCAGACCTCCGGTGGAACAGTCTTCGAGATCTGCTAGTAAGATTTCTGTTAAGCGTAGTTTATTCGAATTTGGCATAGTAGGAAATCTTATATAGTGTTCTTTGTTTTTAGGAGCCAATTCTGTTCAACCTTCCGCTAGGGCTGAGCGTGGGAGACGTCCCTATCTACGTTGACTGTTTAGCTGCCTAAGGCGTATTCTCTGTTATCTGATAAATATTATATTACTCGAATGTTGTGACCATGTTATGTAACACATATCGGAATCGGACTATTATGTACATACATCTTAGTTGTTTAACAAGATTGCATTCGGACTCTGAAATCGGATAACATGTCATATCATTGGGTTGGGATATTGTATGGAGGAAGCTCAGCGACTTCATCCTTCGGGTTGAACTTCGCTTCGAATTAGTAGTTCCATCTTTCGGGATGAGTTCTGATTCGGACATGATGTTGCGCTGTAGAGTGGTTCAGGGGAACCTCACTCTTCGGGCGGTGATGTATATGGGTGCATGTCATGTTATGATATCTATATGTCTTGCTTGTAATACTTCGGAATATCTGTTAATTCTTTATTTGTTGTTTGACTATTGGATTGACTTCTGTTATGCACTTTAGAGACACACTGAGCTTTATAGCTGACTCCCCCTTAGTATCTGTTTCAGATTTCCAGACCGGGACGTGAGGGTTACAGTGAGACTGTCTAGGACTAGCTTGAAACCTAGTACACAAGCAAACACTAAACAATATATTCGGTCTACTTGCGGTAAGGTAAAGAAAAGATCCAATCATTGAGCGATAAAGCTTAGAGTCAAACACTTACCTCCTTCATCTTTGTCAAGCTTTGTAGATGAGCTCATTGGTGTGGCTTGAGGCTTTGCATTCTCCAAGCCAAACTTCTTGAGCATATCCTTGATGTACTTTGCTTGATTGATGAAGGTACAATCCTTCCTTTGCTTGATTTGGAGTCCCAAAAAGAATGAGAGTTCCCCCATCATGCTCATCTCGAATTCACCTTGCATGAACTTAGCAAAACTCTTTGCAATGACACTCATTAGTAGATCCAAAAATAATATCATTAACATATATTTGTACTACTAAGATGTCATTTTTATACCTTTTTTTTATGAAAAGTGTAGTGTCCACCTTACCTTTTTCAATCAAAAAGTTTGAAAGTCTTTCATATCAAGCTCTAGGAGCTTGTTTTAAACCATAAAGTGCTTTGGTTAGTTTGAAAACATGATTTGGAAATTTTGAATCTTCAAAACCCGGTGGTTGTTCCACATACACTTTCTCATTTATAAAACCATTTAAAAATGCGTTTTTAACATCCATTTGAAAAATCTTGAAATCATGATAACATGCATATGCAAGCAACATCCTAATGGCTTCCATTCTAGCTACGAGTGCATAGGTTTCATCAAAATCAATTCCCTCTTCTTGAGTGTAATCTTGAGCAACTAATCTAGCTTTGTTTCTCACAATGTTACCACTCTCATCTAGTCTGTTCCTAAATACTCATTTAGTTCATATATTAGATTGATTACTAAGCCTTTCAACTAATGTCCATACATTACTTCTCTCAAATTGATTTAACTCTTCTTGCATAGCCATAATCCAAAAATCATCTTTTAATGCTTCTTTTATATTCTTAGGCTCAATGCATGAAATAAAAGCAACATAGTTCATAAGTTTGAGAGAAGATCTAGTAGTTACCCCCTTGGATGGATCACCCAAGACTTCACCACCTTTGACATAGTTGTACTCCCTTGGGTAGCTCACTTCCTTTTCCTCAAGAGCCAAGTCTTTCAAGGCTTCAAGAGGTGGATCTTGTGCATCCTCTTCTTTCGTTGGAATCTCATCCTTATTTGAAGTTTTTCCTCCATCAAAGGCATCAAGGATTCCTACATCATCATCATCACAATAATCCTTCCTCGGAAGGAGGTTATCATCGAATACAACATGAATAGACTCTTCTACTACTAAAGTTCTCTTATTAAATACACGATAGGCTTTAGAGTTTAAGGAATAACCTAAGAAAATAGCTTCATCACTTTTAGCATCAAATTTACCTAAGTTATCTTTTCCATTGTTTAAAAAAACACTTGCAACCAAATGGATGAAAATAGATAATGTTAGGCTTTTCTGATTTTAAAATCTCATATGGTGTTTTCTTTAAAAGTGGCCTAATCATTACTCGGTTTACAATGTAGCAAGCGGTGTTTGTGGCTTCTGCCCAAAAATATTTCGGTAAATTGTTTTCACAAAGCATGGTTCTAGCCATTTCTTGTAAAGTTCTATTTTTCCTCTCAACTACCGCATTTTGTTGAGGAGTTTGAGGAGCCAAAAAATTGTGGCTAATACCATTTTCATTTAAAAACTCTTCAAAACCTAGATTTTCAAAACTCGGTTCCATGATCACTCCTAATGTGAGAAATCTTAAGTTCAAGATCATTTTGAGTTAATTTTGAAAATGTATGAATTTTTCTAAAGCCTCATCTTTAGTACTTAAAAATAGAACCCCAAGTAAATCTAGAATAGTCATAAACAAGTAGAAATGCATACGATTTACCACCCAAGCTCATAGTTCTAATAGGCCCAAATAAATCCATGTGAATTAGTTGTAAACACCTACTTGTAGAAACATCATTAATGGGTTTAAAGGATGATATATGTTGTTTACCCTTAGAGCATGCATCACAAATTTTGTCATTTGAGAACTTAATTTTGGGCAAACTTCTAACTAGATTTAGGGAAACTAATTTTTCTAAAACACTAATACTAGCATGTCCTAGTTTCCTATGCCATAACCATGCATCATTTTCATTTTGTGCAACAAAACATGCATGAGATGTATGAATGTCATCTAAATGTACCATGTATATATTACCTATGTGATGACCAATGAGCATTATATTATTTGATTTAATGTCAACAATTTTGTACTCATTTTATCAAATAAGACATTAAACCCTTTATCACACAATTGACTAATGCTCAATAAATTGTGTTTTAGACCATCGACATATAAAACATTTTCAATGAGAATAGTAGAGTGATTACCTATGGATCCAATACCTTTAATATGGCCTTTGGAGTTTTCACCAAATGTCACCACTCCTCCACTTTTTGGCTTTAAGTCTATGAATCGACTCTTGTCTCCGGTCATGTGCCTCGAGCATCCACTATCAAGGTACCACGAGTTTTGACTTTGTGCTTTGGCCTTGTAGCAATGCTCCCCCTACAAAAAAAGATATTAAGCTTTGATTTTTGGTACCCAAATCATTTTGGGTCCACGAGTGTTAGCTCCCAAAAGCTTGGTTCCCTTAGGAATCCAAGGTGACATAGCAACAACATTATTAGACTTGACGAGTTCCTTAGGAACCCATACACTTCTAATTTTTTTAGTTCTATTATGCCTATGGAAGCCACTTTGTTTGTAGTTATATGTCTTTCTATTAGGTTGGTTAGTTCTAGAGGATTCACCAATCTCATTTTTCACATTACCAACATTTTTAAAAGACTCTTTGAGCTTGTTAAGCTCATCTAACACCCTTTGGTGTTCACTATTGCATTGAGAAATAAGATTGTTTAAGTCTACATTTTCATCTTGAAAGAATTTAAGTTCATCTTGCAAACCTAAGATATTTTTCTCAAAATTTAAGTTAACTTAAGAAAGTGAGTCATTTTTAGCATTTAATTCCGAAATAATCTTTTTATTTCTTATGACCGACTCTTTATACTTCTCAACTAACTCATCATATACCTCTTGTAACTCATCATAAGTATCATGCAATTCATCAAATGTAAAATCAAAAGATGATGAGTTAGAGGTTACCATGGAGGAATCCTCCTCACTCCAAGTAGCAAGCTTGGCTTTGAGCTTCTTCTTCTTCTCAAAGCCCTTCTTTTTGAGTTGAGGGCACTCCGAACGAATATGACCCAGTTTTTTGCACTCAAAGCAAATGATTTAATCCCTCTCTTATTTTTTTTTTGGTTTTGAAGTCCATTTTTCTTTGAATCTTTCTTCCTCGGTTAGACCTCATAAACCGTGAGAATCTTTTGGCTATCATAGCCAATTCTTATAGGTCTTCCTCCTCACTAGAAGTGCTCTCCTCATGTAGAGAAGCTTTGAGAGTCACTCCTATCTTCTTCTTCTTATCTACCTCAAGCTTCTCCACTCTTATCTCTTCCTTCTTCCTTTCATCTTCCTTTCCTTGCTTCATTATCTCATGAGTTAGGAGAGAACCCACTAGCTCATCAAGCTTGAGTGTCTTCAAATTTTTGGCCTCAATGATGGCGGTTCTCTTCCCATCCCAAGACTCGGGAAGTGAGTAGAGTAGCTTCCGGACTAGTTTGTCTTCCGAGATTATCTCTCCAAAACCCTTTAGCCCATTGACGATTGTTGAGAAACGATCGAACATCTTTGACACAGTTTCATCGGGCTCCATTTTAAAATTCTCATAGCTAAGATTGAGAATTCCAATCTTTGTCTCCTTCACATCACTTGTTCCTTCATAAGTAGTCTCAAGTGTATCCCACACTTCCTTAGCACTTTCGATGGAGGAAACTTTGCAGTAGATGTCGGGACCGAAAGAGTAAAACAACATGTGAAGAGCTTTATCATTGATTTAAATCTTCTTTCTCTCTACTTCACTCATCTCATTTTTCTTCTTTGACACCAATCTTCCTTCGTCGTCTCTCTTCATCGGAATAGAGGGATCATCTTCAATGGCATCCAAAACTAGATAATCGTTGGATTTAATGAAGAGACGCATCTGGTTCTTCTAAAAAGGGTAGTTATCCCCGTTGAAGAAAGGCGGTTTGGTGGTTGATTGAAACTCGTACATGTATGACCCAGAGATAGATGTCATGGCTTGCTTTGTGGTTGATCACACTCTTTCTATGAACTCCTCTTGTGGTTGTTAATCCTTCACAGAGGTAGGCTCTGATACCAATTGTTGAGTGGATCAATGAAACAATATAAGTCAAGAGGAGGGTGAATTGGATTTTTAGAACTTTTGGTGGTGGAGTGGAAAATTAAAAATGCTAGACAAGAGGATTTAGAGTGGTTCAAGTTCCAATTGAACTCTACATCCACTACCTTAGCTTCACTAAGGATTTTCCAACAATCCACTAATTGTTCTTCTCCTTTTCTAGGCAAATGAGGTAACCTTTACAATACCGGTCAAATTTTCTACCCAAAATTTGACCCAATCCTCACTCAAGAAATACAAAGAATATGAAGGCTAAAACTAGTATCTCTCAATACAAAATATAGCCATTTTACAAGCACTCAACCCAATTGAATAGATAAGAATGAAAATTACAAATTTCACAATTGGGGTTTACAAGAAATAATGGGATTTTAGCACAAATGTCTGGCTTTGATGTTTGGACAATACTTTGGAGATTAATTGTTATTGTTGGAGCTTTTAGATGTCCCTTTTATACCTTCTCATTGAATTCTAGCCGTTGGGGTTGTTGCATTCATCAATATAGCCGTTGGAATGTTATCTTCTCTCCATAAATGTAGTCTGCAACTACCCGTTTCGAAATGCGCGATCTTGTTTTGAAACAGACCAAAATAGAAAGAGCCGATGGGATGTAATAAATAGACCGTACCAAAACGGGCACGATCGTTTCGATACGCTAAGAGCTCGTTTCAAAACTCGTTTCGAAACATTTTGCTACTATCAAAGCCTGTATCAAAACGACTTAGAAGCGTTTCAATACGCCTTAACGAAAATTTTAAATTCAGTTATAAAACTTCAACGATCATATTTTAAAACCAAGTTTGAATTCCTTTTCGAAACGTTTGAGGTCGTTTTGGTACTACCGTATTGAAACGAGTCAAACCGTTCCAATGTTCTTCATCTGTTTCGAAACACGTTCCGAAACAGAGGTTAACAGTTTCAAACTGTTTCGAAACGCCCAAAGGCCGTTCCGGAACATAGGTTAACAGTTTCAAACTGTTCCGAAATGCCCAAAGGCCGTTTCGAAACGGTGACTTGAAAATCACTGTTTTGGCTTGATAAACACTTAGAAAATATTTGACAAGTTGAGGTTTTGACTTAAACATTTTTTTTAAATACATAGAGAGGTTTTGAGGACTTAAAAATTCATTTTTTATTTTTCAATTTAGTCCTTAAATCTTTTGTTATATCAAAATCAATTTATTGGTTTCACAATTATTATTAGTAATAAATGTAAAACGACTACACTTATCGGAACAGAATTGTTTCTAAGGCAGTGACCTATACCACGACACGGTTCAACTTGTTTATTTCCAGTATTTTTTTATTTTTCCAGTCTGTGCTAACCATGTCATTTTGCAGTATTTTAAACCAACAGTAAAAAGCTGACCCGACCTGGTAACCTGTTTGAAACTTGATCGAGTCAGAACCTGGTTTGACCTGAGGATTCAATGACCTGAACCTGACCTGTAATCGACCGTTTTTTACTCGAACCCGAATTGGACATGTTACTGTAGTAACCGAACCCGACTTGCGTCCGATCGAAAACGACCCAAACTCGAATTTGACATGTTATTGTAGTAACCGAACCCGACCTACACTTGACCGAAACGAACCCGAACCCGGGACTGACTTGGAAGATAACCGATTTTACCCGACCTATTTTGAAACCGACCTATTTTGAACCCGACCTGATTTGAATCCGACCTGTTCTTGACCTGAATTGATATTGACATGGCTTGTTGATAATGATAATTACCTGACATTTGAAGAAGTTATTATTTGATAGATTTAAAATTTTAAAATAAATTTTTAAAAATAAATAATTTTTTATACTTAGTAATTAGTAAAAATTATCTTTTAGGTTAATTAATGCTAACTAAATTAACTTTTAGGTGATACATATGTACATATATATTTAATAAAAATTAAGTGTTAATTAATTATATATAATTAGTAAATTAACTTTTAGGTGATACATATATACTTAGTAAATTAACTTTTAGATTAATGCTACGTAAAAACCATATTTTAAGTTAATAATAAATAATGTTAAGTGTTAATAAATTGTATATCTATAGTTAGTAAAAATTAATGTTAAGTAAAAATTAAGGATATAGTTGGATGACTATCTTTTTAATTAATTAACTTAACTTGATCAAAATTTATTGGACAATATTGAAAACTGTGACTTTAAACATAATAAGTCAAAACATAAAATAAGTAAACTTAACTTGATCAAAACATATACTTGGTTTGTTGATTATTTAAGTTGATAAAGATAGAATGAATGAACTTGAAACGGAGTAAGTAAAATTATTATTGAATAAGATAAAAGTTTATTACAACATAAAAGTGTACAACTTAGTAAACTTTAAACTTACAATCTTACAAATTGGAAATTATAAAATATAACACAAGTTTGATTGGTGAACACTTGAGCTCTTAGATCTTATAACAAAATTTTACAACATAAAAGCTTGCTACTAGAAATATTCTCATCGAGCTGTTAAAAGATGAAATGTTATCATTAAGCTTTAATTATAGGTAACTTAACTTACATAGTTAAGAAACCAACATAATTAAAACAAGAGCAACCAACAACAGACAACAATCAGCTACCAGCAACAGACTGCAACTAACAATATAAACATCATTAGAAACATTAATAGAACAGAAGTATATAGAACCCATATATACAAACAGAAACCATAAATACAAACAATCAACAAAAGAACAGAAGCATATAGAATCTATAAGAACAGAGATGAGAAATTATTTTATGAACTCATTTCATCGCGTCATTTATAGTCATTATCCGCTAAAAATAAACCAACTAATTATTTTTTTCTTTCATGTCACTAATTCATTCATAATCAACTTTTATATAATCACACACTTCCTATTTACATGACATAAAAAAGATAAAGATACATCTTTTAAAAATGGCATGAAAAAAATTAGTTGACTAATTTTTAGTGGACGAGAGCATAAATAACGTGGTGAGCCAGATCACTAATTTACCCCAAACTATCAACCATAAACCCTATATGTATGTATGTATGTATGTATGTATGTATGTATGTATGTATGTATGTATGTATGTATGTATGTATGTATGTATGTATGTATGTATGTATGTATGTATGTATGTATGTATGTATGTATGTATGTATGTATGTATGTATGTATGTATGTATGTATCAATGTATGAACCCTAAACCCTAAACCTAAACCCTAAAATTTAGTTATGTGATTTTAATATGATATTTTTATTCACGTTAGTCCCTAAAATTTTATTTTTCACCAAATTTTACCCTTATTATCTTATATTTTTTGTAATTTGCTCCAATATCTTAGATAGTTAGATATAAATCATTTACTGATATTTTTGTTCATTCTAGTCCCTAAACTTCAAATTTAGTACAAATTGACCATATTCATTTTTTGTGATTTAGTCCAATGATTATCATTTTAAATCTTTAATTTAATATTTTTTTCATTATAATCCCAAAAAGGCTAACTATATTCTTATTTCAAATTGACCTGATCCCTATTCATTTTTTTACAATTTAGTCATGTGATTTTAATATGATGATATTTTTATTCATGTTAGTCCCTAAAATTTTATTTTTCACCAAAATTTACCCTAATTGTTTTATAATTTTTGTAATTTACCCCAATATCTTAGATAGTTAGATATGAATCATTTGCTGATATTTTTGTTCATTCTTGTCCCTAAACTTTAAATTTAGTACAAATTGACCCCTATTATTTTTGTAATTTACTCTAATATTTTACAAATAAATCATTAAATGATATTTTTGTTCATTCTAGTCCCTAAACTTTAAATTTAGTACAAATTAACCCCTATTATTTTTGTAATTTACTCTAATATTTTACAAATGAATCATTAAATGATATTTTTGTTCATTCTACTACTGCCTATTGCATAATATTTCTTTTTAATGTGATTCATGTTCTTCATTCGTCAAGGCCATTTAATAATTTGCTCGAAATGAATGACCAACCTAAAGTCTATCGACCCAAACGGCTAAAATCGAATTAACCCGACCTGAAATGAATCCGACTTGAAATTATTCGACCTGAAATGAACCCGACCTGAAATGAACTTGACCTGAAATGAACCCGACCTGAAATGAACCCGACCTGAAGTCAATCCGAACCCGAATTAATCGTTTTGACCCGACCTAAAATGAACCCGACCTGAAATGAACCCGACCTGAAATGAATTCGACCCGAAATGAACCCGACCTAAAATGAACCCGACCTAAAATGAACCCGACCCGAAATGAGCCCGATCTGAAATGAACCCAACTTGAAATGAACTCGACCTAAAATGAACCCGAACCCCACCGGAACCGAGTCAAAATAGAAAGATAATCTGAAATGACCTGTAACCGATTTGACTCGACCTGACAGAGCACGACCTGAAACCCAATTGATTACATGTTTTTACATCCTAACAAGGATAACAAATTACATTCTTTTGAGAATATGAATTAACTAATGAAAACAGAAAACCAAAACAAAGATGCCGATAAATAGAAGAAAGCAAAAAGTGAAAAAAAATCAACATAAATTTAGATTTGAGAAAGAACAAAAAAACTTATTTTTCAAAAGAAGAATAAAAAGATATAGGTAAGCAGAGAAAAGCAAAAAAAAGCGAGAAATAATAACGTTTTAGATTTGAGGAAATACAAAAAAAATAATGGGTTAACTACTGAATAGTTACTTATGTTTTTACCCAGTATAGAGTTGGTCACCAATTTTGAAAAACGACCAATAAGGTTACTTACGTTTTTGGGGCGTAAACTTTTGGTCACCCAGCCGTTTGTTGCCGTTAAACACCGACGGATTGCTGATATGACAACGAAAAATAAGGGTAAATTACTGCAATGGCCATTAAAGTTTATCTCATGTACTGTGAGTTGATCGAACAATTGCAAATGGCCAAGAGGGGGGTGAATTGGCAATTAAAAATTTTGGTGGAAAGAAATGGGTGAAAAATTAAATTTACACAAGTAGTTAGAGTGGCTCAAGTTCTCCAAATGAACTCTACATCCACTACCTTAGTTCCACTAAGGATTTTCAACCAATTCACTACTTGAATTCTTCCCCTTTTCTTGGATGAGGAGGTAACCTTACAAATTCGATTAAGCTTTATACCCAAAGCTTAATCCACTCAAATTACAAAGAGAAGTTGTGGTAAACTCAAATGATTCCTCTCAAAGGATAATTGTCTACCCAAATACAATTTCAATCACCTCAAACTCAGAATACAAAATGACAATTGAAAACACTAGAGTTGGGTACAAGAAATTTGACTTTGAAGAGAACTAGGGTTTGGATTTTTGCTTTGATGATGCTTGAGGGTTCAATTGTTGTTGCTTGGTCAAATGAATCTTGTTTTTATATCCTTGCATTGATTTCTAGCCGTTTGGGTAGTTGGGATCATCAATAGAGCCGCTGGGAGCAATTTTCCCGCATTAAATGCAGCTCTGCAGCCTACCGTATCGGTACTCGGGAAGGGCGTATCGATACCTGCATCAAAGAGGAAAGAGCTGTTGTGCTTGAAAACAGGGCGTATCGATACGCTCAGAAGGCGTACCGGTACGGTTTTAAGGGGCGTATCGATACGGAAGGCCGTATCGATACAGTTTTTGCTCACTGGAATCCCAAGCCAAGTTTACATAAAAAGTGTATCGATACGCATACCCAGCGTATCGGTAGGGTATAACGACATCTTGAAATTTGGGAAACCAACCAACTGACAAGTAACGGTCAAATAATTAAATGCTCAGATTTTCAAAGATATGCTTAGCGTATCGATACGGTTGCAAGGCGTATCGGTACGGTTTCAAGAAACCAGTTGCCCAGATGAATATCCTATCGATACGGTTGCAAGGCGTATCGGTACGGTATCATGAAAACAGTTGCCCAGATGAATATCGTATCGATACGGTTGCAAGGCGTATCGGTACGGTATGGTCATTAAAATTCCAGTGGCAAAATAGGGTATCGATACGCATAGGGGTATCGATACGCCTGGGCGTTTTTGCATACTTAGGCTTGAAAAACATAGGAAAAGACTTAGGAAATTTTGTATGTTTAAGAGCCAGTCTTCAAATATTATTTTGTTCAAAAATACTTTTCAATTTGTGAGACTTTAAAGAGTACTTAAAAATTTATCGTTTTGCAAATTGGTCCTTAGGTTTATGTGTTATATCAAAATCAATTTCGGTTTTACAATCTCCCCCTTTTTGATATAACAAAACCATAAATAAATTTTTAAGTTTTTGAAACTTTGAAAAGCTTTCTCCCCCTTACTTTAAGATAGATTTTCAAAAATAAAATATTTGACTCTATGATCCTTCTCCCCCTTTTTGTTAGATCAAAATAGAATACAAGGATAAGAGCAATATAAAGCAACAATAATTCATTAAACTTAAACTAAGCATAAGAGTTCAAATGCATAAACTTCAAAATAAACATAAAGGTTCAAATGCATAAATATCAAAGCAACCATCATAATCCAAACTTTTAAAATCCTAAAAACATAGAAAATAGGCATAAACTTCAAATCCTAAAACGAAAGTGCAATAACAATAAAAAAAGACTAAATGTCCTAATATGAGATGCATGATCTACTCGTCCCCTTCGTCATCATTATCGTCCTCGTCATCTTCTTCTTCATCTTCTTGAGATGGTTGATTCCTTCGGGTTTGATTGATCCAAGCACCATGGAAGGCGGTAAGAGAAATGTCCATGGAGTTTTGGCGAGCGGCCATGGTGTCTATCTTCTTTTCCATGCCTTGGACGCGATCCTCTAAGGATGTGAAACGATTATCCATCGCGGTGAACTTCTCATTTAGGAAGGTCATGAGAGTATCCATGGAGGAGGAATCAAGAGGAGCACGGTGAGAGCTCGAAGAAGCATGAGAGGGATCGACCGGAGCAACGGGCGGAGGGTCTTGAGCATTGCGAACCCAATCATTATTAACATAAGTGAAACCGGAACGAGCTAGGGAACGCTCATCGATGGGTAGGCCAAGGGTTTCGGGAAAATCATGTGAACAATCAATGCCAAGGGAATGAAAAAGAAAACTCAAAGCCGTGGAGTAGTAAAAGGATGAGACTTGTTTGGTATGAGCGTGTTGAACTAAAAAGACAAGGTCGGCAAACATGATTTGACACAAATTTGGACGTTTACCTTCTCTAAAACACTTAAGCCAAAAATCATCCGTTTGACGAATAGTTGAATATTTCCCACCCGATGGACGGATAAACCAAGAAATAAGAAGGTGAATGATACGGTCATGAGCATTTAAAACTTTTGTGGGACCTAAAAAACCCGTACCCAAAGAGTGTTCATCATCAATACCAACATCTTCAAAACCAAAGACATTACATAAAACCTTTTGATCAATTTGAAAAGTTTTGCCCATAATAGAAGATTCAATGGCAATGACATTCTCCCTAGGTTCATCATGTATGCATATGGCATTAGAAAAGAATACAATGACTAGGTTCCTATATAGGATAGGAGGAATGCTCAAAAAGGTTAAGAATTTCCATTGCTTAATCAAAGATAGGTATTGAAACTTGAAACGGGCAGAATTTAAAAAAGGGATAGACACAACTCGCTCTTCCCTAAGGTTCATTCCTTGAAAAAGCTTATATCATTCCCTATCACCATCCTCGGGAAAACTTAATTGGATAATATAAGGAAGATTAGGTGTAGGATTACCCTCGACATCCTCAATAGGATTGGAAGTAGAACGATGACGCTTAGTTCCCTTTTTCGGTGTCATAATCCTAAAAATACATCAAAAAGGATTCGAATATGTATGCAATTAACATCCGATTTGATCTAATAAATTCTAATAATTCAAGGTAATTTGTTAAAAAGAATTTTATTTTAAAGAGATATTCACAATTAAAAAAAACAGTTTTAAAAAAAATATCGAATATAAAATATATTCGAATGAAAAAAAATTAATTTTTTGAAAAAATTTTGTGAAAAAGGTGAAACCCATAACAATCAAGCAAGGTTTGTACAAAAAATCAGTTGAAACAACAATTAAAAACAAACGAAAATTAAAAAAAAAATAGAAAAGAGAAATTTTATACCTTGAATCTTAGAATGGATGAAAGAGGGGATGTGAATGCACAAGATTTAATGCCAAAGCTTTGCCTTGATGTGTAGAGTAAAAGCCCTCAAGGAATTTTGAAGATTGATGGTAAAATTTAAAGGATTGAGGGGGTTTATATAGGGTTTCGCGGCTAGGGTTTTTGAGAGAAAAGGGGTTTTGAGTTTTTTTAAAGAGTTTTAACACATACAGCCCTAAATAGCCTCTCCTTCGAGGCCGTATCGATACGCTATACACGCGTATCGATACCCTTTAACCCTAATTTTATATTCGTCGATACTACTGTATCGATACGCGGGTGCGTATCGGTACGCTTGGCTTTGACTATTTCCCTTGACTTGTACCGTATCGATACGAGTGGTCATATCGATACTCGTTCATCCTCAAAAATTCCCAGTTATCAACCCGTATCGATACGCCTTGAATCCGTATCGATACACCTTTACCAGATTATGCAGTTTTGACAGATTTAAGTCCAAAATTCCAATTTGAAACGTTCCTAAATGCATGTACATGTTATATGAACAAGTTTTAATGGCTAAACTCAATACATACTCCCCCTAGCAACATACATAGAAGCAAAAACAACAAAATTAACACAAGCATGATTCACAAACAATTTCAAGCAAAATTTAGACATTTTGGGACCTAAAAGGGTCAAGAAAGGCTAGTTAAACCTAACTCTCTCCTAAGGGTCCAAAAGCGCTCTTTATCTAAAGGTTTTGTAAATATATCCGCTAATTGGTTCAAGGTGTCAACAAACTCTATAACAACATCATTTTTCAAAACATGATCTCTAATGAAATGATGTCTAATTTCTATGTGTTTAGTTCTAGAGTGTTGGATGGGATTCTTAGTGAGACAAATGGCACTAGTGTTGTCACACCTAAGGGGTATGGTTTCTATTTTAACACCATAATCTAAGAGTTGTTGCTTCATCCAAAGGACTTGAGCACAACAACTCCCTAAGGATATGTATTCCGCTTCGGTGGTAGATAAGGCTACGCTATTTTGTTTCTTAGAGAACCAAGATACGAGCATACTACCTAAGAATTGGCATGTCCCGGAAGTACTTTTCCTATCAATCTTACACCCCCCATAATCCGCATCCGAATAAGCATGAAGGCTAAAGGAAGAGACTTTAGGATACCAAAGGCCTAAAGTAGGTGTGTCTCTAAGGTATCTAAAAATTCTCTTAATGGCAACTAGGTGTGATTCTCTAGGACTAGCTTGAAACCTAGCACACAAGCAAACACTAAACATGATATCCGGTCTACTTACGGTAAGGTAAAGCAAAGAGCCTATCATGGATCTATAAAGCTTAGAATCAACACACTTACCTCCTTCATCTTTGTCAAGCTTTATGGAAGAACTCATAGGAGTGGC
This sequence comes from Hibiscus trionum, assembly GCA_030270665.1. Taxonomy (NCBI): domain Eukaryota; kingdom Viridiplantae; phylum Streptophyta; class Magnoliopsida; order Malvales; family Malvaceae; genus Hibiscus; species Hibiscus trionum. Next base: position 12,190,743 of record BSYR01000055.1, on the reverse strand, counting down.
TTGAGGCTTTGAATTTTCCAAGCCAAACTTTTTGAGCATATCATTCACGTACTTAGCTTGATTTATGAAGGTGCCATCTCTCCTTTGTTTGATTTGGAGTCCCAAAAAGAATGAGAGCTCCCCCATCATGCTCATCTCGAACTCACCTTGCATTAGCTTAGAAAATTCTTTACAATAACACTCATTAGTAGAACCAAAAATGATATCATCAACATAAATTTGAACTACTAAGATGTCATTGTTATACCTTTTTATGAAGAGTGTTGTATCCACCTTTCCTTTTTCAAAACCTTTTTCAATTAAGAAATTTGAAAGTCTCTCATACCAAGCTCTAGGAGCTTGTTTTAAACCATAGAGAGCTTTTGTTAGTTTAAACACATGGTTTGGAAATTTTGAATCCTCAAAACCCGGTGGTTGTTCAACATACACCTCTTCATTTATAAAATCATTTAAGAAGGCACTTTTCACATCCATTTGAAAGAGCTTGAAATTATTATAACATGCAAATGCTAAAAGCATCCTAATTGCTTCCATCCTAGCTACGGGTGCATATGTCTCATCAAAATCAATTCCCTCTTCTTGTGTATAGCCTTGAGCAACAAGCCTAGCCTTGTTTCTCACTATATTACCACTTTCATCTAGTTTATTCCTAAAAACCCATTTAGTTCCTATAATAGATTGATTACTAGGCCTTTCAACTAATGTCCAAACTTTACTTCTCTCAAATTGGTTTAATTCCTCTTGCATAGCCAAAATCCAAAAATCATCTTTTAAAGCTTCTTTGATATTTTTAGGCTCAATGCATGAAAGAAATGCAACATGATTCATTAATTTGAGAGAGGATCTAGTAGTTACCCCATTGGATGGATCACCCAAGATTTCACCACCTTTGACATAGTTTAACTCCCTTGGGTAAGACACCTCCCTTTCCTCAAGAGCCAAGTCCTTCAAAGCTTCAAGAGGTGGATCTTGTGAATCCTCTTCTTTGGTTGGAATCTCATTCACCTTTGACGTTTGTCCTCCATCAATGGCATCAATGATTCCTACATCATCATCATCACAAGATTCCTTCCTCGGAAGGAGGTTATCATCGAAAACAACATGTATTGACTCTTCAACAACTAGAGTTCTTTTGTTAAATACACGATAGGCTTTAGAGTTTAAAGAATACCCTAAGAAAATAGCTTCATCACTTTTAGCATCAAATTTACCTAAGTTTTCTTTACCATTATTCAAAACAAAACACTTGCAACCAAAAGGATGAAAATAGCTAATGTTAGGCTTCTTAGATTTTAAAATCTCATAAGGTGTTTTCTTCAAAATTGGCCTAATCATTACTCGATTTATAATATAGCAAGCGGTATTTGTGGCTTCCGCCCAAAAATATTTAGGTAAATTATTTTCGCAAAGCATGGTTCTAGCCATTTCTTCTAAATTTCGATTTTTCCTCTCAACTACCCCATTTTGTTGAGGAGTGCGAGGTGCGGAAAAATTGTGGCTAATCTCATTTTCATTTAAAAACTCATCGAAACCTAGATTTTGAAATTCGGTTCCATGATCACTTCTAATGTGAGAAATCTTAAGTTCAAGATCATTTTGAGTTATTTTAGAAAACGTGATGAATTTTTCTAAAGCCTCATCCTTTGTACTTAAGAATAGAACCCAAGTATACCTAGAGTAGTTATCTACAAGCACAAAAGCATATGATTTCCCACCCAAGCTCATTGTTCTAATAGGCCCAAAAAGATCCATATGAATTAATTGTAAACATCTACTAGTAGAGACATCATTTATGGATTTAAAAGAACTTCTATGTTGTTTACCCTTTGAACATTGTTGCGTGTAAAATAGTCTATCGCAATTGTAGTGCAAGTGTACACGACGCAAGTAGTAAAGTGATACGAAGTATCGGATATCGTCTCCACAGGGATTGGGCTAATGACTTCACCTTGTTTACTGCACGAAAGTAAAGGAAATAATTAAGAGTTGTCACGAGAATAATAAGGTAAAAACGTAAAATAAAGGATTGAGAAATTAAGATAGAGAGAATGGGCTGGTATTGAATTGCTCGGTAGTGTAGGTATTGAATTGCTTAGGATCTCCAGTTTTGTCGTCGCTCCCGTCGCCGACAGCACCTGTCGCGGCGTCTGTCTGTTGGCAGTCGCACAGCAGACACACCAACTCCGTACTTCAAGCTTGGCAAGAATCCCAGATCTGCCTTGCCCTATCCCTAGGCACAAGTCTGTCGATGATCACGTCTTTGATGATACCTCCCGGCGTGAATCGAAGGATGAACACCGATGTGTATGAATTCTTCCTTAGCCACTTAACCTCGCCCTATCCCTAGGCACGAGATGGTTCAACTATAAACTAGAGAACGCGCTCTTATCTCTTTCGTATACTTAACTCTCCCGATGCTAAGCAAATGGATAACCTCACAATGCTCTCCCGATGCTCTTGCAAGATATTAAAACCAAGATAAAAGAACTTGAAGTTTATTTTATTGAACTTGAAAAATCCTAAAACAAAGCAACCCTTGCAACTACTTTACAAAACAACCCGTAGCCCTAGGGGGAAATTAGAACATGTCGGTGACGGGTGGACGACAGGGGGTTTTTGGTTTCGGTTATGGAGTAGAATGAGGGATCTTTTTTTCTAGGTCAAAACTATGCCCTTATATAAGCTTTGGGCTCAAGTATTCTAAGGTAACAAGGATTACAACTTTAATTAAAAGTAAGATTCTAATAAAGACTAAATCTCTAAAGTCTCCTACTTTCCAGCCGCCTCCTTGTTTCATGGAAATTCTCCTCCTTGAGCTTTGGCTTGACATGTCTTTTGATCCGGGGCTTGGAAAAATATTTGGCTTTCACACGACAGATGAGCAGATTTTTCTCTATCTATCGAGGTCCACTAGACTTTTCCTCTTCATAAATCTGCTGTCACCATGCTGTCACGACAGGTCCATGACAGGTTCGTCTTCTTTGGCTGCTTGTCCAGTTCCGCTCTCCTGCTTCTCTGCCCTGCGCCTGCCTTCATCTTCTACTATGACAGATACCTGCAAAAATAGCCATCTTTTAGTAGAATCCGTGCCTTTTATATAATTGTGATGTTTTATTGAAAACTAACCTAAATGCAATGCAATGATGCTTGAATGCAGCAGAAATATGGGTTAAAAAGGGTGTAAATAATAGAACTTTTACACACTCAACACACCCCAAACTCAAGTTTTTGCTTGCCCTCAAGCAATGAAGAAAGAAAAATGAATATTTTTTTTTTGTGTTGGCCTTCAAACAGTGAACTGTCCCTTACCCGTCGCTCATTCTCTTTGGCGGCAGCAACCTGTCGGATAGGTTAAGATCTGTCCGGAATCTCCCTATAGCTCTCGTGCAGTGTGTGCATGCTTGTGAACAGTTATGTGCCAAGACTCTCTTAGTTTCACTAGAATATTTGACTTTAGCTTGTTTAGAGTTTTTCCTACGAGACTGTTTTCTTTATTTTTCTTACTAGAGCCAGAATTGGGCACCTCTAGTTATTTCCTTTTTTCAAACTTCTTTTCTTTTACTAGAGCCAGTATTTCAGGCACCTCTAGTTAATTATCTAGAGCCGGTGATAGGCACCTCTAGAAGTTTTTCTCTGGTTATCTGCCTAGAGCCGGTGGTAGGCACCTCTAGGTTTCCTGAGATTCTAGTCTCTTTTCTACTCTAAGTGCTAAGTTTTCCTATTGTAGTTTGGCTAAAAGAAATCTAAGCAGTATAACAGTCACAATGGTGTTTAAGTTTTCAGAACTATAGAAAGGCTCTAAACTTCTCCTTAACCTGTCCTAAAGATGCTGCCACGACAGAGCTGTCATGACAGGTAAGTTAACTTCACAGTTTTAAGCCAACAGTTTAATTTTTATATTTTTTTTTAGAAAAGCTTTAAAATAAAAGACACAACAAATAATAAAAAGATGTACTTAAGACTCCATTAATGATGGAGGGTTGCCACCCCCAAACTCGAGGGTTGCATTGCCCTCAATGCAAAATGACATGAATAATAAAAGAAAGATAGAAAAAAAAAGTACATCACAAAATATAAAGGCAGGCAGCAATAAGAGAAAATAAAGACTTAAATTTTCACGCGCTGCTCTCACTGCTGCTGCTGACGCGGATCTGATGGCGGCGCCTGCGCTGAGGAGGGGGCTGGACAGGTTCAACAGCAGGTTGCTCAACAGATTCATCGGCCTGTTGAGGGGTAGGTTCTTCAGCAGGTTGAAGGGCAGGTTGCTCCACTAGTCGGACATCGGAACTGCTGCTGCTGTCCCAGCTGTCACTCGTGATGGCTTTGGACAGCCTTCTTTTGTCGGCCACATGCTTAATACGTTTCACTCATGTGAAGGCGCTGTCCAAATTCCTCCGGACAAGAGGGCTGTCATCAGTGGCAGCTCGCTTTGTTCCTCGAGGGGAGGTGTCTGCCGATGGGCTGCCGGCTTCCGTCGGGGATGGTGTGGAGGAGGCAGATTCTCCGTGGGGAGAGACAGGTGGTGTAGGAGTGGGGGAGGGGATATGGAAATAATGGGCGGGGAAGGTGGGGAAAATGACATCCGTAAAATTTAAAGTATTGGTAATGAAATTTACCGTAGCATTGGAGAAGTCACGGATGAAAGTCATTAAACCCATCTGGCGCTCCTCTATCCTCAAGATGGCAGCAAGGATATGGGCGTTCTGATCTGTCGGAACGGTGTTGGTGGCAGCTTCTGGGGCAGGTTCGGTGGTCGGTTCATCATCGGAATTAGCAGGAGGGGCGTTTGGGTCGAAGGCGTTGATGGGAGTTGCAGCTACGACCTCCATGAGGCTGGAGATGTTGCTGTCTGTCCAGCCGCTGCCCTTCTTGATTTTGTCGGATGGCTCCTCTGGTACGGCAGCACAGCGGCAGAGGGCAGTGATGGTTGATGGTAGGCATAGTCGTGAGTCCGAGCGGAAAGCACAATCGAGGATGCTGTCCCTCATGTATCTGCCCACATTGATGGGCCTGTCATGCATGATAGAGTGGATGAGGGCCAACCGCTGCCTGTTGACTGTCGTATGGTGGGATGAGGGCAGGATACGCTTTTTGATAAACGCGTTCCATAGTTTTGCCTCAGGGAGTAGCTGCCCTCTGTTGACAGAGTGAGGGTTCTTCTTACTGGTGCTCCATGTCGTTCCCGCTTCTGTCAACTCCCTCATGACAGCATCATGTCCGGCAGCGTCGAGGGTGTCCCAAAATTGTTGATGAGCATCATCATTGGGGCCAAAGAAAAGGCCGAATACATGGTTGATGCTGCTGGTGGTGAAAGGAACTGTCACTCCTCGGACGGTGACAGATGTCGCCGTCTTGCTGTCGATCGCCGCATAAAATTCCCTGACCAGAGTGTCATTAAGCTCTGCCGGCTGTTCGGCAAAGTCCTCCCAAAGTTGTGCTGTTATGGCCTTCATTATGAACGGCCGGAGTCCCATATGGGGGGCATCTCTGTTATAGATGAAGCTCCGCTCCTCCCATAGTTCCTTGTTAGCAAACGGGGCTGCTGCTGCTGAAGAAGAAGCGGCAGCAGCGTTCTGACGGGTTTGTCGTGAAGACATTTTTGGTTGCAAGGGCTGACAAAGAAAGAAAAATAGATAAAACTAGAAGAGAATAACAAGAGAGAAAAAACAGAAGTGATGAAAAATGAAGAGGGGAAGGGGTTTATATAGCGGTCGAGTAGCTGCCCATTTAATGTCGCAACGGCAGGCGAGAATAACGGGGCGGCAGATTGAATATAGCGCGTCTGACACGTATTAATGCGTCTGCCGCACGCTTCTGCGTCTGCCGTGTCAGTCTGTTGACAGCCTGTCGTATCCGTCTGCGGCGGCAGCCGAAACGGCAGGCTTCAGTAAATGGGCTTTAGTGGGCTGATGGATGGGCGGTGGGCTTGGCTCACTTCTTCTTTTCTTCTTGACTCCTTTATTTCCTAAAAACTGAAATTATAAAACAAAACATTATTCGAATAAAATAAACCTAATTTCCTAATAATAATAAAATAAGTAAAAATAAAAATTAGGTTAAATTAGCGATGCCTTGTGGGGCATCATCTAAAGTAACCACTTCCTGTAGTCCTGGGGCTTCAGTCCCCTGATAGTGCTTGAGGCGTTGTCCATTAACTTTGAATTGGTGCCCATCCTTTAATGATTGAATTGTAATGGCACCATGGGGAAAAACTTGAACCACTTGGAACGGGCCAGACCATCTAGATTTAAGCTTCCCTGGAAAGAGTTTCAACCTAGAATTAAACAACAACACAAGCTGCCCTGGGCAGAACTGTCGTGGCAGCAACTTCTTGTCATGCCACTTCTTAGTCTTTTCCTTGTAAATCCTTGCATTATCGTAGGCCATTGTCCGTAATTCTTCAATTTCGTTCAGATCTAATAACCTTTTCTGGCCGGCCTTATCCAAGTCCATGTTCACTGCCTTAATTGCCCAATATGCCTTGTGCTCGATCTCGACAGGCAAGTGACAGGTTTTCCCGTAAATCAGTCGGAATGGAGACATGCCCAATGGAGTCTTGAAAGCTGTCCTGTATGCCCATAATGCATCATTCAGAAGTAAAGACCAATCTTTCCTAGTTGGTTTAACCATTTTTTCAAGTATGTTCTTCACTTCCCTATTGGATATCTCAGCCTGTCCATTGGTCTGTGGGTGGTATGCTGTCGCGATCCTGTGCTTGACACCATATTTCTTCAAAGCGGTAGCAATTACCCTATTATCGAAATGTCTCCCTTCATCACTGATAATCGCTCTAGGGATGCCAAATCTAGAAAAAATGTTTTTGTGCAGAAACTTTTGGACCGTTTTGGCATCATTCTTTTGCGTTGCGATTGCTTCTACCCACTTGGAGACATAGTCCACTGCTAGGAGGATGTAAAGGTTTCCACACGAAGATGGAAAAGGTCCCATAAAATCAATCCCCCAAACATCAAAGATCTCTACTTCTAAAATATTCTGCAGTGGCATCTCGTTTCTCCTCGAGATGTTACCTGTCCTCTGGCACCTGTCACAGCTCTTGTAAAATTCCTGTGCATCTTTATAAAGTGTCGGCCAGTAGAACCCTGACTGCAGCACCTTGGCAGCAGTTTTATTGCCTCCTAAGTGACCTCCATATTGTGAAGCATGACAGTGATGGAGAATGTCTTCTTGTTCTTTTTGTGGTACACACCTTCTTATAACCTGATCTGCACACATTTTGAAAAGAAGAGGTTCGTCCCAATAATAATGTTTAACATCATTTTGGAACCTCTTCCTTGCTTGATAATTAAGATCAGTAGGTAATATTCCACTAACTATATAATTAACGAAATCAGCATACCAGGGAAGGTTAGAAGACTTACCTGCCGCCATGGCTGTCGCGACAGCGACTGCAGCGGCAAAGAGCTACTCATCTGGGAAGGTCTCCAGTATGTGTGTCTCATCTAACGGTAGACTCTGTCCCGTCTCCAACCTCGACAAGTGGTCTGCCACTTGATTTTCTGTCCCCTTTTTATCTTTGATCTCAAGGTCGAACTCTTGTAATAGCAAGATCCATCGTATCAACCTAGGCTTCGCATCCTTCTTTGCGAACAAATACTTGAGGGCAGAGTGGTCGGTGTGTATTATTACCTTCGTTCCAAGTATGTAAGAACGAAACTTGTCGATGGAGAACACCACAGCTAACAGCTCCTTTTCTGTGGTGGTATAGTTCACTTGGGCTTCATTTAATGTTTTGCTAGCATAATATATGACGTGAAACAGCCTGTCTCTGCGCTGCCCAAGTGCTGCCCCGACAGCATAGTCACTAGCATCACACATGATCTCAAACGGTTGTGTCCAGTCTGGTGGCTGTACTATGGGGGCTGTCACTAATTTTTCCTTCAGAACCTTGAATGCTTCAGTACATTCTTCGTTAAAGTCAAAGGGTCGGTTCTGTTCTAGGAGATGGCATAGAGGCTTGGTGATTTTTGAGAAATTTGCAATGAATCTTCTATAAAAACCAGCATGCCCTAAAAAACTCCTAATGCCCTTGACAGTTGTTGGCGGCGGCAGCTTCTCAATGACCTCTATTTTTGCCCTGTCGACTTCTATCCCACGGCAGCTAATCTTATGGCCTAAAACTATCCCTTCATCTACCATAAAATGGCATTTTTCCCAATTGAGAACAAGGTTAGTTTTTTCACATCTTTCAAGTACCTTTTGGAGGTTGCTGAGGCAGCTCTCAAAATCGTCTCCAAAGATGGAAAAATCATCCATGAAAATCTCAAAGAAGTCTTCTACCATGTCGGAGAATATTGCCATCATGCACCTTTGGAAGGTGGCAGGTGCGTTACAAAGGCCGAACGGCATCCTCCTAAAGGCATATGTTCCGTAGGGGCATGTGAAAGTCGTTTTCTCTTGATCCTCCGGTGCAATAGCAATTTGGTTATAACCTGAATAACCATCAAGAAAACAATAATAAGATTTACCCGCTAATCTATCAAGCATTTGATCAATAAAGGGTAAAGGGAAGTGGTCCTTTCGGGTAGCTTTGTTAAGCTTCCGATAGTCCATACAAACCCTCCAACCGGTCACAGTCCTGGTTGGGATTAGTTCATTGTTTTCGTTGGTTATCACGGTCATGCCTCCTTTCTTTGGAACACATTGCACCGGGCTCACCCATTTGCTGTCGGAGATGGCGTAAATAATACCAGCATCTAACCATTTAATTATCTCTTTACGCACTACCTCCTTCATCGCAAGGTTTAACCGCCTCTGGGCATCAATAGTCGGCTTATGGTCTTCCTCTAGGAGGATTTTGTGCATACAGATTGCCGGACTAATGCCCTGAATGTCTGCTATCGTCCATCCAATTGCCTTTTTGTGCTGTCTTAACATGTCGACCAGCTATCGTTCCTGTTCCTGCGGCAGCTTAGCAGAGATGATTACGGGCATTGTGTTATCACAACCAAGATAAGCATATTTAAGCTGCCCTGGCAGGGGCTTAAGTTCTAAGACAGGTGGTTCAACAGTAGAGGGCTTTTGGATTAAATGGTTATCCGAAGTGTAATTCAAGGGTTCGAATAACTTACCTGGACGATGGTCTAACCAGTCGACCTCCTCTTGACCTGCAGTGTCAGATGTATCGGATGCAGAGGAGTCACTGTCATCGGTGCTGTCGTCGTTGCTGTCGTCATCACTGTCGTGACAGGTCTTTAAGTGGCTGTCGCAGCAGTGACCAAATTTTATATCACGGCAGCCCGACCTGATGCAGGGGTAATCAAAGGTCACCTCAATGATGGCCTTGCATTCCTCGTCCAAATCAGCTCGTTTCATTGATTGGAGAACATTCAACTTAATCTCTTGATCGTTTACTCGCATGGTGAGTTCTCCTCTCTCCACATCAATCAGTGATCTTCCCGTGGCTAAAAAGGGTCGCCCAAGGATGACTGGTGCGTTCTCATCTGCCTCGCAATCTAAAATAAGAAAGTCAGCAGGAAAAATAAACTTATCCACTCTTACCAAAATGTCTTCAATCTTTCCTTCGGGGTGAACGTAAGAGCGGTCGGCTAGCTGTAGGGTAACTGTCGTGGGCCGCGCCTTCCCAATACCTAATTTCTGAAAAACAGATTTGGGCATTAGATTAACACTAGCTCCAAGATCACAAAGTGCCTTACCCACAAATTTGTCACCGATTACACAAGGTATGAGGAAGCTCCCTGGATCCTTCTTCTTCTGGGGTGGCTGCCGATGAAGAATACTCATGCAACCATCTGCCATCCTTACCGTTTCAAACTCCCCAAGTTTATATTTCTTTGACATGACATCCTTGAGAAATTTAGCATAACCGGGCATCTCCCTAACGGCATCTAACAGCGGAATATTAATCTGAACTTGCTTAAAAATATCATAAATCTTTTTAAGTTGAGATTCTTGCTTAGCTTGCTTTATCCGTTGAGGAAAGGGTGGTGGGGGACGGTAATCAGCAACACGTCCTTCCCACTGCATACGAATCTGAGGACGATGTTCTTCATTTTTCTCCTCTGTCGCTTCTGCTGTCGTGACAGGCTTATCGGCAGCAGTCTGTTTGTCACCTGTCGGGGCAGCTTCCTCGGCAGGTTTATCCAAGGCAGGTTCCTTTTCTGTTTCAGCTTCTTTTTCCGGCCCTGGTAACTTTTTCCCACTCCTAGTAGTAATCGCCTTGCATTGCTCATGTGGGGGCGGTCTAGCATTTTCAGTATTACTAGGGAAACCTCCATTCTGCCTTGGCTTAATATGCTGGGACACCTGACCCATTTGTGTCTCTAGAGATTTCAAGGTAGCCTCATGATTTGTCATTCTCATTTTGGTTTCATCCATAAAGTTTTCCGTCTTCTTGACAAACTGATTAATATTCTCCATATACGTACCAGTCTGAGACATAAAAGTGGCCAGAGTCTGCTCCAATACACTACTCGTGGCAGGTGGTGGCTGCTGTTGCTGTTGCGGCGACAGGTTCTGCGGCTGCTGTTGCTGTCGCGTCAACAATCTAGGACCCCCCTGATTCTGATTATGCACTTGCGGATTCAGAGCATTGTTAGGGTTACTCCAAGAAAATTTGGGATCTTTCCTCCAATTAGGATTGTAGTTGTTGGAATTGTAGTTTGGCTTGTAATTTCCAACATATTTTCCTTCTTCTATATTTATAGGGCATTCATCCCTACTATGATTTCCCTCACAAGTAGTACAAACTTCCTCGACAGCAAATCCTCGTAAGTCCTCTTCATTCAATAAGTGTTTCATGGCTTTAGTAAGGAATGCTACCTGTGATTTCATAGTGCTGTCGGCCTCATAGTCCTTGACAGCAAGTACCCGTTTACCCCCTCTTCTAGCTGTCGGAAACTGTTCTTCATTCTTAGCTAAATTTTTCAGAACTTGTAATGCCTCGTCCGGATCTTTATCCAATAGTAATCCATTTGCTGCAGAATCAATTCGGATGCGAGTTTGTAGATTGGCAGCATTATAGAACTTTGTAACCTGATTCCAGACGGGGAATCCATGCATAGGGCAGTTTCGAAGAAGAGTAGTAAACCTGTCCCAGGCCTCGTGCATTGGCTCGTCATCTTCCTGTTGAAAAGTAGCAATTTCATTACGTAATCGCTCAGATAAATGCGAAGGATTAAAACGAGATAAGAATTCACGAGTTAGATCTGCCCAAGTCATAATAGAACCCGGTGTTAGTTTATTCCACCAAGTTTTAGCTCTGTCCCTCAAGGAGTGAGGGAATAACCGAAGCCTCAGTATCTCCGGACTAACTCCTGGCAGTCTAAACGAACCACAGATCTCCTGGAACGTTTTGAGATGCTCCCTAGCATCTTCTGTTGCAGAACCACTAAACTGTCCGGCGTTGTTGATCATACTAAACATGACAGGTTTAAGCTCGAAGTTATCAACATCAATATCCGGCAGCGTGGTCTCCAGCTCTACATGATCATTCAGCATGTAGTCACGACATGACCGTCGTCCACCTGCTGCGGGCGGATCGGCGACAGGTGGGTTATTATTGCCAAGGGGTGGCATGAATCCACCAGCAGGTTGGTTATGGGCCATCTTCTCTAGCTGTTCTTCGAGATATTCGTTTCTGTCTAAAAGTCAGCGAAGTTGTTTCTTGAGATTGAAGGAACGTTCGATCTCCGGATCTAATTTATACTCAGGATCTTCACCTCTTTTGGATCTGCGCATAAACAAGAAAACCTCGTGAAAAGCAAGAGTTGAAAACACAAAAGAAAAATTAAAGAAAAAAGAAAAAAAAATAAAAACGAAAATAAGAATAAAAGTAAAAAGTGCAATAAAAGAAAGATGTAGTTATGTTGCCAATCCCCGGCAACGGCGCCAAAAACTTGTTGCGTGTAAAATAGTCTATCGCAATTGTAGTGCAAGTGTACACGACGCAAGTAGTAAAGTGATACGAAGTATCGGATATCGTCTCCACAGGGATTGGGCTAATGACTTCACCTTGTTTACTGCACGAAAGTAAAGGAAATAATTAAGAGTTGTCACGAGAATAATAAGGTAAAAACGTAAAATAAAGGATTGAGAAATTAAGATAGAGAGAATGGGCTGGTATTGAATTGCTCGGTAGTGTAGGTATTGAATTGCTTAGGATCTCCAGTTCTGTCGTCGCTCCCGTCGCCGACAGCACCTGTCGCGGCGTCTGTCCGTTGGCAGTCGCACAGCAGACACACCAACTCCGTACTTCAAGCTTGGCAAGAATCCCAGATCTGCCTTGCCCTATCCCTAGGCACAAGTCTGTCGATGATCACGTCTTTGATGATACCTCCCGGCGTGAATCGAAGGATGAACACCGATGTGTATGAATTCTTCCTTAGCCACTTAACCTCGCCCTATCCCTAGGCACGAGATGGTTCAACTATAAACTAGAGAACGCGCTCTTATCTCTTTCGTATACTTAACTCTCCCGATGCTAAGCAAATGGATAACCTCACAATGCTCTCCCGATGCTCTTGCAAGATATTAAAACCAAGATAAAAGAACTTGAAGTTTATTTTATTGAACTTGAAAAATCCTAAAACAAAGCAACCCTTGCAACTACTTTACAAAACAACCCGTAGCCCTAGGGGGAAATTAGAACATGTCGGTGACGGGTGGACGACAGGGGGTTTTTGGTTTCGGTTATGGAGTAGAATGAGGGATCTTTTTTTCTAGGTCAAAACTATGCCCTTATATAAGCTTTGGGCTCAAGTATTCTAAGGTAACAAGGATTACAACTTTAATTAAAAGTAAGATTCTAATAAAGACTAAATCTCTAAAGTCTCCTACTTTCCAGCCGCCTCCTTGTTTCATGGAAATTCTCCTCCTTGAGCTTTGGCTTGACATGTCTTTTGATCCGGGGCTTGGAAAAATATTTGGCTTTCACACGACAGATGAGCAGATTTTTCTCTATCTATCGAGGTCCACTTGACTTTTCCTCTTCATAAATCTGCTGTCACCATGCTGTCACGACAGGTCCATGACAGGTTCGTCTTCTTTGGCTGCTTGTCCAGTTCCGCTCTCCTGCTTCTCTGCCCTGCGCCTGCCTTCATCTTCTACTATGACAGATACCTGCAAAAATAGCCATCTTTTAGTAGAATCCGTGCCTTTTATATAATTGTGATGTTTTATTGAAAACTAACCTAAATGCAATGCAATGATGCTTGAATGCAGCAGAAATATGGGTTAAAAAGGGTGTAAATAATAGAACTTTTACACACTCAACAAACATGCATCACAAATTTTATCATTGGAAAATTTAAGTTTGGGTAAACCTCTAACTAGATTAAGGGAAATTAATTTCTCTAAGACACTCATGCTAGCATGTCCTAATTTTCTATGCCAAAGCCATGAGTCATGTTCATCATGTGCAACTAAGCATGTATGAGATGCATTGATGTCATCTAAATGCACCATGTAAATGTTGCCTATTCTATGTCCTATGAGCATTAGTTGATTTGTTTTAATGTTTACAATTTTGCAACCACTTTTATCAAATAGAACATTAAAACCCTTGTCACACAATTGACTAATGCTCAACAAATTATGCTTAAGACCGTTGACATACAAAACATTTTCAATGAAAATAGAAGAGTGATTACCAATGGAGCCTATTCCTTCAATATGGCCTTTGGAGTTGTCACCAAACGTTACCACTCCACCACTTTTAGGCTTTAGTTCCACAAATCGACTCTTGTCACCGGTCATGTGTCTTGAGCATCCACTATCAAGGTACCAAGAATTTTTGCTTGAAGCTTTAGCCTTGTAGCAATGCTCCCCTACAAACAAAGAAATTAGGCCTTGATTTTTGGTACCCAAATCATTTTGGGTCCATGAGTGTTAGCCTTCAACAATTTTGTTCCCTTAGGAATCCAAGAAGCAATAGCATTTAAATCATTAGAAATAATGAGTTCTTTAGGAACCCAAACACTCCTAACTCTATGACCTCTAGCTTGCTTATTAAAATTTCTTTGTTTAGGTACAAAAGGTTTTCTTTTTACATATTGGGATTTAGAATGATTTCCTTTTTCAAAATTATTTTTCCCAATAGCAATAGATGTTTTAAGATTATCCACTTCCTTTGTGTGATAATCTTGAAAATCGGAAAGAAGTTTTTCAAGTTCAAGATTTTTAGTTTTAAGATCATTCGAAAGATTAACTAAAAACAAAACCTTCTTTTCCAATTCGGAGTTAGCTTTTGAAAATGTCTCATTTTGAATTTTTAAATCGGAAATTGTTTTCTTGTTTTTCAAAATGGACTCTTTGTATTTTCCTACTAACTCATCATACACTTCTTGCAATTCATCATAAGCATCTTGAAGTTCCTCAATAGAAAAATCGAAATTGGATGAATTAGAGTTTACCTTAGGTTCATCATCAATGGCCATGAGACATAGGTTGGCCACTTCCTCCTCTTCCTCGGATGACTCTTCGTCACTCCAAGTAGCTATTTGTGCTTTGAGCTTGTTCTTCTTCCCAAAGCTTTTCTTTTTCAATTGAGGACACTCGGAACGGATGTGACCCGGTTTCTTGCATTCATAACAAGTAATTTGGTCCTTCTCCTCTTCCTTGCTTTTACTCTTGAAGTCTCCCTTTCTAATGAATTTTCTTCCACGATTTGACTTCATGAACCGAGTAAAACGTTTGGCCAACATAGCCATCTCCTCATCTTCATCCTCACTAGAATCTCTTTCTTGATATGAAGCTTTTAGTGCGATTCCCACTTTCTTCTTCTCAACTTCCTTCTTCTCCACTATCTTCTTCTCTTGTTCTCTTTCCTTCCTCATAATCTCATGTGTGAGTAGAGATCCAACAAGAGCATCAAGCTTGAGAATCTTCAAATCTCTAGCTTCAATAATGGTCGTTCTCTTGCCATCACATGACTCCGGAAGAGAGTACAACAACTTTCTCACTAGCTTGTCTTCGAGAATGATTTCGCCGAAACCCTTCAAACCATTGACAATGACCGAGAACCGATCAAACATCTTGGAGACACTTTCTTCGGGATCCATCTTGAAGTTCTCATAGCTTAGATTGAGTAGCCCAATCTTTGTCTCCTTGACATCACTAGTTCCCTCATATGTTGTCTCGCGGGTGTCCCAAACCTCCTTGGCACTTTCGATTGAAGACACCTTGGAGTACATATCCGGACCAAGTGCACAAAATATCACATGTAGAGCTTTGTCATTCACTTGCATCCTTCTTCTCTCATCATCCGTCATTTCGGCTTTGACTTTTGGGACAAGTCTTTCTCCATCTCTCTTCATGGGAATGTATGGTCCTTCTTCAACTACATCCCACACCATATAGTCGGTAGACTTGATGAAAAGCCTCATCCTATTCTTCCAATAAGGATAGTTATCCCCATTGAAGAATGGTGGCTTGGTGGTGGATTGGGACTCATAGTTGGATGTGGATGCCATTGCTTGACTTGTTGTTGATCAAAAGAATCGACTCAAGAGGGTTGTAATCCTTCCAATGAGTGTAGCTCTGATACCAATTGTTGAGTTGATCGAACAATTGCAAATGGCCAAGAGGGGGTGAATTGGAAATTAAAAATTTTGGTGGAAAGAAATGGGTGAAAAATAAAATTGACACAAGTAGTTAGAGTGGTTCAAGTTCTCCAAATGAACTCTACATCCACTACCTTAGTTCCACTAAGGATTTTCAACCAATTCACTACTTGAATTCTTCCCCTTTTCTTGGATGAGGAGGTAACCTTACAAATTCGATTAAGCTTTATACCCAAAGCTTAATCCACTCAAATTACAAAGAGAAGTTGTGGTAAACTCAAATGATTCCTCTCAAAGGATAATTGTCTACCCAAATACAATTTCAATCACCCCAAACTCAGAATACAAAATGACAATTGAAAACACTAGAGTTGGGTACAAGAAATTTGACTTTGAAGAGCACTAGGGTTTGGATTTTTGCTTTGATGATGCTTGAGGGTTCAATTGTTGTTGCTTGGTCAAATGAATCTTGTTTTTATATCCTTGCATTGATTTCTAGCCGTTTGGGTAGTTGGGATCATCAATAGAGCCGTTGGGAGCAATTTTCCCGCATTAAATGCAGCTCTGCAGCCTACCGTATCGGTACTCGGGAAGAGCGTATCGATACCTGCATCAAAGAGGAAAGAGCCGTTGTGCCTGAAAACAGGGCGTATCGGTACGCTCAGAAGGCGTACCGGTACGGTTTTAAGGGGTGTATCGATACGGAATGCCGTATCGATACGGTTTTTGCTCACTGGAATCCCAAGCCAAGTTTACATAAAAAGTGTATCGATACGCATACCCAACGTATCGGTACGGTATAACGACCTCTTGAAATTTGGGAAACCAACCAACTGACAAGTAACGGTCAAATAATTAAATGCTCAGATTTTCAAAGATATGCTTATCGTATCGATACGGTTGCAAGGCGTATCGGTATGGTTTCAAGAAACCAGTTGCCCAGATGAATATCGTATCGATACGATTGCAAGGCGTATCGGTACGGTATCATGAAAACAGTTGCCCAGATGAATATCGTATCGATACGGTTGCAAGGCGTATCAGTACGGTATGGTCATTAAAATTCCAGTGGCAAAATAGGTATCGATACGCATAGGGGTATCGATACGCCTGGGCGTTTTTGCATACTTAGGCTTGAAAAACATAGGAAAAGACTTAGGAAATTTTATATGTTTAAGAGCCAGTCTTCAAATATTATTTTGTCCAAAAATACTTGTCAATTTGTGAGACTTTAAATAGTACTTAAAAATTTATCGTTTTGCAAATTGATCCTTAGGTTTATGTGTTATATCAAAATCAATTTCGGTTTTACATGTACATTTTTGCTCCCCAATTTTAAAAAAAATAAACATTATAGTCACTAATAGAAATGTTTCGTTATATTTTCACCATAAAATTTTTAAAAATTCATTTTTCAACCCTAAAACTTTAGGCTAAAGGGTCAAATTTGCCCCTGTAGTAATCCGAAATCAGCAATGTTGCCCCTAACTCTTTTTTTTCCGTAATTTTGCCCTCAAAGTCAGTCAATTGTAGCAATGTTGCCCTTTGACCGGTTTTGACCGTTAAATGCTGATGTGGCAGTTAACGGTGCTGACGGGGCAATTTTACCCTCGAAGTCATTCATGCAATTTTGCCCTCGAAGTCATTAATTGCATCACTTTTACCCTTGGTTTATTTAGTTTTTGAATAAAATTGGATAAATAATTTGGTTTTTTCGAGTTAAACTTTAACAAACAGAATATATGAAAAATCGATTAACAAATTGATGTAAATATCCTTTGAGTCCCTAGTAATTTTAAAAATAAGCAAAATGAGAACTCTCACAAAAAAATCAAAATATTATTCAATTTTTTAAAAAAATCTATAAACTTAATAAAACTAAATACGATATTCAAAAAAAATTATTGAAAATAAACCAACGAGAAGCGTGTTAATTGAACGGTGAACGCGAACTATTCTATTCGAACGACGTTCGATTGACACACTTACAGACGATGGGTTATTAGGAAAAAATGTACGATGATCTCAGAAAACGACATTAGTGGTGTTCGGCGAAAACGACATGGGAGATAAGGGCATGGGAGATAAATACAAGGATATCTAGAAGATAAAGCAGAATTCAACCTGAGCCACATGATTCGAGTTCACCGTACATTTTTTCCTAACAACCCATCGTCGGTAAGTGTGTTAATCGAACGTCGTTCGAATAGAATAGTTCGCGTTCACCGCTCAATTAACACGCTTCTCGTTGATTTATTTTCAATATTTTTTTTAAATATCGTATTTATTTTTATTAAGTTTATAGATTTAAAAAAATGAATAATATTTTTCATATATTCTGTTTGTTAAAGTTCAACTCGAAAAAACTAAATTATTTATCCAATTTTATTCAAAAATTAAATAAACCAGGGGTAAAAGTGCTGCAATTAATGACTTCGAGGGCAAAATTGCATGAATGACTTCGAGGGTAAAATTGCCCCGTCAGCACCGTTAACTGCCACATCAGCATTTAACGGTCAAAATCGGTCAAAGGGCAACATTGCTACAATTGACTGACTTTGAGGGCAAAATTACGGAAAAAAAAAGTTAGGGGCAACATTGCTGATTTCGAATTACTACAGGGGCAAATTTGACCCTTTAGCCAAAACTTTAAAATCAATTAGTACAATAATATTATAAATGCTTAGATGAAAAATAGGTGCCCAAAGTATACTCTTTTTAAATTTAGGTGCCCAAATTGCTCTTATTTAATAACTAAACTTTTAAATTGCTCATATTTTTCACTCTGAATTGTTTTTATTATTATAACATGTCATGTCATTTTTTATTATTTTTAAATTAAAAATAATTTTAAAACAAAATAATTTTTATTATTATTAAATTTAAAATATTTTAAAAAATATTAGTTTTTAAAATAATTTAGGTGTCTAAAGTATTTTTTTGTAAAAATTTGTGCCCAAAGTTTCTATAAGTACAATTTTAGGTGCCCAGTTGTTAAATGAGTGTTAAAAAATTGCCAACCAGTCGGTGCTTGACACGTGACATTAATTTTATTTTTTAATGGAAAATGCTCAAAATTTTCAAATTATTATGAAATTTAAAAATTTTACAAGCTTCACAAAACAATCTTTAAATCCCTAAAAATTCCCAAATTTTCTTCGTCGACTTCCGCCGTCAGTTGTCGTCGCTGACCGCACCCACTTGGTCGCCGGGCCAAGGCGACAATTTTCCCTAATACGACGTCGTCGGAAACGCCCAACAATGTGCCGCCGAAGTCAAACGCGAACATCAATTTCGTGTTTGACATTTGGTTGCACGCCGTTGAGCGTTTCTGACGACGTTGTGTTGGGAAAAATGATTGCCTTAGTCCGACGACCAAGTGGGTGCAATCATCGACGATAACTGGCGGCAGCAATCGACGGCGAAAGTTTGAGAATTTTTAAGGATTTAGAGACTGTTTTGTGAAGCTTGTCAAAATTTGAGATTTTATAATGATTTGAAAGTTCTAAGTATTTTCCATTAAAAATTAATAAAATTAATGCCACATGTCAAGTACCGATTGACTGACAATTTTTCTAACACTCATTTAACAGTCGGACGCTTAAAATTGTAACTATGGTAAATTTAGACACCTATTTTTACAAAAAAATACTTTAAACACCTAAATTATTTTAAGAAGTAATATTTAAAAAATATATATTTTAAATTTAATAATAATAAAAATGATTTTATTTTATTTTAAAATTATTTTTAATTTAACAATAATAAAAAATGACATGTCATGATACAATAATATTAAAAATAATCCAGAGTGAAAAAATAGGAGCAATTTAAGCACCTAAATTTAAAAAAGGTATACTTTGAACACCTATTTATCATTTAAGTCTTTATAATATTATTATACTAATTGATTGTAAAGTTTTAGGGTTAAAAAATTAATTTTTAAAAATTCAAGAGTGAAATTATAAAGAAATATTTTCATTAGTGACTATAATGTTTATTTTTTTTTAAATTGGAGAGAAAAAATGTACATGAGATAAACTTTAATGGCCATTGTAGTAATTTACCCTTATTTTTTCGTTGCCAGGTCAGCAATCCGTCAGTGTTTAACGGCAACAAATGACTAAGTGACTAAAAGTGACTATTCCAGTAGTTAACCTAAAAATAATTTCTCAAAAGAAAAATAAAAATAAAAGAGCATATCTTGTGAAGCCTACCTGTGGTAAAGATGTAAGAATGACGGTGACAAAGTCAAGGAGTGCCATTGAGAGAGAGTCGGTGAGATTCTCCGATAAAAGAAGATGGAGTGCCGATGAGGAGAGGAGCGTAGGTCTGAGTTGAGGGATTGAAAAGTTTTAGGAGAATGACTTACCTATAAATTTTCGGTAAATCACTTTACATGTTGCTTTGTTTTATTTTCCGTTGACTGTAATTTCAATTCCATTGACTAAATTTCTTTCATCCAACCAAACACCGGAAACAAGGGAAAGTGTTTTCCGAAAACCAAAATACTTTGAAACAAACGGACCCTTAAGGTTTAAATTTTACAAAAAAGAAATCAAAAGGCAAAAGGAGCCACTTTTTATTCATTTGCAAAACTGGTTCAAAATCTAAAGGAGAAACAAACCTTCGTCTCTCTTGGGCTCTCAACCACCGAAGCCACCTCCTCTATTTCCAGCACCGTTCATCGGTAGCGCCTCCTCGCGGTGGCGGTTCCGGTGGTGGCGACGAATGATATTTCGCACCCAAATACTTCGACCCCCAGCCTCGAAATCAAAGGTATATTTATGAACCCTAAAACCCTTTCCTTTTTTTATATTTTTCGATCTGAAAGAATATTTCTTTGTATTGATATCGATGCTGTTTTTGCGTTTGCTTTGTATTGATCAGAAATGTTACATTGCTTAGGGTTTCGGATTCTATATCCGAAAATTAAACGAATTAAGAGAAATTGTAAAAAGGACATTGGTTTTAATGGAAATTGATTTTTTTTTTGGATTTTAATTCGGTTTTAATTGTTGGGTTTAAGCCTGGACGAAAATAGAATGTTATTGTGATATTCATAATATATAATGTAGATTTGATAAAATTGACTCGAATATAAAAATTATCAACTAATTACTAAAAATTTTAAATTATTTAAATTTTTATTTTATAATTCAAATTTTATTTGAATTTTTTAAAGTCAAATTTATGAAATTATGAGTCGGGAATTGGTTTTTTCCACCTTAAGTCCAGTCGAATAATTTAATTTTTTCGAATTGAGTCGAATTTTGCCCGCCTAGAGCCCTCCACGAACACAACTACGGTGCTTCAAAGTCTTTCAAACTGTGTATGCACATTCGAAAAATTTAAGACAAAACCAAAAGAGGTACCAGACCTTACCCACAACTACACCTACGAAAACCACCAAGTTACAGTGCCAAAAGATTACCACCCATACACCATCCACTAACACGGTGGTGGCGAGGGAATGGCGTATCAGTTTTTAGGGAGAGTCTAAAGAACGATAAGTTAGTATACGGCTAATAAACGACGAGATCTTAGAGTTGTTAGATGGAAAAACTTTTGATTTTGACCGTTAGATTTAGATTCTTATAAAAAAACACACGAAAACTGGGAAAGGTTGTTGTCGGTAAGTTTTTGAACTTAGTAAGTAGTATCGCAACTTGATAAGGATAACATTCGTGTTGGAACGTCAAATCTTAAAATAACGCCTAAGTTTTGAAACTATGAGATATGTACTGGAACCGGTAGATAAAAGTTTAAACCTAAATTGTTAGTAAAGTTTGTGACAATTAACATTGGCAGAAGATGTCTTGGAATTTCATATCGAGTACAGAAACTCTCATATGTGAAAGTAACATTTTAGGGTTAACGCGTAACAATATACGCTTTCTTCTGATATCGGAACTCTTATACATGTTTCAGAACCTGTAGAAAATTTATAAACTAGAAATGTTTAAAGTCCCTTTAACTATACATGTTTGTGTAGTATGTTTCGGAACTTAAGTATTAGTACCGAAACCTGACGTATGGTATGTTGGATAGATAAAATTAGACCTAAAAACCATAAAAGTGAAGGAAGTAGATAACATATTTGGTCGAATCACCAACTATCGGAATTCATCAACGAATCTCGCAACCTAAAGTAGAAGATTATAATATTTTATGTTTAACGATTCATATTTCCATTTTTTGTTGGTCTCGCAACGTACTTAGTCGTTTCGCTACTCATAGGGATTAAAGCCCTCCACCTCCCTAGAATGAGTATCGAACCTTCATTTGTTTAATAACATTTTATGGTTAGAACTCATTTCCCCACTGAAAATCTGGAGAATCCTCTGAATTTGGGAAAAACGTTTCAGTTAGTGTAAAGGATCGAAACCTCAATTTAGGTTTGCATCTGAACTTGTGCAATCGTCTCCATTGCGAAGGTAACAAGCAAAACCCTAAGTTTGTTTGTTTATTTACAAAATACTTGAAATTTAGGGTTTGTGTTTCAAAATTTTGGTATGGAATTGCATTTCGTGTTGGAGGAAATATGTTGAAACTAAATATTTTTTAATCTTATTTCGTTTTTTGAATGTTACCATTTTTATCTCTTTGAACCTAAAAAGGATAAATTTATTTGTAATGAGGATGAGTTTATTTATGAGTGAGTTGGTTTGTTATGCACTAATTCATGTGAAGATTTAATTCTTAGGATGACAATTAGAAATTTTAATCCAATTTTTGACGAAGTTGGTGATGAAGTTGCTGATAAGAATGGTAATGATGAAGTTGCTAAAGAAGTTGTTGTCGATGAGGAAGTTGCTGATAAAGATGATATTGATGAATGTCACAGGGCGCCAGCCCATGATCGAGACGGCCGCACACCAAGGGTCCAGTCCAAGCACACTACGTTCCACACCCGACCAAGGGACCCGAGCTAGCACCCTACACACACCATGGGGCCGAGACAAGCACCCCATGTGCTGCCCATAAGAAAGAGACCCGAGGGAGCACTCTCATCGCACCCAAGGGTGCTCAAGCGAGCACACTCCATGCTGGCCACGCCATGGAACCTGACTCAACACCATTTGTGCACACCTAGGGGCTCATACGAGCACCCTTAGAGTTACCCACGACCCTAGGTCCCAATTCAGCATCAAGCATGCTTCCAATGGGGTTTTGACCAAGCAAACCAGGCCAATCTATGCCCAATCTGCCCAAGAGACCAAGACCCATTGAGGATGACCATCTTTTGATGAACAAACATGGAAATATATCATCTTTTGAGCCACACTTGGGGAAAGTATCCTTTGCCAACCCAATTAGGATATTATGATTGATTGTTGCCTATTTACTTTTGGCAACTATGTAAGAGCATGATATTGTTTCCATAGTTAGGAGATATGAATCTTGGAATGATCCTTAGCCCTTGGATCAAACCACCCTAGACTGTTAGATGCTAGAAGGTGAGCCTATAAATAAGGCTCACTCTCACCAATGTAAATAATCTTCCATTTCTCTTATTCTTGAGTATTTGAGTAAAGAGATACAATTTCTCTTCACCTTGTTCTTTGTTATTTTTTTTCCTTGCTTGCCTTGCCTTAGCCAACTTCCCACAAGCTTCTACTATTCTAAGCATTCTTGCTTAGTGATTTTGGTGTCTCACTTAGTCTCCGACTGATATTGTCGACTAAGGCCGTACGAATCAGCTAGTCAAACTCTAGTCCCGTGACAAGTGGTATCAAAGCCAAATTTCGCACACAACCGAGTAAAAGATGGCAGGCAACACTGGATCCGACACCGAGTATGAGGGTTGCCGTGTGACACGACAAACAGACAAAGCCAATAGGAGTTTCAAGGGATCGAATCACAATACTTGAGGACAAGGTTACCCATCTTGAGGAGGCCACGAGCGATGTGAGAGAGAGGCTCGACGTGGTTGAGGACAACTTAGAGAAGCTGGACTCGATGGGTGACACACTCCAGGAGGAGTTTTAAGGTGCACTCAATGAGACCGTGGAGCATGTCGATCAGCAAGACGGTTCCCTCAAGGACGAGGTGAAAAAACTCGAGAAGATCGTGGAAGATCTTGCTAATCAAGCCGATTTAGCAACGTTAAAAAAGAAGATTGAAGATCTCAAGATCAAGCTACTTGTTGCGTGTAAAATAGTCTATCGCAATAGAGTGCAAGTGTACACGACGCAAGTAGTAAAGTGATACACGAAGTATCGGATGTCGAATCTACAGGGACTGGAAATAGCTTTATCCTTGAATTGATGCACAAGAGAGAAAGAAGATAATTTAATTGTTTGTAGAGGAATAATGAAGAATACTGAAGATAAAAGATTAAAAGATTCAAGGTAAAGAAATAGGCCGGTATTGATCTGCTCGGTAGTGCAGGTGTTGCACAGTATACAACTTCCTGTTCTGTCATCGTCCCTGTCGCGGCAGCACCTGCGGCGGTAGCAGTCTGTTGTTGTCGCGACAACGATCACACAACTTTGTACTTCAAGCTTGGCAAGTATCCCTGCTGTGACCTGTCCTATCCCTAGGTCCAAGTCTGTCGATGAACACGTCTTAGATGATACCTCCCGGCGTGAATCGAAGGATGAACACCGGTGTTGTTGAATTCTTCCTTAGCCACTTAACCTCTTCCTATCCCTAGGTCCGAGATAGTTCAACCATAAACTGGAGAACCCACACTTATTCCTTTCGTATACTTAACTCTCCCGATATTAAGTAAATGAATAATCTCACAATGCTCTCCCGATACTCTTGCAAGATGTTGAAAACCAGAATAAGCAAACTTGAAGTTATTTTATTGAACAGAAAAATCCTAAAACAATACAATCCTTGCAACTACTTTACATAATCAACCCTTAGCCCTAGGGGAAGTTTAGAACATAATGAGAAGGGGAAAAACGACTGGGGTTTTGGGGAAGACGGCTAGAGAATAAGATATCCTTCCCTAGGTCGAATTACATGCCTTTATATAGGCATTGGGTTCAAGTTTTTTAATGTGGCAAGAATACAAGTTTAAACTAAAGTACAACTCTATTAAAGACTAAATCTTTAGAGTAGATGCCTTTAATTCGTCCTCTTTTCTTGCTTTGGGTTTCTTCCTTGAACTTTGGGCTTGACCTTCATTATGATCTAGGGCTCAGAAAAATATAGGAGTGGCCCACGATAGATCGGTTTAATTTCATCTATCTGTCGAGCTCCACTTCACTTTTTCCCTTCACCATTGCTGTCGTCATTGGCTGCCACGGCAGTGGCCACGGCAGCGGCCACGGCAGAGGCCACGTCAGCGTCTTCCTTCTCGACTTCAGTCCTGTGTTCCATCTTTGCTTCTTCACTGCCCTGAGTCTGCTACAACAGCTACCTGCAAAAGTAACCAAAATCAGTAGCAACTGTGCCATTTTATATAATTGTGATGTATATGTGAAACTGTACCTAAATGCAATGAATTATACTTGAATGCAGCAGAAATATGGGTTAAATAAGGGGTAAAATATAGAACTTTTACACACTCAACACACCCCCAAACTCAAGTTCTTGCTTGCCCTCAAGCAAATATTACCTAACTAAAATGAAATATTTTTTGTTTTGGCTTAAATCAGTGAACCCTACATTACCTACCACTTATATTCTATCAAGAGCAATACCTTGTCAGGTAGTTCTGGATTCATTCGGAACCATGCTATAATTCTTGTGTAGTGTGTGTGGATTTTGTGAACAACTATGTATCTAGACTACCTTAGTATATCAGAATAGTTATGCTTACAAACTTGAGGTTATGCCAATTCAATTTTTTTCTGGAGGCAATTCTTAGGCTCCTTTAGTTTTTTCTGACTCTTGAATTAACTGCATCTTTTCTGGAGGCAATTCTTAGGCTCCTTTAGTTTTTTTTCTAACTTAGCTCAAAAAGAAATCTCCTAAAATAAGTGCAAGGCAGTTTTGCATGCAAATGAGTCTGAATAATTTTCTTTCTTTTATTATTTTCCTTGAGCCAGTGATAGGCACCTCTAGGGGCAGTTTCAAGTGGGTAAACATTCCTATTCCAGTGTACTAAAGTAATCTAGAAGCATAATAGTCACAAAGAGTGTTGTACAAATTAGACTCATAGCAAGGCTCTAAACAAATCCTAAATTTTCCTAAATGCACTGTCACGACAGCATATGTCGCGGCAGGTAAGTTCAGTTCAAAGACTTAAGCCAAATGTTTTTTTAAGCAAAAAATAAACTAAACACTTAGACACAGTTTTAAAACATAATAGACACTTCATTACTGGAGGGATGCCACCCCCAAACTCAAGGGTTGCATTGCCCTCAATGCATGATGACAGAGATGACAAAATAAAAAACAAAATACATCACAATAATAATAAAACAACAAAATAGCAAAAATAAGATAGGAACTTAATTTCAGGTGTTGTCGTTGCTGTTGCTGCTAATCTGTAGTTGCTGGCGGGCAGTGACCTTCATTGTCGGTGCCGAAAGAGTGCTAGGAGAGGCAGAGGTAGTTTTCTTCTTAGCTTCCCTTGGGGGCTGGATACAAGTGGGTGAGATCTGGGGTGGCCTTTCCAGCACTTGTACCTCTTCAGATGAGCTACTGCTACTATTGCTGCTACTGCTGGCAGACTTGTCTTCACCAGTGTTGGGCTTCTGTCTTTTCATCGGAGTGAACTCCTTTGAAAGGTTTCTTTTGAAAGATGGCTCCTCATCCGATTCCTGCCAGATGGAGGAGGAAGAGAACCCGGCGAAGTAGTCGTCATCAAGTTCGGGCAGCGGCTCCTTTTGTTTCTCTCCTCTGGCAGAGGTAGTGGCGGTGTGGCTGCCGCCTTCAGCTGTAGCGGCCGGGGTTGGAGTGGATGCAGCAGAGGGTGTTTTTGGTGTGGCAGCAGGAGTAGGAGTATGGGCAGGTGTAGGGGCAACAAAGTAAAGCTCTAGGAAAGCAGAAAATTGTACATTTGCAAAATTTAAATTGTTTTGAATAAAATGTACATTTGCTGTTGTGAAGTCTCTGACGAAGCTCATCAGAACAAGCTGTCGTTCCTCTATCTTTTGTAGTGTGGCTAGAATTTGAGTGGAGGAGTCTGCTGGAGGGGCTGCTGCTGTTTGCTGTTACTCCTCTGCTGCAACAGATTCTGGCTGAGTGGGGTCTACCGGCTCCTCTGCTACAGCAGACGGGTTGAAAAAGAAGAGTGGTGTGGTTGCTTTCAGTTCCATAAATCTAAAAATGTTGCGCTTCGTCCATCCCTTCCCTCGGACCTTGAAATCTTCGGGGATTTCAGGTACGTTGTGGCCGCGACAGATCTCGGTGATGAGGTATGGGAAGAAAAGGGGTCCCGATGGTCGAAGGGCACACTCCAAAATCCCCTCTCGTATATACTGGCCGACATTTATAGGTCTCTCATTTAAAATGGAATGAACGAGAGCTAACCTGGGTCGGTCGACCGTGCTGTTGTGGAAAGAAGGCATTATCCTCTCCTTCATGAAGTGGTTCCAAAGTTTGGCCTCGGGAGTGAGTTGAGTGCGTTTCACCATCCACTGATGCTTGGGGTCAGTATTCCACTCTGTCCCTTCTTCAGTTACCTCTACCATGACAACATCATAGTCTGCCGGCGACAGACTCTCCACGAACCTCTTGTGACCGTTTTCTCTTTTGCTGACGTAGATGCCATAGATGGTATTGATGTATTGAGGCTCGAAAGTAACTTTCTTACCTCGCACTGTCACATTCTTCGTATCCTTGCTGTCGACAGCAACGTAGAATTCTCGGACCAACGTGACATTCATCTCTTCAGGCTGGGCAGCAAACATCTGCCATTTGAGGGCCTTGATTTTGCGTGCTATGAACGGTTCGAGCCCGAGGTCTTCCGTGCGTTTGGTGTAAAGAAACCCTCTCTCTTCCCACATCCCCCTCTTTTGGAAGGAGCTGTAGTATTTGTCGACGGAGTCGGTGGTGGCAAAACAGTTAGGGAGTCGGTCGTCGCTGGGTGTGTCGGCTGCTGCGGCAGAGCTGGAGGCAGCACTTCGTCGTGTTTGTCTGGTACTCATAGTTGCAAGGCTGTGGAAAATGAAAGAAATTTGAGATCTAGAGAGAAAGCAAGTTGAGAGAGTAAAAGTGAAATGAAAAATGAATAGTAAAATGGGGTTTATATAGATGAATGGTTTGCTGCCCATTGGAGCTGTAACGGTAGGCGCAAATAACGGGGCCAGCTGTTACGCAGTTTCTGACGCGTCTGTCATGCGTTTCCGTGTCTGCTGCGCGTCTGTCGCGACAGTGTGTTGACAGGCTATCTTTTCCGCGTCTGTCGCGATAGCTGTTGAC
Organism: Hibiscus trionum; assembly: GCA_030270665.1. Taxonomy (NCBI): domain Eukaryota; kingdom Viridiplantae; phylum Streptophyta; class Magnoliopsida; order Malvales; family Malvaceae; genus Hibiscus; species Hibiscus trionum. The sequence goes on along the minus strand of BSYR01000055.1, from coordinate 12,162,877 downwards.
AGGCTGTGACGACAAACTCCTCATTTGGGCTTTTTGGGCTGCTGGTGAGATGGTGGGCTGGTTCACTTCTTCTCCTCTCCTTGTTTCCCTTATTTCCTAAAAATAATTAAAATAAAAACTAAGTTCTTAAAAATAAAATAATTCTAATTTCCTAATAAATAAAATACATAAATAATAAAATAATAATAAAAATAAAATTAGGTTAAATTAGGGATGCCTTGAGGGGCATCTCCTAAAGTAACCACTTCCTGCATCCTTGGGGCTTCAGTCCCCTGATAATGCTTCAGTCTCTGTCCGTTGACTTTAAATTGGTGCCCATCTTTTAAGAATTTGATTGTGATGACACCATGGGAAAAAACTTGCACAACTTGGAATGGGCCGGACCATCTAGATTTCAGCTTCCCTGGGAAAAGTTTCAACCTAGAGTTAAATAACAACACAAGCTGCCCTCGGCAGAACTGTCATGGCAGCAACTTCTTGTCATGCCACCTCTTGGTTTTGTCCTTGTAAATCCTTGCGTTGTCATAGGGTATTGCTCGAATTTCTTCAATTTCATTCAAGTCAAGTAGCCTCTTCTGTCCTGCCTTGTCTAAGTCCATGTTTACTGCCATGATAGCCCAGTAAGCTCTGTGCTCTATCTCAACAGGTAAATGACATGTTTTTCCATGTATCAGCCTGTAGGGCGACATTCCCAATGGTGTCTTAAATGTTGTTCTATAGGCCCGGAGTGCATCATTGAGGTGTAAAGACCAGTCCTTTCGAGTAGGTTTAATCATCTTTTCAAGAATGTTCTTTACCTCATTGTTGGATATTTCGGCCTGTCCATTGGTCTGAGGGTGATACGTTGTTGCAATCCGGTGCTTTACACCGTATTTTCTTAAGGCTGCAGCAATTACCCTATTTTCGAAATGTCTCCCCTCATCACTGATGATCGCCTTAGGTATGCCAAATCTGGAAAAAAATGTTTTTGTGCAGAAATCTCTGAACAGTCTTGGCATCGTTTTTCTGTGTGGCGATTGCTTCAACCCATTTGGATAAATAATCCACTGCCAGTAGGATATATAGATTCCCACATGATGCTGGGAATGGTCCCATGAAATCGATCCCCCATACATCGAAGATTTCGACTTCTAGGATGTTTTGCAGTGGCATTTCATGTCTTCTTGAGATGTTCCCAGTCCGTTGGCACTTGTCACAGCTTTTGTAGAATGCTTGGGCATCCTTGAACAGTGAGGGCCAATAAAAACCAGACTGCAAAACCCTTGCAGCAATTTTGTTCCCACCTAAGTGTCCTCCATATGGTGAAGCATGGCAGTGGTGAAGAACAACTTCCTGCTCATCCTGTGGTACACACCTCCTGATGATCTGATCTACACAATGTTTGAAAAGAAGAGGTTCGTCCCAATAATAATGTTATGCATCATTTTGGAACCTCTTCCTTGCTTGGTAATTAAGTTTAGGAGGTAATATTCCACTAACTATGTAATTAACGAAATCAGCAAACCAGGGAAGTTCAGAAAACTTACCTGCCGCCATGGCTGTCGCGGCAGTGCTCATGGCAGCAAACAGCTGCTCGTCACGGAAAGTCTCCAGTATGTGAGTCTTGTTTGTCGGTAAACTTTTTCCCATCTCCAGTCTTGACAAGTGGTCTGCAACTTGGTTTTCTGTCCCCTTTTTATCCTTGATTTCAATGTCGACTTCTTGCAACAGTAGAATCCAACGTATTAGTCTAGGTTTTGCATCTTTTTTAGCGAACATATACTTTAGTGCTGAGTGGTCTGTGTGGACCACCACCTTCGTTCCAAGTATGTATGAACGGAACTTGTCAATCGAAAACACCACTGCTAACAGTTCCTTTTCTGTTGTGGTGTAGTTCACTTGGGCGTCGTTTAGTGTTTTGCTGGCGTAATAAATTACGTACAATAACTTGTCCTTCCTCTGCCCAAGTGCTGCCCCTACAGCGTAATCACTGGCATCACACATAATTTCAAAAGGCAAACTCCAGTCTGGTGGCTGTACTATTGGGGCTGTTACTAGCTTTTCTTTCAGGATCCTGAATGCTTCAGTACATTCAGTATTGAAGTCGAAGGGACGATTCTGTTCCAGTAAGTGGCATAGAGGCTTGGTAATCTTCGAAAATTTTGCAATAAACCTTCGATAAAACCCAGCATGCCCTAAGAAACTCCGAATTCCCTTGACTGTGGTGGGTGGCGGCAGCTTTTCAATCACTTCTATCTTTGCTCTGTCGACCTCTATGCCGCGGAAGCTTACCTTGTGGCCTAGGACTATCCCCTCATCTACCATGAAGTGACATTTTTTCTAGTTTAATATCAAGTTCGCTTTCTCGCATCTTTCGAGTACCTTCTGTAGGTTGCTTAAACAACCTTCAAAACTATCTCCAAAGACGGAAAAATCGTCCATGAATATTTCCAGGAAGTCCTCCACCATGTCGGAGAATATCGCCATCATACACCTCTCGAATGTTGCTGGTGCATTGCAGAGTCCAAATGGCATTCTCCGGAAAGCATAAGTGCCGTATGGGCAAGTGAAAGTCGTTTTCTCTTGATCCTCCGGTGCTATAGCTATCTGGTTATAACCTGAGTAACCATCAAGAAAACAATAATAAGGTTATTCCGGGTAGCTTTGTTAAGCTTCCGGTAGTCCATACAAACCCTCCAATCGGTCACAGTCTTGGTTAGGATTAGTTCGTTCTCTTCATTGGTCACCACGGTTATTCCTCCCTTTTTAGGAACACACTGCACCGGGCTCACCCACTTACTATCCGAGATGGCATAAATTATCCCAGCATTAAGCCATTTGATAATTTCTTTTCGTACCACTTCTCGCATAGCGTCATTTAAGCGTCTCTGAGCATCAATGGTCGGCTTATGATCATCCTCTAGGAGAATTTTGTGCATGCACAGTGCCAGACTGATGCCTTGGATATCAGCTATCGTCCATCCAATAGCCTTTTTATGATGCTGTAGCATCCCATCAGCTACTGTTCCTGTTTCTGCATTAACTTGGAAGAGATGATTACGAGAAACGTATCATTTAAACCAAGAAAAACATATTTGGGCTGCCTTGGCAGGAGCTGAAGGTCTAAAACAGGTGGTTCTACAGTTGAAGGCTTTTGGATTATGTGTTCATTCGAGGTATAGTTTAGGGGCTCGAATAACTTACCTGGACAATTTCCTATCAAGTTTACCTCTTCATGACCTTCAGTGTCAGATATGTCTGAATCTAAGGAGCTGCTGTCGTCGTTGCTGCCGTGACAGTCTTCCAGATGGCTGTTGTGGCAGTGACCAAATTTAATGTCATGGCAGCTCGACCTGATGCACGGTTGGTCAAGGATTACTTCAGTGATGGCCTTGCATTCTTCTTCTGCATCAGCATGTTTGATTGACTGGAGAACATTGAGCTTGATCTCTTGATCATTTACTCTCATTGTAAGCTCTCCCTTCTCTACATCAATCAGTGATCTGCCTGTGGCTAGGAAGGGTCGCCCCAGGATGATTGGTGCGTTCTCATCTGCTTCACAATCTAAAACAAGAAAGTCAGCAGGAAAAATGAACTTATCCGCTCCTACCAGAATATCTTCAATCTTCCCTTCTGGTTGCACGTAAGAGCGGTCTGCCAGCTGCAACATAATTGTCGTGGGCCGTGCTCGTCCAATACCTAATTTCTGAAATACAGATTTTGGAATTAAATTAATACTAGCACCTAGATCACAAAGTGCCTTACCCACGAATTTATCACCAATTATGCACGGTATGATGAAACTCTCAGGATCCTTCTTTTTCTGGGGGTGGATGCATGTGCAGAATAGTCATGCATCCTTTTGTCATTTTTACCGTTTCGAATTCCCCAAGTCTGGATCTTTTTGACATAGCATCCTTGAGAAACTTCGCATAATCGGGCATCTGCTTGATGGCCTCTAACAACGGTATATTGATGTGAACCTGCTTAAAAATATCATAGATCTTTTTGAGCTGGTACTCCTGTTTCTGCTTCTGTAACCGCTATGGAAAAGGAGGTGGAGGACGGTAATCTTCAATTCGTTCTTAACATGATATTCAGATTTGAGGAGGCTTAGGTTCTTTAGCATCCTTTTCTTTCTCATCTGTCCCTTCCGCTGCCGTGACAGGTGTGGCGGCAGCAGGTTGTTTATCTTCTGCCGGGGCAGTGATCGCGGCAGGTATTCCTAGGGCTGGTTCCTCACTCGGTACAATTTTCATCTCTGGCCCTTGCAGTTGTTTCCCACTCCTAGTTGTAATGGCTTTGCACTGCTCATGTGTGGGTTGTCTAGCGACCTCAGTATCGCTAGGGAATCCTCTGTTCTTTCTTGGCTTGATATGCTGGGAAACCTGACCCATCTGTGTCTCCAGTGATTTCAGTGTAGCTTCATGGTTAGTCATTCTCATCTCTGTTTTATCCATGAACGACTCAGTCTTTTTGACGAAGTGATCCATGTTTTCCATGTAAGCTCCTGTCTGTGACATGAATGTGGCCAAAGTCTACTCCAGTATACTAGGTGCGGCTGCCGGCTGCTGTTGCGGTTGCTGCCATGTCAGAATTCTGGGTGCCCCCTGATTTTGGGTGTTCTGCACTTGAGGATTCAGTGCGTTGTTTGGGTTACTCCAGGAGAACTTGGGGTCTTTCCTCCAGTTGGGATTGTAATTGTTGGAGTCGTAGTTTCTCAGCTTGTTATAGTTTCCAACATACATCCCTTCCTCTAGCTGTAGCGGCAGTCTTCCGAGCTATGATTCCCACTACATGTTTCACATACCTCTTCTGCAGAGTAGACAAGTTTTGAGTCTTTCTTTAGCAAGTTTTCTACTGCCTTTGTAAGGTACGCAACCTTTGTCTTTAGGGAATTGTTGGCTTCATAATCCTTCACAGCTAGCACTCGTTTAGCTCTCCTCACTGTGAGAAATTGCTCTTCATTCTTAGCCAAATTTTTCAATACTACCATGGCTTCATCTGGATCTTTGTCCAACAACAGTCCATTTGCTGCTGAATCTATTCTCATACGAGTATGTGTGTTGGCAACATTGTAAAATTTGATGACTTGATTCCAAACGGGGAATCCGTGCATCAGGTAATTTCTCAGAAGAGTGGTAAACATGTCCCATGCTCGTGCATTGGCTCATCATCTTCCTGTTGAAAAGTAGCAATTTCATTACGTAATCGCTCAGATAAATGGGAAGAATTAAAACGAGATAAAAATTCATGAGTTAGATCCGCCCAAGTTCGTATTGAACCCGACGTTAGTTTGTTCCACCAAGTTTTCGCTCTGCCCCTCAGTGAATGAGGAAATAACCGAAGCCTCAGTATCTCCGGATTTACTCCTGGTAATCTAAACGATCCATAGATTTCTTGGAACGTTTTCAGGTGTTCTCTGGCATCCTCTGTAGCAGCACCACTAAATTGGCCAGCGGAATTGATCATGCTGAACATCACAGGTTTCAGCTCGAAATTTTCAGCTTCCACGTCTGGCAAGGTGGTTTCCAGTTCCACATGATCATTGATCATGTAATCACGGCAAGACCGTCGTGCGGCTACGGCAGCATCAGGCTGTCCGTTTCCTTTATCCCCAATAGGATCTTCAAGATCTTCGAGATTCCTTGGGTTGTTCCTCCCGTTATGCATAGCTTCTAACTGTTCCTCAAGGTAATCGTTTCTGGCTATCAAAAGACAAACTCGGTTCCTGAGATTGCACGGGCGTTCGATTTCAGGGTCTAGTTTATACTCAGGTTCTTTGCCTCGTCTAGATTTGCGCATAAGCGAACGAAAAACCTTGTGAAAAGCACAGGGTGAACAGTCCCAATAAAAATAGAAAAATTAAAAATAAAGTGCAGTAAAAGTAGGGTAAAGATATGTTGCCAGTCCCCGGCAACGGCGCCAAAAACTTGTTGCGTGTAAAATAGTCTATCGCAATAGAGTGCAAGTGTACACGACACAAGTAGTAAAGTGATACACGAAGTATCGGATGTCGAATCCACAGGGACTGGAAATAGCTTTATCCTTGAATTGCTGCACAAGAGAGAAAGAAGATAATTTAATTGTTTGTAGAGGAATAATGAAGAATACTGAAGATAAAAGATTAAAAGATTCAGGGTAAAGAAATAGGCCGGTATTGATCTGTTCGGTAGTGCAGGTGTTGCACTGTATAGAACTTCCTGTTCTATCGTCGTCCCTGTCGCGGCAGCGATCACACAACTCTGTACTTCAAGCTTGGCAAGTATCCCTGCTGTGACCGGTCCTATCCCTAGGTCCAAGTCTGTCGATGAACACGTCTTAGATGATACCTCCCGGCGTGAATCGAAGGATGAACACCGATGTTGTTGAATTCTTCCTTAGCCACTTAACCTCGTCCTATCCCTAGGTCCGAGATAGTTCAACCATAAATTGGAGAAACCGCACTTATTCCTTTCGTATACTTAACTCTCCCGATATTAAGTAAATGAATAATCTCACAATGCTCTCCCGATACTCTTGCAAGATGTTGAAAACCAGAATAAGCAAACATGAAGTTATTTTATTGAACAAAAAAATCCTAAAACAATACAATCCTTGCAACTACTTTACAGAATCAACCCTTAGCCCTAGGGGAAGTTTAGAACATAATGAGAAGGGGAAAAACGACTAGGGTTTTGGGGAAGACGGCTAGAGAATAAGATATCCTTCCCTAGGTTGAATTACATGCCTTTATATAGGCCTTGGGTTCAAGTTTTCTAATGTGGCAAGAATACAAGTTTAAACTAAAGTACAACTCTATTAAAGACTAAATCTTCAGAGTATATGCCTTTAATTCGTCCTCTTTTCTTGCTTTGGGTTTCTTCCTTGAACTTTGGGCTTGGCCTTCATTCTAATCTAGGGCTCAGAAAAATATAGGAGTGGCCCACCCACGACAGATCGTCTTAATTTCCTCTATCCGTCGAGCTCCACTTCACTTTTCCCTTCACCATTGCTGTCGTCATTGGCTGCCACGGTAGTGGCCACGGCAGCGTCTTCCTTCTCAACTTCAGTCCTGTGTTCCAGCTTTGCTTCTTCACTGCCCTGAGTCTGCTACAGTAGCTACCTGCAAAAGTAACCAAAGTTAGTAGCAACTGTGCCATTTTATATAATTGTGATGTATATGTGAAACTGTACCTAAATGCAATGAATTATGCTTGAATGCAGCAGAAATATGGGTTAAATAAGGGGTAAAATATAGAACTTTTACACACTCAATACTACTCATTTGCAAAGCCGCTATGAGGAGTGGTATGATGACTAGCCCAACAAAGATGTTAGCCGATGTCCCAAACCGAAGGAGTTTAAAGGGACACGAGATGCTCAAGATGTGGAGAATTTCATATGGAGCATGGATTAGTATTTTCACAGCATTAGTATAGTGGATGAGTCCACAAAGGTAAATACTGCTTCCACTTATTTAACTGGCGTTGCTCTTTTATGGTGGCGACGTAGGTGCTCTGAGGAGAATAGCAAGGATGTTCCCATTGTGACATGGGAGGCATTTCAAGCTGAGATCAAAAAGACATTGTACTCCAAGAATGTTCAACGTGAATTACGCACAAAGCTACACCAACTCAAGCATGACTGCTCAATCCAAGAGTATGTGAGGCAATTCACCGAGATAAAGCTCCAAATCCTAAATTTGGGGGAAGAGGAGGGTTTCTCTATCTTCGTGGATGGAATCCAACGATGGGCCAATTCGGAGTTGGAGAGAAGGGGAGTCCAAGTACTTTCTAAAGCTTTGGACGAGGCCTAGGCCATAGCTAAGTTCGAGAAAAATCCCGAGTCACCCAAGATCTAATGGCAATGGTTGGAGGAACCAAGAGAGAATGAACGAAGGTGCAAATGAGAAGTCTTTGAGTGACATTGGTAAGCCATCGAATGACAAATCCACCAAGTTCACAAGGCCATAGGAAAGAAAGGACCGTGTACCAGTGAGATGCTTCCATTGCGAGAGGCCTCACTATATATAATATTGCCCAAAAAAGGCCATTCTTTCTGCCATCCAAGAAGACGTTGGAGCAGAAGACGAGTTCGCGCAACTTGGTTCGATTATAAGTTCGCTTCAAGCCAAGAGTGGCCGTAAAAATAAGGGGTTTATGTTCGTGGACGTAACAGTTGCCGACAAAAAGCTGAGTGCACTAATGGACATAGGTGCATTCGAGTTGTTCGTGTCCAAGTGTCGATTGACTCACGCTTGGAAAATAATTGATGAATAAGTGTAAATGTGCCAGTAAATAATGCCAAGTATAGGCCTTTTGCGTGCAAGTATATGCGGCCAGCAAGTGATACAACAATTAGCTGAGTATCGTATCCACAAGGATTAACCAGGAATTAAATGCCACAATTTTACTTGTGAAATGAGGTGAATGTGTTTGAATTGAATTTAGGATTTTAGTTTTAAGAAAAATAACTAAGGAAAATATAAAGAGAATTCTGGCAAGTTTGGCAAACAAGTGTATTCAGATGGCGATTAGTGTTGGCAGGGGATGCTTGGATTTCACACTAACTATGCTAGCCTTTTAATAACTTCTAGCCTTGGTTTTGATTGCCGAGCAGATTTTAGAGTAGTAATGCCTTTGTCGATGGCAATACCCTAAGTTAATTATGATTAACCTCTATATGTCTATAGTGATGTCTTTCATTAATTAACTTGAACAAGTTTTAATCTTTTACTCATAAGGGGTAGATTCACTTCCGAAGTAAGCTCATCTACTTGAACATCTTTTGTCAAAGCTTCTCACCTTAGTATCTTGGCAATTAATCGTTATCTCCTAAGTCTGTTAAGATATCAGAAGATAATGTGCATGCAATGCCAACTGTCATATGAAAAACAATTGAAGAAAATAAGTACTAGCAAGATAGAAAAAAATGCCAAGGCATTCAATTATTAAAAACTAGAAAATAGACGAGCGTTCATCGCAAAAATATGGTACCATCAATATCAAATCGTTTTTAACAAACACCATAAAAAAACGGAATAAACACGGAGAGAAATGGATAAGGAAGGAGGTCCGTCGATGCAGCCCTTCACTAGATCCATAGCTCCCGGTCTTAGCTTGGTGAACCATAGTTTTCCCTCTCCACCACGGTGCAGCCTCCTTGAGTGATTCGATCGATCCCTTTGTTTATCGTTGAGACTCCTTTAAATAGGCACGCGTGAAAAACCCTAGATTGAGTTTTGAATTTGAAAGTTGGTTACATGCTTGAGATAAGTGTGTTATCCTCTTATCCCCTTTTGAATTTTAGGGCTGACTGAACCTTTGACCAATGACTAACTAACCGGACATCGACCATCCTTCTTTTGCCAACCAAGTTTGGCATTAATCTTCCTTCTTTTGCCAGCTCGACTTGGCATTTCTCTTCCGGTTCCTTGTCTCACTCTGCTAGCTGCTCCTATCCTGTTCTTGTCCTGCTCCTGCTCCTACCCTATCCTACACACCAAAGCAGAGAAACACCTTTACTCTAGCAAGAGAAACGTTCCCAAACTCCTTAATGCAAATGCATGATTTTATTAACTAAATGCATGAATATATACTCAAAGGCAAGCAAAAACTTGGCAATATGTATAAGAAATATAATACTTTTGAAGAGTTAACACTCCTCCAAACCATGCCCATTGCTTGTCCTCAAGTAATGCAACTACAAACTAAGAAAAATAGCAAATAAAACAAAGTACCTTGTCAAATTTTTCCTGACTCACAACACATGCTAGCAAGCAAGATCTTGTCCTAGTTTCCTCCTCAGATATCCCAGTGCACTAATGCCAAGCAGATAAGCAAATACAAACACATCAATATAACTCTAGTCTAAGGTCTTGAAGTGCGCATGAAGTGCAGGCAATATACATCAAGTATCCTTTTAGCCACCTTAGTCAAATTTACTACCCAAACTCAGATTATTATTTTTATTATTATAATTTTTTTTCTCCAAGGGTTTTTTTGCTGGCAATATTTTCAAGTTTGCTTCGTAATATTGTTTGGCATGAGAAGTAAGAGGGAGAAAACCATGAATACCCACGTTAGTCTAGACATTACTAGGCTTTACTCATCATACTCATACCCTAAAGTTTTTGACTTGAGAACTAAGAGGGAGCAAACCATGAAGCCCCAATCTACTTATTATCTCTAAGGCATATGAGAGTTAAAGATTTTTCTTGCCATTGGCAAAAAATTATTGCCTTATTTCTTTTTACCCTAGCATCGTTTTTTAGTTCAGTTTCAAGAATCCTAAGTTCGTCTTGGGAACTAGATGCATACTACGTGTTAAGTGAGACTAAAGTTTCTTAAACTAAAGATTAATTGCCAAGCAATCCTGGCATTACTATCCTGCTGGCATATGCAAACTAATGATTTCAAATTCATCATCGGACAGAGTGTACTAATTCAAATCCTAACTATGCTAGCAGTTATGTTTATCAGATCCATCAAGCCTTGGTAAAAATAATGATAGTTTTAGCGGTCTGGTATGCATGAGTATACCTAATCTATATGGCAATAGAATGCAAACGAAAACATAAACATGAATGCATGGCATGGAAAAAGATGTGAGGCAACCCCCCAAACCTAAGGTGTGCATTGTCCTCAATGCATGAGATCATATACATACAAAATGAAATGCATGAAAACACATATATACAGAATGAAATGCATGATGAAATAAAAATAAGCAAGTAAAGGAGTTAAGGGGAAGAAGACTCCCCTTCAGAACGTTCTGGGCGTAAGCTACAAGTATTTCTTTTGACAAATCTCCCACGATAATCCTCACTGGCTCAGAGGGAGCATTGTTATCAATGCATGAGAGCCATGTGTTTATTTCTTTTTAGCTGGGGTTTGGACGTGGCATTGGAGGCTCTCACATCATGAAGGACCTCCTCGATAATCCTCACTGGCTCATAGGCAGTAGGGACAACAAGGGCAGAAGATGATGTTGGGGCAACATGAGATACTGGAGGCACCTCGGTCTTGGCATCAACATTATCATCAGATTCCTCAAAAGTATCAGTCTTGGCGGATTCAACTTGAACATGCGAGATAGGGACAATGACATCAAATTGTTACGTTATGAACAGATTGTGGGCTCGGTGGCATTCCTTCTAGGGCAGTGAACTCGGCTGGAAACTCTTGAAACTTTGGAAAAGGATCAGTGGCAATGCCCTCAAGAGTGATTTTAATGGCCTGATACCTAGAACCAACGTATTGCCAGAGCATCAAATTCTACTCCTCAACCTTCTATAGCATCTAGAGAATGAATTCTTGTTGCTGAAAAATCTGGGAAAATAGTGCCAAGGCATCAATTGGTATCACTGTTGACATTGTTGTGGCAGGTTTTGCCCTGGGCGTTCTAGCAACAGACACTGGCTCAGTAGTCTTTCCCTTGCCCTTCTCCTTCGCTTCACTAGTAATTAATTGCTTCCATAGTGTTGGGTGATGGTTCCTTTGCATTTTTTGGTGTTTTCGAAGTCCAGCCTTGGCACATTATGGAGCCTGTAAATTTTAGTGATTAAAGAAGGAAGAAAAGACTACTACTTCCCTTACCAACACATTTGTAGGTCTCATCCATGATCAACCGACCCACGTTGATTTTTCTGCCCATCATGATGTAATACAACAGTGCAATCCGTTCTTTTGAAACAGTTTCGTTGTGCGTGGTTGGCATCATGTTTGCTTTCAGGAAGTGGTTCCATCCCCTCGGATATGGCTTAGTGCCAACCTTTTCACAGTCATATTGCCCTTGGATGAAACAATCCATTTTTTGCATGGCTCACACAAGTCCTTTAAAATTAGTTTTCTCTTGACATCATCCAAAGATTCAGCGAAAGCCAAGTGTTCTTCCCCACATCAGCATACCCAAGCCAATGGATGAGGTGGAGTGGTTGCAAAAGTTGCGAGTGGACCTTGCTTCCCATACCAACATGCCCAAGCCATTGGACGAGGATGCCAATGACCCAGAGCAGAGCGAGTTAAGCCAAGCATGAAGTGAATCGAAGGTCTCATATGACAAGGAATCACTAATCATCATGACGGACTGAGTACAAGACCCTTGTCCATGACACGAAGGCCTTGCACTTTGGAAGAGACTTCTTGAAGTCGATCAAGGACTTGCCAAGAAGCCGCAACAATTTGAGGAATAGACTACCGAGACCCAGTACCGACAAGCAACGAGGACGTCTCTAGATCCAGTGGGGGAGAATGTCACGGGCCACCAGCCCATAACTGAGATGGCCGCATACCAAGGGGCTTGTTCAAGCACACTACGTGCCACAATCGACCGGGGAACCCGAGCTAGCACCCTTCACACACTCTATGGGGGCCAAGATAAGCACCCCATGTGCTGCTCATGAGAAAGAGACCCGAGGGAGCACTCTCATCACACCCAAAGGGGCCCAAACGAGCACACTCCATGCTGCCCATGCCATGGAGCCCTAGTTAGCACCCTTTGTGCACACCCGGGGGGGATCAGACGAGCACCCTTCGAGTTGCCCACAACCTTAGGGCCCAATTCAGCACCAAGCATGCTACCGATGAGGTTTTGGCCAAGTAAACCGGGCCAATCTAAGCCCAATCCACCCACGAGACCAAGACCCATTGATGATGATATTCTTTTGACCATCACATATGGAAAGATATCATCTTTTGAGCCACACTTGGGGAAAGTATCCTTCGCCAACCCAAGTAGGATATTATGAGTGATTCTTGCCTATTTACTTTTGGCAACTTTGTAAGAGCATGATATTGTTTCCATAATTAGGAGATATGAATCTTGGAATGATCCTTAGCCCTTGGATCAAACCATCCTAGACCGTTAGATGCTAGGAGGTGAGCCTATAAATAGAGGCCCACTCTCACCATTGTAAATCATCTTCCATCTTCCATTTCCCTCATTCTTGAGTATTTGAGTAATGAGTTACAATTTATCTTCACCTTTTGGTCATGCACTAGAACATACCCGAGGATAAAAACAAAAAAACAAAAACAAAATTTAAATGCAATAAAAATAAAAGTCCTAAGCACAATTACAATGTAATTATCAATTGCCAATCCTCATCAACGACGCCAAAAACTTGATGCTTGTTGAATAGTGATGCACTTTAGAGCAAGTACACTCGTCATATCAAGTAATAAAGTGAAGAGTAGAGTGTCGAACCCACGAGGACTGGATCAATAACTACGAATTTATCATACTTAGGAATTTGTTTTCAAGTATTGGTGATTGTCGGTTTAAGTAAAACTAATTTAACTAATCTAAAAATAGCTATGATAAAGACAAACAATTGCATCGACTAACAATTAATTATGAAGGTTAGGGTTATTGATAACGATACATGTGTGCGTAAACCCTTAAGTTCTTCATCTACTCGACATGATTTTCTAATAAACTTTTGACTCTCTCGATGCCTAGAAGTTAATGACATTGTAGTTAAGGTGATACATGTCTGTGTTAACCCTAACGACTCTATTATTTGTTTAAGAACCCCCTTTTAGTCGTTAAAACCCTAAACTTATATCTAAGCCGAATTAATACTAAGTTGACAACTTAGCCCCACTGCTCATGTTTTTCTAACTTAACTCTCTCGAATATTAAACCACAGATCAATAGTTAACATGCCTCTCTCGAATAGCTCTTACAATTAACTACGTATTAAGAACATGAATAGAATAGATGGAGATAAAAGCAACTAAAGCATTGAAATAAATAATCAAAACATAAAATCCTAAGACGCAATAATTCTAACTAAAAAGGTTTAACTCATGTTTGAGTCTAAATTAACCATAATTAAAAGCATAAAATATGGTAGTTTATCAGGCAAGGAAAAGAAAGAAGCCGAGCGTCCTCGACAAAACTCCCTCTGTGCCGTCCAACTGTCCTACAGGCCTCCTCTCCGTCAGCCTCTCTTGACAGCATAGTTCGATGAGGAGAATCGTCTAGCTTCGCCCTGGTGGTTCTCTGCAAGCTCTGACTAAGATTGTCGTCTGAATCGTGTTCTCTGCCTATCTGTCTCCCTTTGAGTAGTGTCCAAGCTTCCTTATATAGGTGGTGAAACTAGGGTTTCAGTACCCTAAAGTAAGCGAGACTTCATTAAAGAAAGCTAATGTTTACCGCTTCATTAAATGTTGCGTATATGAGAGAAAGTTCACGTGAGCAAAAGAAGATTCATCTCCAACTGTTTGTGCCTCGTCAGCTCCAACCATGTGATCTGCTCTCCTCCTCCTCCAACAATCCTCCAGCATCCACCAACATCCTACACATCCACCACAAAACACCACATTTCCCGTGAAAAACACCAATATATATGACAGTTTAAGAACAAGTAGTGTAACTCCCTAACTACATGCAAATATGTTCAATCTAACCTAAATAAGCTTTAAAACATGAAAAAGACAAGGACTAAGGGCATATAAAATAGGTTAATTAAGCTCTCGTCAAATACCCCAAACTTGAACTATTGCTTGTCCTCAAGCTATGCAGAATAAAAGAAAGAAAAACAAAAACAAAAAATAAGAACAATAAACAGCTCACAAGTCCTAAGTTTCCACTAAGCTATGATTACAGTGATTCCAAGTTATGTTGCAGCAGTAATTCATTCCTCAACTATGTTGATGATAAGAAAGTGCATTAGAGCTTATAGTTTTATTCCAAGTTATGTTGCAGCAGTAATTCATTCCTCAACTATGTTGAAAGAAAACTATGTCAAGAATCATATATAGATAGAAAACCATGTCAAGAATCATCATACAAATCATGTACACAATTAGCCTAATATCATATTCCCTTCATATATTCAAATCATATATAGAAAGACAACAATGTCAAGAATCATACAAATCATGTAGACAATTGGCCTAATATCATATATAGAGCATAATGTATTACTCATTTTAAAATTTAAACCGTGGTTTAAAATTTGAGGAGTATATTCGAAATATCGTAAGTATAATGATATGAATGTTAAAGCAATATTTTTAAATAAATATTTAAAGTTTAACTTGTTAAAACGAATATATATCACATGGAAAATATAGTCAAATTGACCTCAAAGTAATCTTATATGTCGTCAATCAAACCTGTAATCTTACATTCCTACGAAATAAACCAAACAATGTAATCTTAATTTCGTGAACAAAACACCCACTAACAACATTTCAGATAATACTATTAAAAAGTAAAAATACTTCTTCTAACGAAAGAATAACATTTCAAAATCATGAGACTAAGGTTCGAAACTAGGAGAATTACAGAACAATTGAAAATCTAAGAACAAGCAGTTGCATTATAGGTTTCAGGCGACATAGGTTGGAAACTATGTATGCGGGTTTCGCTCCATGTAAAGGAAACTTTCCCCATTTAGCAATCATATTATATTATAAAATCAGACAAATCCCTAACTATTCATTATTCCTTTTCAATATTTTTGTAAGAAAACATAGAACACATTATTCTTTTTCCAGTCGCACAGTTGACGATTATGTAATGTGATTATGTGTGTTTTGTTTACTTTGTTAAAATGATGCGTTCTTAAATTTGAAAATGTGAGTATTGTTATGAATACTTTTTTTATGGTGGATATTCATGTATTAAATATGAATTTAATGTACTTTATTATTAGGGTTTAATGCCCATTGATATTAGGGTTTTCCCCTTGTACCTATAAATATAGATATTAGAGAAAGCATTGTACACAACATACATTGATAATAATACAAATCTCCCTCTTTCGCTTATGTCTTTATTCTTATTTTTGTTTATTTTATTCACAACACGTTATCAACACGAACTCGCTCAATTACCGTAGTTATTGTTGATGATTCTCAAAAAGAAATTTAATTAGATATTGGTGACTACATCTATCATATATTCAACTTAGCTTGAAAAATCTGGTATGTTTTACTTATTTATATATCGATATAGAGGTTGGTTAATTACTCTTAAATTGATATTGATGTGCTCTGATATATTATTTAATTATTTTTTTATTCTAAAATTCTATGACTTACTATTTATACTCCTTGGTAGGTATGCTTCTTGAGACGATAAGAAAGATCAAATATTCTAATATGTGACTTCTTGCTTTATTGATTTTTAACTACTTTCTATTTTTTTATCAATAATACAATAAACCTATTTTATTTCACTATAAATAGGGAATACAAAAGAAAAGCTATTTTTTTCTTCTAATAATTATAATAGCAAATATATCGACTTGCAAGCAACCGCCTCTGGTCACTAGTGGCCTTGAGAATTCAACCTAACAAATTCGGTCATAACACGATTCATCGCATTCCTCACTACACGGTCCAATTCTTTCATGACATTTTTTTAGATCAATATTTGTTTACGTTATTCTATTGATAAAAGTTCGTATTTTTAACCATGTTTTGAGTTTTATATGATATTTTTAAATGGAATGAAAAAGGTCATGGCTTGACTCAAGATAAATCTAAATAGGTATGTGTAACCCCCTAAACCTGGCCTAGAAGAAAAGATCGAATTTAAGAAGTTACGATTGAAAACTTAACCCTAAAGAAATCAATTTTGAAAATTATACTTTAATTTAAAATAAAATAATAGTAATTTAATAAATATCTTCTAATAAATAAAATCATAAATATCATAATAAATATTCGAATGTTTACATAAAATCTCTAAAATAAAAACCACAATAAATGAATGCTAAAAATAATCCCAAATCTTAAATAGTGTCAAAGTAATAAATAATAATATGAAGAACTAAAAATGGTTCATACTGATAAATATGATAATCAGATAAATTATAAGATCCTCCAAATACCACGTCGCCTAAAGTTCAAAGATATATGTAAGAGGAAACTATGGGGTGGGGGTAAGCTGTGTCTCCAAAGTGCAAGAAAACCATAATCGTAAAAACATAGTATTATTTTCTTAAAATCCTTTAAAACATAAAACCAATGGTACAATATCACAAGCGTAAAGAAATGCACCCAACTATGTCCGCCAACATGAGGAAGGTTCCCATAAACTCCTCCCTACGTCCGTCATTCGAAGTGAAATTCAGCCCGAAGGGTGAAACCACTTAACTTCACCTGTACAAATCCCAACTCGTGCTCATACATACATGATGTTTAAAGCTCAAATTTCATAAAGAAAGTTTCATAAATCCGATATTCTATAAACATACTTCATAAATCATGGTCCATAAATCCGTAAATCATACTTCTATAAATCTGATATTTCATAAAACAAATGTTCCATAAATCATAATTAAAAACACATTCTGAAATCGTATGCACGTGATATCAACCATACAAGCCATAATGCATATAAATAATCACACAAGGTGAAAAACATATGTAGCACAATAAGAAACACACCTCAAGCAGCAATAGCTCTAACATCGAGAAGAACGTCTCTCACGTTCAGCTCTAGCACTGAGCCTAGTTGAATCGGAACCAAGGTTCGATCGAAATAAAAAGTATAAAAAAGATGATTTCGAGAGGGTATGTTATTCGAATGAGGGAGAGAGATGCAGATGGTGCATAAGCAATGGAATAACAATCTGCCGTGTATGAAGGGTTTATATACCCAATTTATTGGGTTATTCACAAGGGAAGCCATTGAACTTAATGAGGGTTTGCAAACTAGCACCTAATCTTTTCATAATTTAAAAATTGACCCCCTAAATTTTTTATATTAAGCCTTATAAATCTGAATTTTCTTTATTTAACCCTCAAACTCAATTAGGGTTTTTGAATTAAATTCCCAAACTATATGGTTAGTGAATAAAACTCATGTATGTGAATATTTCAAATTAAATTGAAATTTTGTGGTCACATTATCACTTATGAGGATATGTTAGAAAAATATACTCCACTTTTCACGCAAACAATGTTGTCCTGCAGATACAATATCGTGAAATTTTTTTTAAAGACCTACTAGCTCCACTCCATTCTTTGAAGTGAATGTGACATTTTATAGCGGAAAGAATAAATGCTACATTAGCAACTATTGTTGCAATTGAGGCCATGAACAAAGACATGGATAAGATGATCATTTTAAGAATGCTTATAACCACCAGAAGTGAGTTTATTAAGATGACAAGAATATATTAAGAAAGTGAATTTTTATGCAATGGTACAAACCATTGATCTCGTACTTGTCATACGCCGAAGCATTATAGACCTTTATCCACACAATCATGAATGATAAAGGAAATAAAATATAAGCAAGTTTTGTTTACGAAAATGGCAAAAATAATTATAGCGTTGTTGGTCAAACTCAATTGGATATTGTTGATTTCCTCATAACCCTTGAAGGGAATAAATCACCTTTTTTATTTCCTTATAATCTCTAAAGGGAATAATTGATCTTTTAATTTATTTTGCTTTATGTTAATTTATTTTACATATTATTTATTTATATTTTATATTATATATTTAAATATGTTAAAACATTTATTTATTTTGTTTTGTGTTAATTTATTTTACTTTATGTTAATTTGTTTTACATATTATATATTTCAATATGTTAATTTGTTTTACATATTATTCTTTGAAGAACATGATTACTTTCGGAATACAATATGAAATAAATTGTGACGATTTATGCATAACAGACAGTGCAAGTACCCATACTATACTTAAGCATAAGAAATATTTTCCTATTCAAATGCAAGAGAAAATGTGAGTACTATATCTCAAAGTACTAAAAATATTAATGCTCAGGAAAAGCAATAACTTATTGAGACATTATCTTTGATAGATAATCGATTTGATATGTGCTATATTCAACATTTTTCATTCCCCGAAGTGAATGGAACAACGCACATATTGAAAGGTGCATAATTATGCACATTTTCCCATTTAACAATGCAAGGGAATAATGTGAGTACTATATCTGGAAGTACTCATATCATAGAAGGTTCAAGAAGAGAAAATATGCTATTGCCAAATAGAACTCAATTCCATATTCACAGTGCGTTATACTCGTCAAAGTCGCAGAGAGACTTTTTGAATTTTATAGATATTCACAATACTAATATTTTTTTCACGTGATACTTGCTCTCAAAGCAAACTAATTATTCGACCATCACCAGCTAAGATAGATTATGAATCTATTAGTTTTCTGGAACGAATACATGGTGATATATATATATAGGCTCATACACCCTTTTTGTGGACCGTTTAGAAATTTTATGATTTTAATTGATGCATCGACTAGATAGTCATATGTATCATTGTTATTAACGTGCAACTTGGTGTTTGTGAGGTTACTTGCTCAGTAGATAAAATTACGAGCACATTTTCTAGATTACCTTATAAAGACAATTCGTCTTGATAATGCCGGTGACATGTCATTTTACATGAAGCATCATTAATTCGCATCAAGCTAATAAATTATCATAAGTTCTCCCTATTATAAATGGTTTTTGGTCAAGAACTAAATATTTCCCATCTTAGAATTTTTGGGTGTGCGGTATATGTTCTAATTGCTCCACCAAAACGCATAAAGATGAGTCCTCAAAAGAGGTTGGGAATATATCTCGGATTCGAATCCCCTTTGATAATTAAATATCTCGAGCTTTTAATGGGGAATTTATTTATAGTTCGATTTACTGACTGTCATTTTACTGAGTCAATTTTCCCAACATTAGGGGGAGAAAATAAATAGATGGGAAAAGAAATAAGTTGAAATGAATTATAATTATCTCATTTTGATCAACATACTCAACAAATTTGAACTAGAAGTTCAAAGGATAATTCATTTGCAAAACTTAGCAAATCAATTTCCAGATGCTTTTGCTGACCCTAAGAGAGTGACTAAGTCACATATACCAATTATGAATGCTTCGATTAAAGTTGATATCCCAAAAGGAAAAAACTTTAGTTGCTAATGAGTCTAACTCACGCTTGAAGCGTGATAGACAAGTAGGTTCCAAAGATAAAAATCCTTGAAAAAGAAAAGAAGCTATATTTTATGATGGTCTGATCGAGGAATCAACATATTATGAAAATCTATAGAAGAGATTAAAAGGTCTGCAAAAGAGACATTGACATGACTCATGTACCTGATAATAAATAGATCTCAATAGATTATGTCATGTCTGGTAATAAATGAAACCAAAATCAAATCGATGTCGATAATACATTTGCATGCAATATATCACTAGAGATTTTAGTAGATGAAGTGGATAATGAACCATTGTCAATTAGACAATGTAAACAAAAAAAAATGATTGGCCAAAATGGAAAGAGGCAATTGAGGCGAAACTAAAATATCTTTTAAAAAAAGAAGTATTTGGGTTTAAAGTCCGTACCTCGGAATGTGTAAAGCCTGTGGATGTAAATGAGCCTTTGTGATAAATAGAAATGAAAAAGGGGAAATGGCGGGATATAAAGCTCGTTTGGCTGCACAAGGATTATCACAAAGACCTAGAGTCGATTATGAGGAAACATACTCCTCAATGGTGGATGCAACTACTTTTAGATTTGTTTAGTCTGGTAATAAAATACTTAGTTTCCGCCTAATGGATGTTGTTACATCCTATTTGTATGAGCCTCTTAATAATAATATTTACATGAAACTTTCGGAAGGATTTACACTCCTAGAAGCAGTTAATTCAAGTTCTTGAGAACCTTATTCAATCAAATTGAACATATCTATTTATGGATTAAAATAATTTAGGCACATGTTGTATAATCGCCTCAGTGAATACTTATTAGCGAAAGACTATAAGAATGATTCAATTTCCCTGAGCATTTTTATTAAGAGGTTTAGCTTCGGATTTTTTATTGTTGTTGTGTATGTTGACGATTTGAATATCATTGGAACTCATGAAGAGATCTCACTGACAATAAATTCCTTATGCATCAATCAACATACATAGAAAAATGTTTAAAGCGACATGCATAACGCACATCCGTTGAGCACAAAGCAAAGTCGAAAAATAATTGCTATGCATTAGATCTTAATTGGTCTAGAAGTACCATCTAAGTATTACGAGACCATTACATTCAGATATTTCAAAACTCGATGCCTTTCCAAATTATGTAAATAATTGTTATGCATGAGGCAAGCCGAAATATGTGTTTGGCTAAACATAATCAGAAGATATGTGAATTGCTTTCACAAGATAAGATGCAAGCTATGTTGTGTAAAGATAATGTAAAATTTATATCTCAATCAAAAGGTGGATACATCAAATGTGAAAAAAAAGAAACATATTTCTTCAAAGTTTCGTCCCTCATGATCTTCAGAAGAATAATATTCGATGAATCCTTTCAAGTAGTAATTTGAAAGACCTATTCACTAGTGCATATTCTACTTCAACATTTGAAGATTATATTCAAGATTGAATTATGAAGATTCAAAGATCTTATGTGATGTTTTTATGACGGGGAGTAAATACGCGTTGCACTCTTTTTCCCTTAATTGAGGTTTTGTCCCAATGGGTTTTCCTGGTAAGATTTTTAACGAGGAAACATGTTATGCGTATCAATGATGTGTGTACACTTTTTTCTTCACTAAAATTTTTTCCCCAAAGGGTTTTTATCTTAGTAAGATTTTAACGAGGCATGCTATCTTCATGGATATCCAAGGGGGAGTGTTATGAATATTTATTTATGGTGGATATTCATGTATTAAATGTGACTTTAATGTACTTTATTATTAGGGTTTAATGCCCATTGATATTAGGGTTTTCCCCTTGTACCTATAAATATAGATATTAGAGAAAATATTGTACACAACACTACATTGGGAATAATACAAGTCCCCCCCTTTCTCTTATCTCTTTATTCTTATTCTTGTTTATTTTATTCACAAAAAGTATTAAAAATAAATAATTTGTTTGTAAAATATATAAAGTAAGTTTAATTGGGTTTCCTCAACTAAGGAAAAATATTTTTAATTAATGAGTTGTTCTTACCATGTATTGATTAGGAATATTAAATTAATATTTTGACAAAATTGAAGGTAAGATAGATCACAAGAAAAACTTTTCAAATTCATTTTAATAAAAAAAACTTTATTCACTTTCGCCACTTAGCAATCAAATTAAATTAAAAAAAGATATATTTTAACTCTTCATTATTATTTTTTCAATATTTTGCAAGAACACATAGAAGTCATCATTGTTGTAGACTTCATCATTGGCTGCCTTCATTATTGCAAAACATTGATAACTTATATATGGAGAAAACGGACAAATTCCACCACAAATCAATAGCTTCAAAAATCTTCTTTTCATGTTGGGACACGCCAGTACACCCCATGGCCCAGCGAAAAAATTATCCGGCGATTACCACTATGGATCCATGTACGAGGAACGAATCGAGGTGAATAAGGATGAAGAATTACTTGTTCAAATATGAAATTCTGAATTTGGAGGAGATACATATTCAATCATGATTCCACGATGTCGATTCCTAAGCCGCAACGATAATGCTCCGACCTCTACGTAGTTCACCTAGTTGAAACAATCATATAAAATTCTCTAAACCATTTAGAAGGGAACGAGCATATAAAACTTCTCTAAACTATTTAAAGGGTTTTCCCCAAAAATCATTAATGACTGCTAGATCTCTCATGCCTTTATATAGCATTTGAAATCCTAATTTAACTCAGATTAAGATTTCAATATATATATATATAATCCCAATCCAACTTAATTAGAATTTAAATAATATATATTAAATATATATAAGCCTAATTCAACTTAATTAGAATTTTAATATATATATATATATATATTAAATATATAATCCCAATTTAATTTAATTAGAATTTCTATATATAGATATATTAAATATATATAATCCTAATTCAACTTAACTAGGATTTCAATATTTATATTTTTAATATATATACAGTCCCAATCCAACTTAATTGGGATTTCAATATATATATATATATATATATATATATATATATATATATATATATATATATATAATCCCAATTCAACTTAATTATGATTTCAATATATATATTGATTTAAATCGAATTATATTATTTATATATTAAAAGAGTCATAATTACAATAATTATTTTTCTTTTAATATTTATCCAATAGTTAAATTATATATATCAAATATATATTAATTTAGCTAAATTCGTGTACAACAAATTTGTACATATATAATTCCTTTAATATATGCTCATTTCAGCTATGGGTGTGACCCTGTAGGTTCATGCAAAGTTAGTAGTAAATAGTAGAACATTTCTAATATTACAAACAATGAATGACATCTAGCAATATGTCATTGTCACGTAAGTTACAGGAAAACATGATTCGACATAACCTTTTCGTGATTAACTCTATTTATGTATTACATCATTTTGTCCTTTATATCTATATTGGACACACGTCATGGAACAGTCACACTTGTATAGTCCATCTAATATTTCTTGATATCTTGAGTAGACTATTATAAATGAATAACTATGATATCTCATATCATAGTTATTCGAGAATGACCATGCATTTTCAGTCTCAGTCAATCAAGTGGCCTACAATATTACTCCTATTATGTAGGAGGGACAAATCCTATCTTGATCAACAATATTTCACTACACCGATTGTGACATATTCAATATCAGTCTTTATAGTGTAGTCAGTTACGACACACGTTTGACCGTATTAAAATATGTCACTCACGATGTTGAAATAATGATGATCTCAAGTCTGAGGATCATACATATAGTTATCACTATGAGCAATGTTGTGACTGTCACATAATAATCCAAGAAACATTCTCATAGCAGGTCAGTCCAGTATGTCGTTCTCTAACACATACTTATGTATTGATTTTGACATCTCCATGTCAATGACAACACTTTATCATCAATCAACTACATATTAGTCTATATACGTTATTGTTGTCCATGCCCACAGTAATACTCGGCTAAGGACATTTTAGAATAACCATATTATTCTAAGGGATTTATTATAATTCAATTTATTTATGCACGCAGAATTGTAACTGAAAATAATAATGGCAATGCCTCTTTATGAATAAACAAGATAAATCAAATATCATTTACAATCATCTTATGATTGGTCTTTGGGCATACTCTAACAATCTCCCACTAGCACTAAGACCAATCACTCATGTATCTAATACCAAGTGACTTAGTGTGACGATCATGCTTCTGCTGCGTTAGAGGCTTTGTTAGTGGATCGACAATTTTATCATTTGTTGGTGCTCTACATATTTTCACATCTCCTTGATCTATAATATTTCGAATGAGATGGTAGTGCCTAAGCATGTGTTTGGATCGTTGGTGAGATCTGGGTTCTTTTTCTTGTGCGACGGCTAAGTTGTTATCACAACGTATATTTATAGCATTCAATATGCTCACCACAACCCCTAGTTCATATACGAACTTCTTGATCCAAACATCATCTTTTGCAGCATCGCATGCTGCAATATACTTGGCTTCTGTTGTAGAAACAATTATTGAATCTTGCTTTGAACCTTTCAAGCTCACAACGTCTCCATTAAGTTAAAACAAAAAACCCGATTACGATCGAGAATCATCCTTATCAGTTTAGAAGCTTGTGTCAGTATAACCTTTTATACTTAGCTCTTCCTCACCTCCATGCATAAGGAATGCATCCTTAGTTCTTCTTAAGTACTTAAGGATCTTTGTTAACTGCAACCCAATGACCTTCACTGGGATTTACTTGGTACCGACTTGTTCATACTTAATGCATATGAAATATCCTGACGTGTACATAGCATGGTGTAAAGTTCTTAAAAGTCCTATATTTTATGCCCATTTTAGCTCATATTGTTGATGTTATTAAGCTCATTCTAGTTCACATTTAGGTTTTCTTGCATATTTTATAGTATGTTTGCTTCACTCAGCTTATTACAGTGTTTATGATTATTTGTGGAGAAAATATACTATTTTTGGTTGCATTTGCATTACAGGTTACAGGAGACTACCGCTGGAACCCGCCACAGCAGCAGGGTAGAAGAATGATCGGAGAGGAGGAGAAAGCAGAATGATCACATCCAGTCACACAGGACCAACCATCATTGCAGAGAAGAATCGTACTGATGCAGTTCAAAGAATAGCCCGCCGAGACAAACTTCCCCTAGTACTGTCCCCACGGCGACACATTGGAGAATGACCAAAAGGGAGTGCAATTTGAAGAGGAGAATTTATTGAATTAGCAGAACCAAGTCACATAAAGAATATAGTCTAGGAGCATCCAGAGATGACGTGAGAAGATCCAAACAAGGAAGAAGCTTGCATCACAAGAAAGCCCAAAAGAGGAGTTATTTTGAAATAAAATATTCAGTTCATTCAATGAAATTTAATTCCTACTTAACTTCTTCCACAAGAGGGGCTTTTGTGACTTTTTCTCCAAGGAGTACTTGACCTAATCCTCTCCTATAAATAGGCATCAAGGCCAAACGACTTAAGGGGGGGGGAGATAGAGAGGAGATTAGGGTTTTGAGTTTATTTTTATGTTTTCTTTATTTCCATTATGTTCTAAAACTTTCCTTAGGATTAAGATTGTTTTGTTTTGTAGTTGTGAGAACGATTGTAATTAGTTAAAGTTTTTGTTATGAAATTCAATTCAAGGTTTGTTTATCATATGTTCATAATCTTTGTTTGCAATAGAATCAAGAGATCTTTGTGAGCGCATCTATTTGTTTCAATTCGAGAGAGTTAAAACTCAAGAAAAGGATAAACACAATTCCCATCAACTAAGGTGAGAATCAACTTAGCTTAGAGATAAGTCTAGGTTTAAGACGACTAAGAAGAAACATGGGAAAATTGTTGTTCAACCTAGATTTACGCCGAGAGGTATTGTCAAAGAGTGGGCATCAACAATATTCAAACTTAGAGATAAGTTGGAATCAGATCAGGACGTTCTGCCGAACCTTGAAGGCCCGCCATGGCAGTGTTCAATCCGTCACCCGCCGTGGCAGAGATATCAACTTTGTATTGCAAGACTTGTACGAGTTCAACGTAGTTTCACACTACGACACAGCTAAATCTGACCCATCATTTTATTCTGATTTCTCAATCCTTTCATTATTTGTTTTCTTTAAGTTTATGCAACTTTCTCAAACCAATCCAATTCAATTGTGTTTTTATTTTTACTTGTGCAGGAAGATAAAACCTGAAGGATTTCCCAATCCCTGTGAAGACTATATCTTGAATACTATAACTTGACAGAAGTGTACACTTGCACTCAATTTAGAGAACTCCTTTATGCTCTACAAGTTTTTGGCGTCGTTGCTAGGGATTGGTATTAAATTTCTTTTGTGTTTATTTTCTTGCATTTTTATTTTATTTTTAATCTCGTGGTTTTCTTTGGTTTATGACCAGAGCGAACCTAACATCACCACTATGACCGTTTAATCCTAAAATTGAAATAACCACACGCAGACTTCGACAAGAAAACACCATAACCATGAATCATGATGGAGACGACCATGCCTGCGACAACCTACCCGCCGATGGCATTCTGCCGCTCGGTGACATTCGAGAAAATCCACCTGCCCCCCGACCGAAAGTCTGTGATTACCTAGAGGAGGACCTTAGGAAGCTGAACACTGGTGTTGTCGATCCTGAGATAGAAGCAGACCATTTTGAACTCAAACCTGTCATGTTCAACATGCTTAACACACTAGGACATTTTGGAGGATCCGCCACTGAGGATGCCAGACAGCATATGAAATCCTTTCTAGACATCTACAAATATTTCAAGATATAGGGAGTTCAACCAGATGTGCTAAGACTCAGACTATTTCCCTATTCACTGAGGTATAGGGCAAAATCTTGGTTTAATAGTCTACCATCCGAGTCCATTGAGTCTTGGATGAAATTATGTCGTGATTTTCTATCTAGATTTAATCCTGTTAATTTAACTGATAAATTGCGAACTGAAATTACTACTTTTTGACAGGCTGATGATGAACCAATGTATGAGGCATGGGAACGGTTCTGCGATATGCTGAACAAATGCCCACTACATGGATTCCCGGAGTGGACACAAGTCACAATGTTCTACAATGGTGTCAACACTCCAACAAGACTAATGCTGGATGCCTCAGCAAACGTCACACTTCTTGATAAAGAGCATGTAGAAGAAATTTAGATCTTGAACAGGACGGCCAAAAATGACTACCAGTTCCCTACCGCCCGCCGAGGCGGAGTAAGGCGACATGCCACTGTCAATGAACTAGGAACATCTGACGCAGTCACAACACAGTTGGCTCATCAAAAAAATGATGGAAGCAATGCAAAGGTAGAAAAATACCCAACACGTTGAAGTTGTTGATGCCTTTTGTGAACAATGTGGGGGAGACCATGACTCCTCAGAATGCCAGCAATTCCAAGAAACTAGCTGCTTTGTAGGAAACTACAATAGAAACAATAACTCAGCATCAAATACATACAATTCGGGCTGGAGGAAACATCCAAACTTCTCATGGAGTAACCCTAACACTGCAGAGAATCCTACCAATCAGAATACGGGATATCAGAGGAACCCGCCTCGACATCAGACACAACAACAATAGCCGAAAACAAACAATTTTCTAGAGGCTACTTTAAATACTTTTATATCGCATACTAGTGCCTATATTGCTAATTCTGATAAGTTTGTTAACAAGGTTAATGATTTCATGGACAGGACTAAAATGCGGATGTAGAACTAGGAAGCATCATTGAAAGCACTGGAAACTCAAGTGGGTTAATTTGTACAGATTTTAAATACACGACCAGTAGGAGATTTACCTAGTGATACTGAGGTCGCTAGAGGAAAAACCCATGAGCAGTGTAAAGCAATCACCACCAGAAGTGGAATTAGCTTGCAGGAACCAAAGGGTCAGGAAACAAAAGGGAAAACACCAATGGAACAACCTACCCAATCTGCAACACCCGCCGAGAAGGATGCCACGGCAGGTCCTGATACCGTGGTAACTCCTAACACATCTGAATTAGCCAAACATGAGGAAAATCATTCTGAGGAAACTCCCACCCCTCAGATCAAATTTCCCTGCAAAGAAAGAATTGAAGATATCAAACTACCACCACTATTCCCACAAAGGATGAAAAAGCATAAGTAAGATTACTAGTTCAAGAAATTTCTAGATATCTTGAAACATGTCCACATTAACCTGCCTTTGGTGGAACTCATTGAACATATACCGAATTATGCCAAGTTCCTCAAGGACATAGTTTCTAAGAGAACACGGAACAGTGAGTTTGAAACAGTGGCAGTTACAGAGGGATGCATGGCCATGATGCACAACAGAGCCCCACTAAAGAGAAAAGATCCGGTCAATTTTGTCATTCCTTGTGCAATTGGCAGAAATTACACTGGGCATGCATTATGTGATATGGGGGCAAGTATCAACTTGATGCCAAAATCTGTTTTTCAGAAACTAGGGATAGGAAGGGCCCGCCCAACTACTATCATGCTCCAACTGGCTGACAGGTCTTACGTTCAACCAGAAGGGAAAATTGAAGACATACTGGTAAAAGTCGATAAGTTTATTTTCCCTGTTGATTTTTTGGTTTTAGATTGTGAAGCAGATGAACAGGCGCCAATTATACTTGGAAGACCATTCCTAGCTACTGGAAGGACGCTGATCGACGTCAAAAAAGGAGAACTTACAATGAGGGTAAACAATTAGCAGATAAAACTGAATGTTTTCCAAACCTTAAAACAGAATGATGACTCAGAAGAATGTAAAATGCTTCATTCCACATCTAAGTTTGAGTTCGACGTTGATGAACCATGCCTGGGTAAATAATGCCTCGGTAGTGATTCTGGTGATTGCCTTGGCAGTCACTTGGAGAACTGTCCTGACACTCGCCTCGGCAGACAGAGAACAGAAGCTGAAGATGAGGCAGAGACAGAGGAGCAAGATGAAGTACACTGGATGGCAACAAGGCCAGGTAAGTATTTCGAACCTTTAGATTACACTGATAAGAGAGGTAAAGTTCACAAACCATCTATTGAGGAACCCCTATTCTTGAGTTAAAACCCTTACCTGAGCAACTCAAATATGTTTTTTGGGACCCAATGATACGTTGCCCGTAATTATCTCTTCCAAGTTGCAGGCTGAACATGAACTCAAGTTGATAGACCAGCTGCAGTGACATAAGAGGGCAGTAGGATGGACCATTGCCGATCTCAATGGAATTAGCCCAGCAATGTGCATGCACAAGATCATGTTAGAAGAAGACTGCAAACCTAGTGTCGATGCTCAAAGAAGGCTAAATGAGGTAATGCGAGAAGTTGTCAAAAAAGAGATCATCAAGTGGCTTGACACAAGCATCATTTATCCTATATCCGATAGTGAGTGGGTAAGCCCGATACAATGCGTACCCAAGAAAGGAGGAATCACGGTGGTAAGTGACGAAAATAATGAACTAATCCCAACCAGGACTGTGACCAGTTAGAGGGTTTGTGTGGACTACTGTAAGCTAAACAAGACAACTAAAAAGGATCATTTTCCATTACCTTTTATTGATCAAATGCTTGATCGCCTTGCTAGCAAACCCTTCTATTGTTTTCTTGATGGCTATTCAAGGTATAATCAGATTGCCATAGACCCCCAGGATCAAGAAAAGGCCACCTTCACCTGCCCCTACGACACATATGCATTCAGGAGGATGCCGTTTGGGTTGTGTAACGCACCAGTCACGTTCCAACGCTGCATGATGGCCATATTTTCCGACATGGTAGAAGATTTCCTGGAAATCTTCATGGATTATTTCTGTCTTCGACAGCAACTTCGACAGCTGCCTCAGCAACATAGAAAAGGTGCTAACGAGATGCGAGGAATATGATTTAGTGCTAAACTGGGAGAAATGACATTTTATGGTGGATAAAGGGATAGTCCGCGATCACAAAATATCTGCCAAGGGGATTGAGGTCGACAAAGCAAAAATTGAAGTGATAAAAAAACTACAGCCGCCGACCTCTGTCAAGGGCATCAAAAGCTTTTTAGGACACACTGGTTTTTGTAGACACTTTATTGAAAATTTTTCAAAGATTACTAAACCTCTGTGTACCTTGCTTGAACATGATAAAACCTTCAAGTTTGATGACTCATGCACTGAAGCATTCGAGACACTGAATAGGAAGCTAGTTTTCGCCCCTATTGTAGTCCCACCCGACTGGACCCTACCCTTTGAACTAATGTACGATGCCAGTGATACTGCCGTAAGAGCCTCCCTTGGGCAGAGAAACGGCAGGAAATTCTATGTGATTTATTATGCCAGTAAAACCATAAATCCTGCCCAAGTCAACTACACCACCACCGAGAAAGAACTGTTAGCAGTGGTTTTTGCCATTGACAAATTTCGACCATACTTAATAGGAACAAATGTAATTGTCGATACAGATCACTCAACTCTCAAGTACCTATTCGCAAAGAAAGATGCCAAGCCACGATTGATTCATTGGATTTTGTTACTACAAGAGTTTGACGTTGACATCAAGGACAACAAGGGTACAAAAAACTAAGTTGCCGACCATCTGTCACGCCTGGAACAGGGCAACGACACCACTACCAGTACAGAAATCCAAGATGCATTTCAAGATGAGTAGCTGCTACTAGCATCCACCATTACAGAGAACATCGTCGTGGCATTGACTAATGTGTATGCCTCCGCGGTAGA
Organism: Hibiscus trionum; assembly: GCA_030270665.1. Classification (NCBI taxonomy): domain Eukaryota; kingdom Viridiplantae; phylum Streptophyta; class Magnoliopsida; order Malvales; family Malvaceae; genus Hibiscus; species Hibiscus trionum. The sequence continues at coordinate 12,132,220 of BSYR01000055.1, read as the reverse complement.
CACATCAGCGGCAACTATTCCCTCAACACCCTAGTATGCTGATATTTTGAATTATTTAGTTATTGGTGTTTTACCTTGTAACCTTAACTATCAAGGCAAGAAGCAGTTCCAACATGATGCTAAGCATTATTTTTGGGAAGAGCCTCTTTTGTTTAAACATTGTGCATATCAGGTTATAAGGAGATGCATCCCAGAAGAAGAATAAATGCAGTGCTATACCAATGCCATTTCGCCCCTTATGGAGGACATTTTGGAGGTACACAGACAACAACAAAAGTACTTCAATCCAGTTTCAATTGGCCTACTCTTTACAAAGATGCCTAAGTTTTTTACAAGCAATGTGATAGATGCCAAAGAACCGGGAATATTTCAAGGAGGAATGAGATGCCCCTACAGACCATTTTAGAGGTTGAGTTATTTGATGTTTGGGGGACCGGTTTCATGGGACCTTTCCCATCATCATGTGGTAATTTATACATCCTTCTTGATGTCGATTACGTGTCCAAATGGGTTGAAGTTGTGGCAACTCCCAAGAATGATGCCAAGACCGTCCACCGATTCCTTCACAAGAACATATTCACCAGGTTTGGAATCCCAAGGGCAATAATTAGTAATGAAGGTAAACATTTCAATAACAAGCCCATCGCTAAAGCTTTAAAAAGACTTGGTGTCTATCACAAGGTTGCCGCGACATACCATCCACAGACTAATGGACATGCCGAAATTTCAAACAGAGAATTGAAGAACATCCTAGAAAAGGTAGTCAACCCAACTAGGAAAGACTGGTCCCTTAGACTTGATGATGCGCTATGGGTATATCGGACATCATTCAAAACCCCTCTAGGTATGTCACCCTATAGACTTGTGTATGGAAAAGCTTGTCACCTACCTATCGAGATCGAACACAAAGCCTATTGGGCGATAAAAGCTGTTAATATAGATTGGGATAAAGCTGGGGAAAAGAGGCTTCTAGATCTTAATGAGATGGATGGATTAAGAAGAGAAGCATACGAGAATGCCAAGCTTTACAAAGAAAAAAATAAAAAAATGGCATGATAACAAGATCTTGCCGCGACACTACTTGCCAGGGCAGCTAGTATTACTGTTCAACTCCCGCATGAAGCTATTTCCTAGAAAGCTGAAGTCCAGATGGTCCGGGCCCTTTGAAGTTATCAAGGCTTTCCCACATGGTGCTGTTATAGATCCACAACAGATGTGCAGCAGTTCAAGGTCAATGGGCAGCGGCTCAAGCACTACAATGGAGCACCAATCCGAAGGGACAAGGGAGTAGTTACTTTAGGAGATGCAATCTCATGCACTCCTATAGTAAGATGAGTTTTATTTATTTTCCACATTTTCTTGCTTTCATTAGGATTAGATTTTCAATTTCAACATTTATTTCACGCACATATTAATTTCAGTTTTATTTTAGTTCAGTTGATTAATAATTTCATTTTCACATTGTTTTTATGCTAAGGAAGAGATTCAAGATTTAAGGAAGTAGCCCATTAACCCAGCCTAATAGCCGTCCAACAGCCCGCCCCAACGGTCATAATCTGCCAACGGCTATAATCTATCAGTTACGCCAGCCGTCCCACCCGTTGGAGATTTGACCGTAGGGCATTAAAAGCGTCTCGAAAACATTTCCACACACTATATAAACCTTAATATTTCACTTCATTTTGTCATCTTCAACCTTTGATTTCTTAATTCTTGAAGATCTCTCAGTTTTCTTTATTTGCATTTTCAGATTTTCTTTACAACCACCCCTCAAGAAAGTCGACCTCCAGAATCACGCCTCCTTTCAAAAGATTCTTCTCCCCAAAGAACTCCACCCGCTACAACAAGAAATTTTCTTCTTGGCAGGTCCTGGAAGAACAAGGATTCTTCTACCCCAGCCAATACGGGCGATTTCGGCCATCCCTCATTTGTCTATAAAGTGATCAGATATCACAGCTGGCAAATCTTTGCTTGCCAACCTGAAGAGGGGAACATCACCATGGTCCGTGAATTCTACGCCCATAACCCACAACAAAAAATTCCTTTCGTGTACGTTCATGGCAGCGGTGTTCGTCCTGATGCTGACACCATCAACCATTACTATAGGCTCACTAATGAGGTAAATGACCACACCACTTTGAAGTCGCCCTCACCGTTGCCGATTACGATCGCCTGAAGGATGAGTATTGTGTGCTTGGCACCACATGGAATACAAGTAAGCACACTGATCTGTACCCCACCGAGCACTGTTACCAAACACAAAACTCTGGAATACATTTATTAAACGACAGTTGCTACCCACTTCCCATAACTCTACCGTCGACTGCCCCCACCTGGCCATGATTGACTCCATTCTGAAGCGGAGAAAAATCAATGTGGGCGCCATAATATGTCAAGAGATTTATGACTGGCATCCCAGGCCCAAGGGCCGCCTTTTCTTTCCAAACCACATCACCGTATTATGTGCTAACTTCAAGGTGCCCATCGACGAATCTGATGCGATGACATCCCACAAGAAGGGGTGGACAAATGAGTTTATCTATAAGATGATGAAACTGACAAAAGTAGCACCTAAAAATGAGTATGATCCCTCTACCGCGACGGCAAGTACTTCAGCCCAGGGCGGGCGTGGAGATCAGCCCTTCATAGACCCCATCAAGATGTTCCAGGGTATTTACAGAAAGCTACAAAGGATGGAGCACAGAAACTTAAAATTTAATGGAGCATGTGCAAAATTACAACACGAGATTTGAACTGTTCCTAAAGGAGAAATTCCCAAGTGATGACCTTCATTTTCCTACTTTCCTTGTAAAAATAACTGAAGCTGCAATGGCAAGCGAGCCTATCCCAGACTCCCTTGCTGCGACATCACCTTTAGCCGCCACGGCATCACAGCAAGACTCCTCCTCCACCGCCAAGACCTCGCCTGCCTCTCCAACAAACAGAAGAAAAACTCCAGAGGTTCCTCGCTCTTCGTCTACCGACTTCTTTGATGATTTTGACGATGACTCCCCACCTGTTAGGGAAGCACAACCTGCGACGGTAGGGACATCCAAGAAACGAAAATATCATTACATCTCGGCTGATTCAGAGAAGGAAGAGTCTGATGATACTGTCCCACTGACTAAAAACATGTTGCCTTCCAGAATCCAACCGCACATGACTTCAAAACTTGTCCAACCATCTCCCTTACAAAGTCGGCGGCTGAACCTATCTGATGACGAAGACGTAGTGGCCCAAAATTCCTCATCTTCTTTTTAAAATGTAACATGTTTCTTTTTCCTTTTATTTTCTGTCTTGCTATTTTTATTTCCTGTGTGTTGCATTGAGGGCAATGCCCGCCTCGAGTTTGGGGGAGGGAGAGTCCACCTTAGTATAGTTCATATTTAGTTGCATATTAATTCACCATCTTAGTTGCATTGTACTTATCTCATCTTGAATGAAAAGAACTTGTTAAACAACTTGTACTTATGATATAGTAGCCGACAGCTCACACCATCAAAAAGTACCTTTAATTTTTGGGTAGAATGAAGATGACTTAGAAATTAACTATAGTGCTATTTATCCTTAACACAATTGTGACAGGCTGATTGATAGAATGAAGTAGTGAACATAGACTGTTTAATTATCTGGTACTTTTAATTCACATGCCTAATAGGTCGCCGCCTCGGCAGCAGAAATTATCAAAACTGTAAAAGAAGGCTGCCGCGGCAGGTAAGAAGACAGAAAATTATACCCTAGAGGTGCCCGAAACAGGCTCTAGTGGACAAAAAAATCGTTGGAGGTGCCCGAAATTGGCTCTAGTTGAATAAAGAAATCACTGCTATGTATCTTAGAGGTGCCCGGAATTAGCTAAGTCTTTTGTTCACTTAAAAAGTTCTTGAAAATCAACTTGTACACAATTCAACACACACTTGATCACAAGCATTGTAGTTTGTTTCTGAGAAAATTCATGTTATCCTACACACTAAAATGATATAGGTGCTAGGGCCTTGAGGCATGAAATCAAGTTAAAGACGGGTTCCTTTTTGTAGGGGTAAGTACTTATTAGGTTTGCATCGCTTGAGGACAAGTAATAGTTTGAATTTGGGGGGTGTGTAAAGTGCTTAAAAGTCTTATATTTTATGCCCATTTTAGCTCATATTGTTGATGTTCTTAAGCTCATTCTAGTTCAAATTTAGGTTTTCATGCATGTTTTACAGTATCTTTGCTTCACTCAGCTTATTACAGTTTTTATGATTATTTGTAGAGAAAATATACTGTTATCGGTTGCATTTGCATTACAGGTTACAGGAGACTGTCGCCGGAACCCGCCGCGACAGCAGTGTAGAAGAATGATTGGAGAGAAGGAGAAAGTGGAATGATCACATCCAGTCACACATGACCAACCATTATTGCAGAGAAGAACTCTACTGACGCATTTCAAAGAATATCTCACCGAGAAAGACTACTGTCGTGGCGGCACATTGGATTTTGACCAAAAGGGAGTGCGATCTGAAGAGGAGAATTTACTGAATCGGCAGAACCAAGTCACATGAAGAATTGATTCTAGGAGAATCCAGAGATGACTTGAGAAGATCCAAACAAGGAAGAAGCTTGCAGCACAAGAAATCCCCAAAGAGGAGTTATTTTGGAATAAAATATTTAGTTCATTCAATGCAATTTAATACCTACTTAACTTCTTCCACAAGAGGGGCTTTTGTGACTTTTTCTCCAATGAGTACTTACCCTAATCCTCTCCTATAAATAGGCATCAAGGCCAAATGACTTAAAGCGGGGACATAGAGAGGAGATTAGGGTTTTGAGTTCATTTTTATGTTTTCTTTATTTCCATTATGTTCTAAAACTTTCCTTAGGGTTAAATTGTTTTGTTTAGTAGTTGTGAGAACGATTGTAATTAGTTAAAGTTTTTGTTATGCAATTCAATTCAAGGTTTGTTTATCCTATGTTCTTAATCTTTGTTTGCAATAGAATCGAGAGATCTTTGTTAGCGCATCTATTTGTTTCAATTTGAGAGAGCTAAAACTCACGAAAGGGATAAACACGATTCCCATCAACTAAGGTGAGAATTAACTTAGCTTAGAGATAAGTCTAGGTTTAAGACGGCTAAGAAGGAACATGGAAAAATTGTTGTTTAACCTAGATTTATGCCGATAGGTATTGTGAAAGAGTGGGCACCAAAAGTATTCGAACTTAGAGATAAGTTGGAATCAGATCAGGACATTCTACCGAACCATGAAGGCCTGCCGAGTTCCCTGCCGTGGCAGTGTTCTATCTGTCACCAGCCGTGGAAGAGATATCGACTTTGCATTACAAGACTTTTTCGAGTTCAACGCAGTTTCACATTATGACACAGCTCAATCTGACCCATTTTTTTATTCCGATTTCTCAATCCTTTCATTATTTATTTTCTTTAAGTTTATGCAAGTTTCTCAAACCAATCCAATCCAATTCAATTGGATTTTTATTTTTAATTGTGCATGAAGATAAAACCTGAAGGATTTACCAATCCCTGTGGAGACGATATCTTAAATACTATAACTTGACAGAAGTGTACACTTACACTCGATTTAGAAAACTCCTTTACGCTCTACACATGGCATACATGATAGATCCAATGGTCGAAGCATATGGAATCTCACTCATGTACTCTCTTTCTTAAGGCATTGAAGGACACATTTCCTTCGAGAATGAAATACCATGTCTCATAGGTAAGAATCTTCTTTTAGATTCTTCCATATTGAATCTTTTCAGTACATTATCTATGTATGTATTTTAACTTAGTCCTAGGACTCGTCTTGATCTATCTCTATAGATCTTGTCCCCTAATATGTATGTTTCTTCACTCAAGTCTTTCATAGAAAAACATTTTTCCTAACCAAGTCTTTACAGACTGTAAGTTAAGTATGTCATTTCCTATTATCGGTATGTCAGCCACATACATTACCAAGAATATGACAGTGCTCCCACTAATTTTCTTGGAAACACATGGCTCATCTTCATTTTTGATAAAACCAAACTCATTAATAGTATCGTTAAAACGAAGATTCCAAATTCGAGAAGCCTGCTTCAATCCATAAATGGTCCTTTGTAGCTTGTATATTTTTTCGGCATATTTTGGATCGATAAAACCTTCAGGTTGTGTCATGTGCACACCCTCATTTAGTTTTCCATAAAGAAAAACAATTTCATCTTCCTATTTGTCATTTTCATAATAAAATACAGCTATTGCAAGTAAGATTCGGATGGATATAAACATAACAACATGTGAAAAGATTTCATCATAGTCTATACCATGAATTTGACGAAAGCCCTTAGCGACTAATCGCCCTTTGTATGTTTGTACATTACCATCCATCTCAGTTTTCTTTTGAAAAACCACTCGCACCCTAAAGGTTTAACCCCTTCAGGTGGATCAACCAAGGTCCAAACTTGGTTTTCTAACATGGAATCCATTTCAAATTTCATGGCCTCTAGCCATTTCTCAAAGTCTGGGCCCATCACTGCTTTTTGATAATTCATAAGTTCATCTTGATCCATAAAGAGAACATCACCATGCAATGTGACAAGAAATTCATATTTCTTAGGCGCATTGCATTCTCTCAAAGATTTTCGCAGTGGTTGTGTTTCCAAAATTGTTGAATGTTCCTCAACAACTTGTGGAACTTGTTGTTGTTCAATCTTTTGTTCAATGATATGTGGTTGATCTCTAATTTTATTGAGTTCAATATTTCTCCCACTTCTTTTTCGGAAAACAAATTCTCTTTCTAGGAAGATTCTTGTTTGAGCAACAAGAACTTTGTTCTCGGTAGGATTGGAGAAATAATATCCTTTAGTTTCTTTATGATAACCCACAAAATTAAATTTATGAGATTTGGGTTCAAGCTTTGTAGACATCTTGTGTTTAACATAAGCTTTACATCCCTAAATTTTCATAAAAGACATACTAGGAAGTTTCCCAGTCGATATCTCATATGGTGTCTTTTGAACCAATTTAGATGGAACACGATTTAGTGTGAAAGAAGTTATTTTAGCTCATGTCCCCCAAAAAGAAACTAGAAGATCAACGTGACTCGTCATTGATTGAACTTTGTCTAACATTGCTCGATTTCTTCTTTTTGGAAACTCCATTCCATTGTGGAGTACCGAGAGGTGTGAGATAATCCCACATTCCTTAAGAAGCTCACCAAACTCTAAGCTTAAGTATTCTCCTCTTTCATCTGATTAAAGAGTCATAATGTCTTTTCCTAGTTGGTTTTGTACTTCATTTTAAAATTCCTTGAACTTTTCAAGGGCTTCAGATTTATGATGCATTAGGTGAATGTACCTATATCTACTAAAGTTATCTGTGAAAGTAATAAAGTATTGAAACCCTCCTTTTTATTGTGTATTCATTGGTCACATACATCACTATGTATTAATCTCAATAAATCACTTGCTCACTCACTTTTACCATTAAAAGGAGCTTTGGTCATCTTTTCCAATAAACAAGGCTCGCATAATCAAGTTGTTCGAAAAAAAATGAATCTAAAATCCATCTTTATGGAGTTTGAAATGCATTTTTTACTTATGTGACCCAAGTGACAATGTCAAAGATAAGTTTGATTAGAGTCATTTGTTTTTTTTATCTTTTCGTATTTATGTTGTAAATTGAATTCTCTTGATCCAAAATATAGAGGTTATTTATTAATTGTGTCACATCATAGAAAACATTATTGAGATAAAGGGAACAACAATTATTCTTAATACTTATCTCAAAACTAATCTTGTCTAAACAAGAAATCGAAATGATGTTTTTAGTCAAACTAGACACAAAATAGCAATCCTCTAAACATAAATTAAGTCCACTAGGAAACGATAAAGTATTGTTCCTATAGCTAATGCAGCAACTCTTGCTCCATTACCAACTCGTAGGTCCACCTCTCCTTTTTTTTAGATTTCTACTTTTTTACTCCTGATACAAATGTAAAAATATGAGAACCACAACCGGTATCCAATACCCAAGAAGTAGATATTGATAAATTAATATCAATAACATAAATATTCGAGGCGGACACTCCACTTTTATTTGCCTTTTTAACTTTTTCAAGATAAATGTGGCAGTTCCTTTTATGATGACATGGCTTATTACAATGGAAACATTTTCCTTCGAGTGACCAGTCAATGTAGTTTACGCCAGTCAATAACAAATTTGTATTTTCCATAATAAGTCTACAACAATAAAATATAAATTTTGAGTATATTTACCAAGTTTGTTTATAAAAGGTCTTTATACTCCCACTATTTTTATTAAAATTAATAACCCTCAAATATTAATGTCGAAAATACTTTCTGTAAAGTTTTTCTAGTGGGTAAGGATCCTAATTTCACATTCTCTTAAGTCATATTTGGCTTTTCTCTTAAGATTATGGTCTATCTAGGTAAGCAACACTTGCTAATTACATCTCATGTAACTCCTTCATTTGGTGAACAACTCTTCTTCATAATCATCTAATGATTACCCAAATAACTAACTTTTAGGTTTTCTAATCATATTAGAGTAACCTAGTTAAGTCTTTAACCAATATTACAACAAACGAATATCACTTGCTTATTATTAATGTTTGGCCAAGATAGATACAAGTACCTCGCTTTAGCATAACCTACATTGTATCAATCTAAAATTTAACGAAGGTTAACATTCGGAAACAATAAAAGACTTAATATTTTATTGAGGGGTTTTGTGAATATTATCTCACCATTTAATATTTGATCTTATCAATTAACTAGCATGCATCTCATGCATTCATTTAATCACATACATGAAAAACACTAAATATGAATGCAATAATTATAGCCCATATCCTAAGGTGACCCATCCCAAGCCAATGGGAGAAATAAATTATTCTAAGGATAAAAACACTTCTCAAGCATCTTTCTATCGTCTCACACTTCTGTTGCTCTGGTTCATGCTTCTTCGTATAGATTACAATTTCAGAAACTCGTTTTACAATTTCAGAATTACAATAGAAGTAGAAAAAGGCACGACACGCAGGTTGTATTTATAAAACCTTATAAATAAAACTAAATGGGTCATTGAGCTACAATCATGCATTCCAAACATCGTGCATATCAAACATAATAACGACATGGTTTGTTATTAAGGTCTTACCAGATTGTTCCTATGTAAGGGTCAAGCTCCTTACGAGGTTTTAAGAGGGCAGAGCCCCTTGCGATGTTTTGGTTAGCATCGGGAATTTATTTGTTTATTTAAGATCAACAACTTAATTGATGTGTAAAACCTCACAATTTGATAACTTTTATCAACATTATCACAATTTTTCAGGATTTTAAAAATCCATGAGGTTTTTACTGAAACAACTCTTGTTACTTTCCCACACGAAATCTATAGACTAACCATTAGTCTAATATATAACTATAACCCGCGTATGTTAACACTTAACATCTAAAACCCTAAAACTCAATATTGAATATGTTAACAATTAACATATAATATTTCAAACCCTATCGATAAAGATCCTGATGATAAACTCTTAATCATCGATCTTAGGAACATCTTTTAACTTGATTAAAAGATTAACCGTGATTGAATAGATTTGCTCGTACAAATATCATGTATTCACTAAATAAATCAAAAAATATGTATCCCATACAATTACATCATCCCAAGTAATTAAAACCCGAATCCATATCGTACAAGTGGCTCTGATACTACTGTTAGGACACGCTGGTACACCCCATGGCGCAGCAGAAAAATTATCCGACGACTACCACCATGGATCCGTGTACGAGGAATGAATCAGGGTGAATAAGAATGAAGAATTACCTGTTTAAATCTGGAATTCTGAATTTGGAGGAGATAGATATTTAATCACGATTCCACGATGTCGATTCCTAAGCCGCAATGATAACGCTCCGACCTCTATGTAGTTCACCCAGTTGAAACGAGCATATAAAATTCTCTAAACCATTTAGAAGGGAACGAGCATATAAAGACTCTTTAAACTATTTAAAAGGTTTTCCCCAAAAAAACATTAATGACTGCTAGATCTCTCATGCCTTTATATCGCCTTTGAAATCCTAATTTAACTCAAATTAGGATTTCAATATATATATATATAATTTCAATTCAATTTAAATAGAATTTAAATATATATAATCCTAATTCAACTTAATTAGGATTTCAATATATATATATATATATTAAATATATATAATCCTAATTTAATTTAATTAGAATTTCAATATATATATATATATATATATATTAAATATATATAATATCAATTCAACTTAACTAGGATTTCAATATATATATATATATAATCACAATCCAACTTAACTAAGATTTCAATATATATATATATATATATATATATATATATATATATATATATATATATATATATAATCCCAATTCAACTTAATTAGGATTTCAATATATGTATATATATATATTGATTTAAATCGAATTATATTATTTTTATATTAAAAGAGTTATAATTACAATAATTATTTTTCTTTTAATATTTATCCAATAGTTAAATTATATATATATATATATATTAAATATATATTAATTTAACTAAATTCGTGTACAACTAATTTGTACATATATAATTCGTTTAATATATGCTCATTTCAGCTATGGGTGTGACCCTGTAGGTTCATGTAACTCTAGTAGTAAATATTAGAACATTTCTAATGTTACAAACAATAAGTGACATCTATCAATATGTCAATGTCACCTAAGTTACAGGAAAACATGATTCGACATAACCTTTTCGTGATTAACTCTATTTATGTATTACATCCTTTTGTCCTTTATATCTAGATTAAACATAAGTTATGGAACAATCACACTTGTATAGTCCATCTAATATTTCTTGATATCTTGAGTAGACTATTATAAATGAAAAACTACGATATCGCATATCAACTTATTCGAGCACGACCATGCATTTCTAGTCTCACTCAATCAAGTGGCCTACGATATTACTCCTATTATGTAGGAGGGACAAATATTATCTTGATCAACCATATTTCACCACATAGATTGTGACATATCCAATATCAATCTTTATAGTGTAGTAAGTTATGACACACGTTTGACCGTATTAAAATATGTCACTCACGATGTTAAAATAATGATGATGTTGAGTGGATCGAATGATCGAAATGAACCAAGAGGGGGGTGAATTCGATTTTTAAAGGTTTAGGTGGTGGAAATTGCAAATTAAAAAGATAGACAACGAATTTTAGAGTGGTTCAAGTGCCAAATGAACTCTACATCCACTACCTTAGCTTCACTAAGGATTTGCAACAATTCCACTAATTGCTCTTCCCCTTTTCTAGGCTAAGGAGGTAACCCTTACAATTTTCGGTTAAATTTTCTACCCAAAATTTAACCCAATCCTCACACAAATAAAACAAAGATTTTGTTGGCTAAGAAAGTATCTCTCAATACAAATTGTAGCCCAATTACAAGCACTCAACCCAATTGAAATGATAGGAATGAAAATTACAATTGAGGTTTCTAGACAATTTTGGGATTTAGGCACAAATGCTTGGATTTGATGTTTGGATGTTTTCTTTTGGATCAATAGTTGTTGCTGAAGCTTTTAGAGGCCCCTTTTATACCTTCTCATTGATTTCTAGCCGCTGGGAGTGTTATCTCACCTCCATAAATGCAGTCTGCAACCACCCGTTTCGAAACGCCCGACCCTGTTTCGAAACGGACCAAAATAGAAAGAGCCGTTGGGGTGCATTTAAGAGCCCGTATCGAAACGGTCTTACCCGTTTCGAAACATTTTTGCCACTGTCAAGGGTCATTTCGAAACGGATTAAACTCGTTCCGAAATGACTTAACAATTTCTTAAAAATCAGTTAAAAACTTGCAACGGTCATATTTTTCAAATCAAATGAAGAACCGTTTCGAAACACTTGATGTCGTTTCGATACGGGTTCTCTATGTTCTAAAGTCGTTTCGATACTTGTTTCGAAACATGGGTTGGCAGTGTTGAAAATGTTTCGATACTTGTTTCGAAACATGGGTTGACAGTTTCAAAACCGTTTCGAAACGCCTTAGGCCGTTTCGAAACATGGACTCGAAAAACATTGTTTCGGCTTTAAGAACACTTAGAAAATATTTGGAAAGCTTAGTCTTTAACTTAGGCATATCTTTAAGTCATATGGGGATGTTTGAGGACTTAAAAATTCATTTTGACATTTTCAATTTAGTCCTTAGGTTCTTTAGTTATATCAAAATTAAAATATCGGTTTCACAATCTCCCCCTTTTTGATATAACAAAACCAAAGTTAGAATTTTTAAGAGTTTTGAAAATTTTGAACACATTCTAACTCCCCCTTAATTTAAGATAGGTTTTTAAAGTTTTTAAAAGGTTTTAACTTTGAAATTCAAGTTTTAAAACTTAAAAACACTTTAAACATTTAAAACGAATTTTTGGCTCTTAAATTTCTTCTCCCCCTTTTTGTTAGATCAAAAAACAATAAACAAGGCTCATAGAGAAGAGATATGGTTAGTACCAATAAGCATTAAGTAATAAGCAACAATAATATTAATTCATAAAATTAAAATATCCAAAACATAAATCAACAATAAGTTCAAAGCATAATCCCAAATAAAACTAAAAGCATAGGTTCATAAAGCATAATGAAAATAAAGATGCAAACTTAATCCTAAAATGCATAGATAATATGATATGTCATGAATATCCTAGGCCTCGTCGTCACCATCATCCGAAGTCTCATCATCACTCTTGACTTGAGATTGACGAAACTTCATCCATTGGCCATAAAAGGTAGAGAAGGACATATCCATGGCTGAGTGTGAATTCTCAAGGGATAGGAGTCGATCCTCTACATTTTGCAAACGAGTGTTGATAGCACCAAAGCCCGAAGCTATGTTAGTGTCCATGGAATTGAACCGCTCGGTAATGAGAGCCGTGAGAGCTTCATTGTTTCCAAGTTGAGCTTGAGGTTGAGGTTCAATGGGAGGAGGAGGAGGAGGTGCTTCCCTATCAACACGTTCCCAAGCATTGTTCACATAGCGAAAACTGGACTTACAGAGAGAGGACTCACCAATTTTTGACTTGCGGGGTTCTGGAGAGTCGTAGGTGCAATCGAGACCAAGCTTGCTAAAGATGTGACTTAAGACCGTTCCATAAGTGAAAGATTTCAAGGCATCGGTGTCACGAAGCTTAATATCGTTAACCATCTCGGAAAATATGATCTTAGCAAGATTAGGGCGCTCACCACGACGGAAACACTCAAGCCAAAAATAGTCAACTTGACGGATGTGAGAATATTTACCTCCGGAGGGGCGAAGGAACCATGAGACCATCAAATGGAGGAAACGATCGTGCGCATCTAAAGTAAGCACTTGACCAGTGTGAGAACCAAAATGACTCTCATTCTCAATTCCTACATCCTTAAGAGAAAATGTAGACTCCAAGAGAGTGACATTAACAACAAACTTTTTCCCCAAAATATAAGATTCAATCCCAACAACTTCGGAATTTTCTTCATCATCGATAAGGTGAGCATTGGAGTAAAAGAGAAGTACCATGTGTTTGTAGCAAATGTCCGAGATGCTCAACAAGCCAAGAAAATCCCATTCTTTCAAACGCTCGAGGTAACGGAAAAGAAATCGCTCGGAGTTAAGGAAATTGAGATCAATCACACGCTCACGACGAACTTCGTACTCCTTGACATATTTGAAACGTTCTCTCAACTCTGTGGTTCGAAGAGATTTTTGAAAGAGCAAGGCGAGATTTGGACGTATACTCGATTCACCGGATTGAACGGACTTACGCTTTTTGTTAACATTCTCCGTCATCCTAAAAATATAAGCAAGCAAGCAAAAAAAATTTAAGTGTATGCATAGATTTCGTAATTCAATCCAATAATAAATCCCACTTAGATTTAAAAACAAGCTTTTTTAAAAAACAAATAAACAAAACAAAATAAAAAAACACAAAAAAAATTAAGAGAAAAAAAACAGTAAAAAAAATACGATTGAAAATTTTTATATTAGAATCAGAAAATTGAAGATTTTGAATTTTTTTTACAAGATATAAGAAACCCAAGCACAAAAACATATAAACTATACAAAAATAAAATTTTCTAACCTAAGATTCGAATATAAATTGAAGGAAAAAGAAAAAGAGGAAAAATACCTTAATTTGGGATTTTGGATGAATGGATGAAAATCCTTGCACAATATTGTTGAATCTTGCTTAGACTTGTGTTTTAGAGAAAAACCCCTCAAGATTTGGTGAAAAACAAAGAGGTTTAGAGGGTTTTTATAGGAAAAATTCGGGCTAGGGTTTTAGGGTTTTGGAGAGTTTTAATTAAAGTGGAACTTTATCATTAAAAGCCCTTCTTAAAGCAGTCCGCGAATCCGTTTCGGAACGGTCTTGACCGATTCGAAACGCGGGCACGAGAGTTTGACCATTTTTAGAACTCCAGCTGACCGTTTCGATACAGGTTTGACCGTATCGAATCTCCGTTGACTCGTATCAAAACTTGTTTCGATACACCCCTTGGCAGTAGCCAAAACGTTTCGAAACGCCCTTCTCTCAGATATGAAATTAAAGCATCCGTATCGAAACAGGTTGACTCGTTTCGATACACCTCGGCCTGGAAGTGCAGATGAGGCTCTAAAAGTGCAGAAAAATGAATTTTTCTAAAGCCTAACTTGCATGAATGACATGAATGATCAGGAAAAACATATGCAAACATAAACATACTCCCCCTAGCTATAGGCATGGATGAAATTAGGAGTAAAAACACATAAACATGGCATTTCACAAGATCAAGCAATTTTAAGCACAAAAGAGGTCCTAAAAGGTCAAGATAGGCTAGCTAGACCTAACTCTCTCCTAAGGGACCAAAAACGCTCTTTGTCTAAAGGTTTTTTAAATATATCCGCTAATTGATTTAAGGTGTGTACATACTCTATAACCACATCTTCTTTAAGGACATGATCTCTAATAAAATGATGTCTTATTTGTATGTGTTTGGTTCTAGAGTGTTGGATGGGATTTTTTGTTAAACATATAGCACTAGTGTTGTCACATTTTAGGGGTATGGTTTCAACTTTAATACCATAATCTAAGAGTTGTTGCTTCATCCAAAGGACTTGAGCACAAAAACTCCCTAAGGATATGTACTCGGCTTCGGTGGTAGATAAGGCTACACTATTTTGTTTCTTAGAGAACCAAGATATGAGCATACTACCTAGGAATTGACAAGTTCCCGAAGTACTCTTCCTATCGATTTTGCATCCCCCATAATCCGCATCCGAATAAGCATGAAGGTTAAAGGTGGAGTCTCTAGGGTACCAAAGACCTAAACAAGAAGTATCTCTAAGGTACCTAAAGATTCTCTTAACGGCTATAAGGTGAGACTCTCTAGGACTAGCTTGAAACCTAGCACACAAGCAAACACTAAACAAGATATCTGGTCTACTTGCGGTAAGGTAAAGCAAAGATCCAATCATAGAACGGTAAAGCTTAGAGTCAACACACTTACCTCCTTCATCTTTGTCAAGCTTTGTAGATGAGCTCATAGGTGTGGCTTGAGGCTTTGCATTCTCCAAGCCAAACTTCTTGAGCATATCATTTATGTACTTTGCTTGATTGATGAAGGTGTCATCCTTCTTTTGCTTGATTTGGAGTCCCAAAAAGAATGAGAGCTCCCCCATCATGCTCATCTCGAATTCACCTTGCATTAGCTTAGCAAACTCTTTTCAATGACATTCGTTAGTAGAACCAAAAATAATATCATCAACATAAATTTGTACTAATAAGATGTCATTTTTTTACATTTTTATAAAAAATGTAGTGTCCACCTTGCCTTTTTCAAAAACCTTTTCAATTAAAAAGTTTGAAAGCCTTTCATACAAGCTCTAGGAGCTTGTTTTAAACCATAAAGAGCTTTAGTGAGTTTGAAAACATGATTTGGAAATTTTGAGTCTTCAAAACCCGGTGGTTGTTCCACATACACTTCCTCATTTATAAAACCATTTAAAAGCGCGCTTTTAACATCCATTTGAAAAAGCTTGAAATTATGATAACATGCATATACAAGCAACATCCTAATGGCTTCCATTCTAGCTACGGGTGCATAGGTTTCATCAAAATCTATTCCCTCTTCTTGAGTGTAACCTTGTGCTACTAGTCTAGCTTTATTTCTCACAATGTTACCACTCTCACCTAGCTTATTACTAAAGAACCATTTAGTTCCTATGGTAGACTGATTACTAGGCCTATCAACTAATGTCCAAACGTTACATCTCTCAAATTGATTTAACTCTTCTTGCATAGCCATAATCCAAAAATCATCTTTCAATGCTTCTTTTATATTCTTAGGCTCTATGCATGAGATAAATGCAACATGATTCATTAATCTAAGAGAAGATCGAGTGGTTGCCCCCTTGGATGGATCACCCAAGATTTCACCATCTTTGACATAGTTGAACTCCCTTGGGTAGCTCACTTCCTTTTCCTCAAGAGCCAAGTCCTTCAAGGCTTCAAGATGTGGATCTTGTGTGTCCTCTTATTTTGTTGGAATCTCATCCTCCTTTGAAATTTGTCCTCCATCAAAGGCATTTATGATTCCTACATCATCATCATCACAAGAATCCTTCCTTGGAAGGAGGTTATCATCGAATACAACATGTATAGATTCTTCTACTACTAAAGTTCTCTTGTTAAATACTCGATAGGCTTTAGAGGTTAAAGAGTATCATATGAAAACAACTTCATCACTTTTTGCATCAAATTTACCTAAGTTGTCTTTTCCATTATTTAAAACAAAACACTTGCAACCAAAAGGGTGAAAATAGCTAATGTTAGTTTTTTTAGATTTTAAAATCTCATAAGGTGTTTTCTTTAAAATTGGCCTAATCATTACTCGATTAACAATATAGCAAGCGGTGTTTGTAGCTTCCGCCCAAAAATATTTAGGTAAATTATTTTCACAAAGCATGGTTCTAGCCATTTCTTGCAAAGTTCTATTTTTCCTCTCAACTACCCCATTTTGTTGAGGAGTTCGAGGAGCCGAAAAATTGTGGCTAATACCATTTTCATTCAAAAACTCTTGAAACCCTAAATTTTGAAACTCGGTTCCATGATCACTTCTAATATGTGAAACTCTAAGTTCAAGATCATTTTGGGTTAGTTTTGAAAATGTGATGAATTTTTCCAAAGCCTCATCTTTAGTACTTAAAAATAGAACCCAAGTAAATCTAGAAAAATCATCAACAAGTACAAATGCATAAGATTTACCACCCAAGCTCATAGTCCTAATTGGCCCAAATAAATCCATATGGATAAGTTATAAACATCTACTTGTAGAAACATCATTAATGGATTTAAAGGAAGACTTATGTTGTTTACCCTTAGAGCATGCATCACAAATTTTATCATTTGAGAATTTAATCTTGGGTAAACCTCTAACTAGATCAAGGGAAACTAGTTTTTCTAAAACACTAATGCTAGCATGTCCTACTTTCATATGCCACAACCATGCATCATTTTCATTTTGTGCTACTAAGCATGCATGGGATGTATGTATGTCATCTAGATGCACCATGCATATGTTCCCTATGCGATGACCTATGAGCATAATATTATTAGATTTAATGTCAACAATTTTGCATCCATTTTTATCAAATAGAACATTAAATACTTTATCACACAATTGACTTATGCTCAACAAGTTATGTTTAAGACCATCGACATACAAGACATTTTCAATGAGAATAGTAGAGTGATTACCTATGGAGCCAATACCTTTAATGTGGCCTTTGGAGTTGTCACCAAATGTCACCACTCCTCCACTTTTTGGCTTTAGATCCATGAATCTACTATTGTCTCCAGTCATATGCCTTGAGCATCCACTATCAAGGTACCATGAGTTTTGACTTTGTGCTTTGGCCTTGTAGCAATGCTCCCCCTACAAACAAAGATATTAAGCTTTTGTTTTTGGTACCCAAATCATTTTGGGTCCATGAGTGTTAGCTCCCAAAACCTTAGTTCCCTTAGGAATCCAAGATGACATAGCAATAGTGTTATTAGATTTTACAAGTTCCTTAGGAACCCATACACTTCTAATTCTTTTAGTTTTACTATGTCTAGGAAAGCTACCTTGTTTGTAGTAGTTAGTCTTTTTCTTAGGTTGGTTTGTTCTTGAAGATTCACATATTTCATGCTTGACACTACCAACATTTTTAAAAGACTCTTTTAGCTTATTTAGCTCATCCAACACCTTTTGGTGTTCACCATTACATTGAGATAAAAGATTATTAAGATCAACATTTTCATCTTGAAAAAATTTTAGTTCATCTTTCAACCCTTGCTTCTTTCTTCTTCACTTCTTCCATTCCTTGCTTCATAATCTCATGTGTGAGGAGAGAACCCACTAGCTCATCAAGCTTTAAAGTCTTCAAATTTTTAGCTTCCATGATGGCGGTTCTCTTCCCATCCCAAGATTCGGGAAGTGAATAGAGTAGCTTCCGGACAAGTTTGTCTTCCGGTATTGTCTCTCCAAATCCTTTGAGCCCATTGACTATAGTGGAGAACCGATCAAACATCTTGGACGCCGTCTCATCGGGCTCCATCTTGAAATTTTCATAACTAAGATTGAGTGTCCCCACACTTCTTTGGCACTCTCAATGGATGACACTTTGGAATAGATGTCCGGACCGAATGAACAAAAGATCATGTGGAGAGCTTTGTCATTTATTTGAATCTTTCTCCTTTCTTCTTCACTCATCTCCACCTTTTCCTTCAAGACCATCTTGCCTTCACTATCTTGCTTCAATGGAATGTAAGGGCCATCTTCAATGACATCCCAAACTAAGTAGTCATTGGACATGATGAAGAGACGCATTCTATTTTTCCAAAAAGGATAGTTGTCACCATTAAAGAAGGGAGGCTTTGTAGTGGATTGAGACTCATACATGCCCGAACCAGAGGTTGAAGCCATCTCTTGATTTTTGGATGATCACACTCTTCCTAGGAACTCCTCTTGTGGTTGTTAATCCTCAAAGAGGTAGGCTCTGATACCAATTGTTGAGTGGATCGAATGATCGAAATGAACCAAGAGGGGGTGAATTGGATTTTTAAAGGTTTAGGTGGTGGAAATTGCAAATTAAAAAGATAGACAAGGAATTTTAGAGTGGTTCAAGTTCCAAATGAACTCTACATCCACTACCTTAGCTTCACTAAGGATTTGCAACAATTCCACTAATTGTTGAGTGGATCGAATTTTAGAGGTAGGCTCTGATACCAATTGTTGAGTGGATCGAATGATCGAAATGAACCAAGAGGGGGGTGAATTGGATTTTTAAAGGTTTAGGTGGTGAAAATTGCAAATTAAAAAGATAGACAAGGAATTTTAGAGTGGTTCAAGTTCCAAATGAACTCTACATCCACTACCTTAGCTTCACTAAGGATTTGCAACAATTCCACTAATTGCTCTTCCCCTTTTCTAGGCTAAGGAGGTAACCCTTACAATTTTCGGTTAAATTTTCTACCCAAAATTTAACCCAATCCTCACACAAATAAAACAAAGATTTTGTTGGCTAAGAAAGTATCTCTCAATACAAATTGTAGCCCAATTACAAGCACTCAACCCAATTGAAATGATAGGAATGAAAATTACAATTGGGGTTTCTAGACAATTTTGGGATTTAGGCACAAATGCTTGGATTTGATGTTTGGATGTTTGCTTTTGGATCAATAGTTGTTGCTGAAGCTTTTAGAGGTCCATTTTATACATTCTCGTTGATTTCTAGCCGTTGTGGTTGTTGCATTCATCAATAGAGCCGTTAGGAGTGTTATCTCACCTCCATAAATGCAGTCTGCAACCACCCGTTTCGAAACGCCCAACCCTGTTTCGAAACGGACCAAAATAGAAAGAGCCGTTGGGGTGCATTTAAGAGCCCGTATCGAAACGGTCTTACCCGTTTCGAAACATTTTTGCCACTGCCAAGGGTCGTTTCGAAACGGCTTGAACTCGTTCCGAAACGGCTTAACAATTTCTTAAAAATCAGTTAAAAACTTGCAACGGTCATATTTTTCAAATCAAATGATGAACCGTTTCGAAACACTTGATGTCGTTTCGATACGGGTTCTCTATGTTCTAAAGCCGTTTTGATACTTGTTTCGAAACATGGGTTGGCAGTGTTGAAAACGTTTCGATACTTGTTTCGAAACATGGGTTGACAGTTTCAAAACCGTTTCGAAACGCCTTAGGCCGTTTCGAAACAGAGACTCGAAAAACATTGTTTCGTCTTTAAGAACACTTAGAAAATATTTGGAAAGCTTAGTTTTTAACTTAGGCATATCTTTAAATCATATGGGGATATTTGAGGACTTAAAAATTCGTTTTGACATTTTCAATTTAGTCATTAGGTTCTTTAGTTATATCAAAATTAAAATATCGGTTTCACAGATGATCTTGAGTCTGAGGATCATACATGTAGTTATCACTATGAGCAATGTTGTGGCTGTCACATAATAATTCAAGAAACATTATCATAGGGGTCAGTCTATTATGTCTTTCTCTAACACATACTTATGTATTAATTTTGACGTCTTCATGTCAATGACAACATTTTTTCATCAATCAACTACAATTTCGACTAAGGACATTTTAAAATAACCATATTATTCTAAGGACTTTATTATAATTCAGTATATTTTTGCACACAGAATTGTAACTGAAAATAATAATGGCAATGCATCTTTATGAATAAACAAGGTAAATCAAATGTCATTTGCAATCATCTTATGATTGGTCTTTGGGCATACTCTAACACTTCATTGGCCGCCTCCTCTCGATGTAGTTCCGAACACCAACAAACAATAGAAATCAGACAAATGTTGAGAGCAATGTTTTCCAAATACACTGTATGTTGGTGTTCATCCCTATAAATGACTAATAGCCTTCCAAATACCATTGTTTTTCGACACGGAAAAACTAAAAACTATCACCACTCATCCAAGATTTATAAAATGAAATCTATGCACATGAGCCACCGCCCCCATTAAAAAAAATAAACCACACAAATAATACCAAAGAGACAGAAACTAAAAAGGAAAGAATAAAACACTCGCTACATTAGGTTATGAAACTTAGACCCAAAGGGCTCCTATTTATAACAGATTGGAAAATGACCGTGAAAAGACGATATTATTGAGAACATGGGTCTTGTGAAATTCAAAATCCATTTAACCCTCCAATTTAATTTTTGTACACGTTCCAAAAAAAACTATTACTTCTATGAAAATTATGATATTAGAACTAAAAAGACAGTTTCGGCAGTCTCCAAAAATTTTAAACAGTTTCGATACTTGTCACGCGTAACTTAAATTGAAATGGTTAGGGAAAATGTACTATTTTAGGTTTCACGTGCAAGGTTCGAAACTGTGTTCGTAAACGTTCGATACTCGTCATTTTACTAAAAAGATAGTTAATGCGATTTAATTAATTACATAATTAATGAACATTAAGTTATGTGATTTTTAATATTTTGATTTGAAATAACCCGCGAACTGCTTTCATTTTAAAAGAAGAGGGACAGTCTCACCATTGAGGAGTTTTTTTAAATATTTTGAAGAGGTTGAGCAGGCAATTTTATTCTAAACTTTCCCATTCCATTTTCTTGAAGGCTTCCATGGCATCTTCTTGTATCAACATTGACGAGTTGTCTGAAATATTTTTAAGAACCGATTTAAAGACAATGAAGAAGTGTTGATTGTTGTCAAAACGGTGTAATACTCTAACGTACGAATCCAGCTTTGTGGAATCTTATACTGGAAGAACAAACTCAATATGCGGCTACTTAATTGCAAGAAAGAATGAGAAATGTCGTCCTTATAGTTTTGTAAGCGAAGATCAATCAATTCGTGATGATTGGAAACTCACCTTCTACTTTTTGCCTCATTGAGACGTTAACATCCTAGACGTTGTGGATATGGGTTTAGCGTTTTGCAAAGCTTGTCATGAAAAAAGCTATTATATTTGTAAACCCACGGCAAGGCAATTTCAAGTTATCCCAAGTCTACACCCCAAACCTCCACAGCCTGAACATCTGCCAAAGAAGATCGACATTATTGTTCTCAGATCAAGGCCCTTTGAGATCAAAATCGTTTGGGTTTTCGATTAGTGCAATTATGATTACGTTAAAGGTGTTAAAGCTATCCGTTGAAAAATCTTTGATTCCAACGGTTGGACTTGGCATCGCTCTGGTGATTTGAAGTTACCAGTCGACGAGTATTTCGAGCGAAATTCCTGCACAATATCTCTGTGTGGGTTGCTACATTGGCTGGCACGGACGAATGAAAAATATAGAATACTTGCCTTTGACCCTAAAACTGAGAGTTGGGAATCGATAACGGTGCCTAAGTCATGCAATTCTGGAATTTTTAGGTCGCTCAATCTTGGCAAGCATGAAGGGAAGCTGGAAATAATGTCAATGAGACAAGATGTGGCTCGGTTGAAGATTTGGACGATGGGAAACTACACACAAAAGTTATGGAACAAAAAATATTGTATTGATATTGTATGTTGTGTTGATGAAATTGTCTATGGCATGCCTATGTCATTTTACAATACCAATACTCTTTTGATGCTTGTTGTTGATAGAGCAATGTTGTATAATGTGCAGCATGGAAGCATTTCTCGATCCATTTATACTGGCCACGCCACATTTGTATCATTTATTCTATCGGATTATGACCTGATTATGTAATGTGATCCTCTTATTTTGTTTACTTTGTTATATGTTGTGTTCTTAAATTTCAATGGGCTATTGTAAATGTATAAGTAAGAGAGTTCTAAACATCAGTTTCAAAACTCGTAACTAAAAGTTTGACACTGCTACAATTAAAATCCAACTGAGAATGTGAGAAGTATTGGTAACATTTTATGTTTGTATGAAAAGAGTTTTAAACCAAGTACACGTTGTTGGGATACTTCCAAATGAAAAGACGGATTATTAGTTGGTAATCTTTATCAACGACAAAATTATTATACGGACCCGTGTCAGCACTTCATCAATGGATGGTCCCCAACAACTAAATATTAGCCAAGTATAATGTTTTCTATTTTATATTTAATATATTTTTATGAATATTGTATTTATGACGTTTTCAGGGATTATATGATAAGATTACATGTTGCTTGAGAGTGAATTCTTTAAGAGTTAATGTTATTAATTTTATTATTTGATTTATAAGATATTTTTCATATTATAATAATTAGTATGATCATTTATTTTTATCATTATTACTACTTATAGATTTATTTTATTATTTACTTTAGTTTATTGGATAAATGGATAAAAGTAATAAAAATTAAAAATCTAAACATATTAAATACTTAGTATTTTTTGTTAAAAAACTATAAGGGAATAAGGGTATATAAATATAAAACATTTTTATAAATGATTTAACATATTAATTATATTATAGATATAAAGTTTGCGTAAATTTTAGCTGAGAAGCTTTACATTTTATTGTTGTTGACTTTTTTTTGTAAGGATTCATCAAAATAATTCATGATTTAACGAATATAGTTATATATATTTTTATGCAAATATATTTAATTTAGTAATTAATAGTTTAACTGGTTAAAAAGGAAAATATATCATACGAAGAAATTGGTAATTTTTGCTTCCAATTAATTTTATATTTCTCTAACCAAACACTGCAATCTTATGTTCCTACCAAATATATCAAATAAGAGTTGCGACATTTATGATTGTAGTATGCAAACTATGAAACTTTTATAAAATTTACATTACGTTTAATTTGTTGTACTGATGTGGGTTTCGCTACATGTAAAGGAAAACTTAAACTGAAATCGTTATGAATACATGGTACATTTTATGTTTGATGAGATAAGTGCGAAACTGGGTGCAGACGTTCGAAACTCATTGTTTATAGGGAAAACGGCCAAAGTGCAGCACACATTAATAGCTTGGACAATCCGCTCTACATTGGTCGCCTTCCGATGTAGTACTAGTAGCAACAAACAATAGTATTTTGGATAATTTTTCTCGAAAAGCTTTGAAGTTACTCTATCTGTTGATGTGCATCCCCACAAAATGGCTAATCATAGCCCTTCAAATACCATTGTTTGTCGACACGAAAAACCTAAAAACAACATTGCTCCGGGATCTATAAAATGAAGTCTCTGTATAGTAGTCATCAACACCAATACTCTTGATATAATGCTGTAGAGAAGAAAACTACAAAGGAAAGAATACACCACTCGCCTAATCAGGGTATGAAACTAGGGATCGTGGGTACTCCTATTTATAATAGAAAAAAGATAATCAACGTTTATAATATTATTTATATTAGAAAAATGATTTTCAAAAAATGGTATTAAACCAAAAATATTAAAAGTACAATTTTAATTTTGGGTTGGTAGAGTCAGTTTTGGAATTTTAATCCGGTTTCGGAATTCCCACTTCATACTTATCTGAAAATTGTTCTACCCACTGCAACAATTGAAAAGACTTCTCTGATGCTGACGTATCATAACAAGTTACAGATATTCTAGACTGACAGAGAAAAGACGCATATATATTGAGAACATGCGCCTTTTGAAATGTGAGTAATAGAGTTCAGAACATCGGTTTCGGAGCTCTTTAATAGTTGTTTGGTAATATTAGAATTAAATTACAATTGAAAATATGAAAAAAGTGGTACAATGTAGGTTGGGAGCTCTTTAATAACGTAACATCAGTTTCGTACATTTTACAGATTTTCAATACTGAAACTGAAAAGACGCTTGCTTATTGGAAACATGCATCTTTTGAAATTTGAAATCCTTTCAACCAGACAAAGTCATGAATCTAAGTAAAGGAGTTCTTAATCTCTGTTTCGGAACTACTAAGTGAAGGTTCGGTATTGATGTTATTAAAGACCAACTAAAACTGTAAGAACATGCATTAACATAATAGGTTTTATACTTCATTATTAGTGGTAATCTTTACAACCGTTGTGCTTAAAATATGAACAACCACGTTTTACCTATAAATACCGCCACTTTGTGTTTTGCATCTTCTATCCCATTTAAACTGAAATTACGCATCAACATGTTCGTGCTTTCTGTTATTCGAAGGCAGTGTCGTACTGATGCCTTACAGGCTCCTTAAGTAGCCCCACATCTTCTTTCTGGTAAAAATCTATATGTTACGTTGTTCTTTAATTTCATGGTTTCCTTTTCATACATTTTGTAATTATTGTTATTTTTCTTTAGTAATGGAAGAAGTTGATGGATCTCTGTATCGTTATCGAGTTCGAATGGGTAATTTAATGTTTCCATTATCTTCCCACTTGACTACTAGTACTTTCTTCCTAGGGTAATTTACCTGGCAAGATTATTGTTTTATCTGGGTCAATTTTTTTCCACTACAGCATTTAATAGATAATGGATTTATGTTGTGGACATTGTTGTGGCTATACTGGGTTTGTTGTGTGCTCCAAACCCAGATGATCCTCACTCGAATTGTGATGTTATTGCTCTGATTTACATGAGGAATCCTTAGCGCTTTGCAAAGTATGCGAAGAAAATTATGGGTTGAAATGTTTATGTATGGGCCATTTCTTCTTCTGTTCAATTTTTAATGTATCGATGCATTTGGTAAAATTATGATATTATAACTTTGAATTTGCACCCGCTAATTTCACAATTTCCTTTATTATTTTGAGGCTAAAACCTACCATATGGAGCACATAAATCACGTTTATTGGATGTTTAATATTATAAGTGAAAAGGCAGTTTCAGGCGGGAACCAGAAATGAAGTTAATTTTAAAACTATGGATGTTTGTTTCAAAACTTGTAAATCTAATCTTAAACTAGAATCGTTAGGATAACATGTAGTATTTTCAGTTTCGCGTGATAAGTTCAAAACTACATATGCAAACATTCGATACTCGTCCTGGGTTTCACGTGCTGGGAAGGACCCATGATATAACTCCTCGTTGACCAGGCAGTTTGCAGTTTAATATGAAGAATAAATTTGTAAATATGAATATATATATATATATATATATATATATATATATATAAAGATTTTGTTTACTTTGTTAAATGTTGTGTTCTTAAATTTGTAAATATGAATATTAAATAAAATATTTTTTATAAAATATATTAAGTAAGTTTAATTGGGTTTCCTCAATTAAGGGAAAAAATTCAAAAATGAGTTGTTCTTATCAAGGCCTATTAATTACGAATAAGAAATTCTATCTTGACAACATTTAACGTATACGAAAAATTTGAAGTGAAAAACTTCTTAAATTCCTTTAAGTAACAATACTTTATTCATTTTTTCACTAAGCAATTGAATTTAAAAAATAGGTTTTGCTATATATATGAACCCTCGTCGTTTTCCTCTACTCACTTGAAAGGGTTTACGGTTTAAGGTTTATGATTTAAGATATATGTGGCTATAGGGGTTACGTTTTACTAATTATGGGTTGATGATTTATGTGGTTTGGGGGTTTAGTTTTTAGGTTTTAGTTGGTTATAAATTGTATGAGATGGATGTTATTGTTTAGGGTTTAGGTTTATAGTTTACCATTGATGGTTTGACTTATGGTTTATTGTTAAGTGTTTAGGGTATATAGGGTAGGGTTTATGGTTTAGGGTTTAGGTGGTATGCATAACTCATAAATTTCAGATCAACATGTTTATATAAAGTGTTTGGACAAAATAAGCCTTGCAATAATAAGTTCTTTTATCCTTTGTGCAAAATAATTTTAAGGGTAAACTATACTAATGACCACCGAACTATGGGGTTGGTGTCGATTTGACCACTATATTTTCAATTGTATCAAATATAGCACTTAACTATTTAAATGGTTCCAATTAAGCCACTCGCCGTTAAAAAAAACAAAAAAGTTGACGGAACTGTTAAAAAAATTGGTATAATTACACATTTGATCCTTTATATTTATACAATATATCAATTTACTCCTAATTTTAATCTAATAAAATAAATTAATTATTTAATAAGATGGTGACACATGTTAAATAAAAATAATTAAAGACGTCCAATAAGGTGGTGACACGTGTCACCATCTTATTAAATAATTAATTTATTTTATTAGATTAAAATTAGGAGTAAATTGATATATTGTATAAATATAAAGGGCCAAATGTGTAATTATACCAATTTTTTTAACAGTTACGTCAACTTTTTCGTTTTTTTTAACGGCGAGTGGCTTAATTGGAACCATTTAAATAGTTAAGTGGTATATTTGACACAATTGAAAATATAGTGGTCAAATCGACACCAACCCCATAGTTCGGTGGTCATTAGTATAGTTTACCCTAATTTTAAATGGGGAAAACGTTCTTGATGATATATATATATATGGGTAAAAAGGTCATTTTCCACCAAAAATCAACAGCTTCGATGGTACCATCTGCATTCGTCCTATTTTGCAATCTTGGAGACCATATGGTAGATTCAACCTTGGTCTTATGATTTTGCAATCTTCGAGACACCGATTTACGTTGGCCGCCTCCCGATCTAGTTCCAAACAACAACAAATAATAATATTTGAAAAATCTTGAGACCAAGGTTTTTCAAATACTCTGTCTATTGTTGTTCATCCCTACAAATGGCTAATCATAGCCTTCTAAATACAACTGTTTGTGCACAAGAAAAACCTAAAAACAATCACCACTCCTTCAGGATCTATAAACTTAAGTTTATGCACAATTGCCATTGCCACCAGTAAAAAACATAAACCACGCATATAATTATGTAGAGACGAAAACTATGAAGGAAAGAATAGCCGATGAGTGTTTGAAACTATTGCCTATTTATAATAGAGAAAGGAATATCGAACCCGACTTTTAGGATTTATTTATAACAGAAAAAAGATTTTCACGGGGATATAGTCCTACTTTTACAATTCCTATAATTAAACATGTTTCAGTACTCTTTAAAATGTTTCGAAACAATATTCATGATAAATAAACCGAAAATCGATAAAGTATAGTTCAAATTTTGGGTTGGTAGGCATGGTTTCGAAATGTTTCCTATAATAGTAATTATCTGCAAATTTTTCTGCCCAATGCAACAATTGAAAAGACTTATTTGTTGCTGACTTATCGAAATGGGTTACAGAGATTCGAAACTGACAATGATGACGCTTTTATATAGGAACATGCGTCTTTTGAAATTAGAAATCCATTGAACCTCCAATTTAATTTTTTTGAACACCCAAACAATTTAATTTTTTACGTGTTATTTCAGTAAGGGTTGGTGAAAGACAGTTTGGAGTGGGAACCTCAAATTTTGTTGAGATAATCAATCAGGTTTGAAAGGCCAAGAGGGGGTGAATTCACAAATAAAAATTTTGGTGGAAGCAAAGTGAGAAATTAAAAGAATTGGACACAATATATTTATAGTGGTTCAACCTTCTACCAAGGTCTACATCCACTACCTTAGCTTTCTACTAAGGATTTTCAACAAATTCACTAAAGAATTTCATCTCCTTTTCTAGGCTTAGAGGAAACCGTTACAAGATCAAAGCTTTCTACCCAAAGCTTCGATGAACACTCTCTTTTACAAGAAAGAATGACAAATGTTGAAAGAACCTCTCAAAGGTGAATAATTTCCCCCTCAACCCACTCAAGTGGGTTACAAAGAATTTGACTCTAATAAGCTCAAAAAGATTGGATTTGTGCTTGAATGCTTGAAAGTTGATCAATAGTTGTTGTTGTAGCTTTTGAGACTTGTTTATATACCCCCTCTTTGATTTCTAACCGTTTTGGTAGCTGAGATCATAAATATAGCCGTTGGGCTGCAATTTTCTCGCAATAAATGTTGATTGGTAGGCAGACGTATTTGTACACGGGATACCGTATCTGTACCTGTCAAAAGAAGAAAGAGGCATTGTACAAAGTAGTATCGATATGTATGAGGGTATATCGGTACGAGAAGTGTGTTTTTACAAAGGCGTATCGATACGAATAGGTCGTATCGGTACAATTTTTGCTCACTGGAATCTGAGGAAAAAGTCCTTGAAAAATTGCATCGGTACGCCTAAGGGCGTATCGGTACGGTTTAACCATCTTTTAAAGTTTGGTGATTCCAACAACTGACAAGGCAACGGTCTAAAATTAAATGCAAAGATCTTGGAAATCTTAACACCCCGTATCGGTAGAGGCAAGGTTGTACCGATACTTGTAACCAAAAATATTTTCCAGGTTGAATGTCGTAACGAAACGAAGGAACTCGGATCGTTACCTTTTTGCAGTTACAATTCCAGTAGCCAAAAATTGTATCGATACAGCCAATGGTGTATCGACACGCCTAGGCAATTTTGCTTAATTTGAGTATCAAAAACAATTAGAAAATAATTTGGGGTATTAGTTTGACTTAGAAACAATTCTAAGTTCAAATCCTTGCCATTTTGTGAGACTTTTCAAATACTTAAAAATTTATCCAATTTACAAAATTGGTCATTAAACTCTTAGTTATATCAAAATCAAATCTAGTTTTACAATCTCCCCCTTTTTGATATAACAAAACAAAAGTAAAATTTTTTAGTTTTGAAGAAAGACTCCCCCTTTCTTTAAGGCTAAAAGATTTAACTTTGAAAAACTTTAAAAAAATTGTAGCTCAATTTCTTCTACCCTTTTAGTTAGATCAAAATTAATGGGATATTAAGCAAGATACAAGCAATTAAGAACTACAAGCTTAAATAAAACCAACATAAATAGCATTAAGGTTTAAAATAATTCAAGCAACAATAAACATCCAACTTTAATCCTAAAAAACATAAAACAAAGCAAATAATTATAGCATAGGTGTTCATAAAACAAAAGACATAGGTGCATAAATCCTAATAAGATATGATATGATATGATATGATATGAATGAGATGCAAAGGCCTAAGGAGCGTCTTCATCATCTTCATCCTCTTCATTGTTACCAAGGGAATGTCCATGCCACTCTCTATGAAATACGGTGAGAGTTATATCCTTCAAGGCTTGACAATTTTCAATGGAAGTAACTCGAGCCTCTAAAGATGTTAAATGAGTATCAAGGGTTGTGAAGCCGGAGTTCATACTCGTATCCAACGAAGCAAACTTCCCACCAAGATAGGCCATGAGAGCATCAAGGGAAGGTGGAGTAATTGGATCTTCTGAAACGGCTTGAGGAGGCACCGCCAGATCGGATTGAGCATCATGAGGAAGATCTGCAATACGGTTCCATTTATCATTGTAGAGGGTGAACTTGGCATGGCAAAGGGAACGATCATCAATAGGATCAGTGAGAGGCTCGACAATCTTGTGAAACATGTAGCTCAAAGTTGTGTCGTATGTGAAGGATGAAACATGAGTAGTATGACGATGTTGCACAAGGTAGAAGATATTGACAAACATGATTTGAGCAAGGTTCGGACGCTTACCATCAGGAAAGCAACAGATCCAAAAATCATCAACTTGTCGGATCGTAGAGAACTTCCTACAGGATGGGCGAAACCACCAAGTGATAAGGAGTTGAAGGAAGCGATCATAGACATCAAGAACGATCACGGCTCCACTAAGAGTATGTCCCGAATAGTCTTCATTATCTATTCCCACATCCTCTAAACTCAAAAGATTAGATATAGCCGAGGAATCAATTTGAAATTTCTTTCCCATAAGGTAAGACTCTACAACTTTGGTTTTGGCTTGATTATAAATACACCGTGCATTAGAGTAGCAAATAAGAATAAGGTTGTGGTAAAGAATGTCGGGTATGCTAAAAAATCCATAAACTTCAATTGGTTCAGTAAATCAAGGTATTTGAATTGAAAAGTATTGGAAGGCATAGAAGGGATAGAAATAACACGCTCACAGTGGATTTTAAAATTTTGGTAATGTTTAAAACGTTCCATGGCATTTGGATATCGAGGTTCATTAAAACAATGTTGAAAAATATAGCTTAGGTTGGGTTTTCTACCATTTTTGTCAGGATTGGAATTGTAAGATTGACCTGATTCTCTTCTCTCTCTATTCTTAAGAGCTATGGTAAAAACCTGAAATCAAAATCAAACCACAAAAACAATGTATGCATAAACATCACATTCAATCTAATCAACAATCCAATAGTCAAGGTATTGTAAAAACTTCTATTGTATAGTTTAAAATTATATATACAAGTATAAAAAGAATTTTTGGTAAAATAAAATTTGAAAAACAATGTAGAAAAATATACAAGTATAATTTTATATTCAAATAAAAAAATTCAGTTATGAAAGAATTTTTGTGAAATCTTTAAAAAACTATGATATATATGTACTAAATACATAACTTTTGGTGAAAAATAATATACAATTATAAAATAAAAATGAAAATAAAGAAAAGAAAAGAAAAGTATACCTTGAATATGGGATTATGGATGAATGAGGAGACGATGATGCACAAAGCTTGATGATTTTGCTAGGGTTTGATGAGAAAGCCGAAAGCCCTCAAAATACTTGGATGATTGGTGTGAAAACAAAGAAGGAGATTTTCGACCTAGGTTTTTAAGAAAACTAAGATTTAGATTTGATTTGGAAAACCCTCTTTAATGATATTTAAAGACTCGAGCGACTACGTGTACCGATACACCACATGTGCGTATCGAAAATGGGTATCGGTACAGAGATACCTCGTACCGATCCCAGACCCGTACCGGTACAGGTAAAACTGTACCGAAACTATCTCACGATACCTGTATCGATACGGTATACCCTGTATCAATACCCATGTGCCAGAAATGAAATTTTTGGCAATAAAGAGCTCAAAAATTCGATTTTACTCGAATCAAAATGCATGAAGATGATATGAGATTATCATGTATGAGCAAAAACAGGTGCATACTCCCACTAGCAACAAGCATAGATGCACATAGAAACAAAACACATAAGCAATGAAATAAAACAAATTCAAGCAAGATAAAACACTAAAAAAGGCTCTAAGGTTCAAGATAAAACACATGGAAAAGGATTATGTAACCACCTTAGCCCGGCCTAGACGGTTGACCTGAACTACGAAGATTACACGGGGAAAACCAAAGTCAACCCGGAAGTCAACCTTGATTCACGACCCTTTTTTTCTTTTTAATCTTGTCTAAATGCTTGTTAACCCTAAGTGAGAACTCACGAGATACGATTGAAAAAGGCACAGCGAACGGATTTCAAAAAGGGACTCAATTGCACGATTTACAATTTTAGGGACCAAAATATAATTTCTGTAAATTAGAAGGTCCTTACTGATTTTAAAGTTACCAATATGAAATTAGTCATGTTACATGCTTTTCTGCCAAATTTCATCTTAATTGGACATCTCAAACTCAAGCAATTGCAATCTCAAAATTCAGGACTAAAATGTAATACATGCAAACCTCAGAACAATTCAAATCTATGACCAACGGTCACCTGTTTCGAAACACTTACCTGCCGTTTCGAAACACCAGAGCATGACACACTCCCGTTTCGAAACTTGTTTCGAAACATGGCACTCCAATAGACAAAACGTTTCGAAACAACCTCCAGTCGTTTCGAAACACGAAGGCCATTACAGGCCCCCGTTTTGAAACGCAGAGGGTGTTTCGATACGATTTGCCCAGAAACTGCAGCAATTGCTGGTTTTTCATGCATATACTCGTTCAAGCACATCCCAAAGACCCTCCAACCATACCAACAAGTCAACAAACATTGAAGGTACATATTTAGAACTCCTAAACACATTCATAGCATCAAACGTGAATTCTCACAAGTCTAGAGGCATGCTTCCTAATATCAAATCTTAAATAGACAATCCAACCTCAAAACAAGTAATCAAGGCCATTTACAATTCAAACCAACCAAGGCAAACATGCCACAACCTTAGGGAGTTTAACACATCTCCCAAAACAAATCTTGGTTTCCCATTGCCAAATTATCAAAACTAAAAGTGTATGAAAACTTCACCATACGTGAGCTTGGATTTCCTTGGATGAACTTAGCTTCCTTGATGCCCGAAAACACCTCAATTATCTGCATTATTGGTAAAAGAGAGCGTAAGCACAAAGGCTTAGTGAGGAATGCTCTAAAAAAACCAACACAATAATGCACATTTAGAAAACACTTTCATCAAAGCTTTTAAACCACATGCTCATCTCTTTCTCATGCTTGGAAAACTTTCAAAGCTACACTCATTGAAACCACATGTACCTTCATTCTATCTCATGCATTAAACCAATGCAAAACTCATGGCAAGGCCATTCACATGCTTGAATTGTCAAAGCATTTCTAAACAAATCTCATATGCATAACTCTTAGCATAAATCATTTCATCAAAGGTACATGTGTAACAAAAACCATTTCATCATTTATATTGGCATTTAACATCACATTAATACACGGATATGCGGACACATTTCTATACTATACTCTTCCGGTGGAATCTCGCATCACCGTACTCACTTGTCTAGCATCATAGCTTCCGGTGGAATCTCTCATCACCGTACTCACATGGCGGAATCTCTCATCGCCACAAAGCTTGGGTATTTCACCAAGTCCTACCCGATGGAATGCCCATCATCGGAATATCTCCCTTTGGCTTAAGCAAAGAGCACGTACGAATTTTTAGTTTATAGTGCACTCTCATCCTATTGATCGATCAATTATATCCGGTAAGTTTCTCAACATCTATGCCAATATAATGTGTTAAAACATCACCACACCTACTGTTTTTCATGCAATATAACACAAAGGTTCTCTCACCACATTTCAAAATATAAATCATACTTTGCTTCAAACCAAAAGCTCAAATCTATTCAATGCAACATGTCATCTCATGACATCTCTACAAGCATAATCTCATACTCTAAATCATGCATAAAAATAGTAGGAATTTATCAATATCAAACCATGAGCATGTAAAAGCATTTTAGGGGCAAACACCACTTTTGAGAGACCAAATCAAACCATACTTACTTCCGGATTTAGGAAGGTGTTTCAAACCTCTCCTAAATCCCCAAACCTTGTATTTTTGTCCTCATGGACTTCTAACCCAAACGCACTCACCGATTTCGTTTCGCTTGCTTGCCGAAACACCAATTAAGCCTCCAGATCAACTCCAAAAGTGTCCGAAGATGTATCCCCTGTTTTAGACACATAAAAGAAGAGGATTAAGGCATCATCATGCATTGAAATCTTCAGCCAATACTCTTAAACTCGCTGCTCTATCCAAACACAACATTTCGGCTACCAAACACAACCGAAATCACCTCCAAACTCTTCCAAAACTTAACCCAGCCAAGATCCATCACTTCCAAACATTTCTAAACATCAATTAACATCGAAAACAACCCTAAACTCGTCCTTATACCTCCAGCTATAATAGAATACCAAAAACACCCCAAAAACCACCATTTTCACAAGCAAAAACTTAGGAAACACAACCTATTCGGGATTGGATTGATAAAACCTCATTTCTAACATCATTTAACATCCAAAATACATTAGAAACCTATCTCAAAACAGAGCCCAATATATTACAACGAAAATATTCAAGATCTCTTCCAAAATCTTGAGTTTTAAGCCAAAATCTTATTTCTAACATTAAACCATTCATAAATCTTTAATAAAGGATTGAAAACTTGGGAATTTCAGTAAAGATCTAGTATTTAGAGGAGAAGAACAATCTTACCTCTAAAAGATGATTTCTCCTTCATTTGGGCAAATTTCCATGAAAATACAATGTAGAAATCAATGTATTTGTTGCAAGATTGATTAGAAATTAATGAGTGATGAAAATCTCATCAAATGAAGTGGAGATCAAAGTGAATTTTTCTGGAGAAATAGTGTTTGGTTGATAGGATTTTGAGAGAAAAAGAATTGAAGGAAAATTTGGGAAAAGTAGTTATGAAAGCTAAAAGTAGTTTAACACCTTTCTCTTATTTATTTAAATAATTAATTAAATCACCCAAATTAAGGAAAAATCTAGAGAAAACATTTTTGGTAAATTAGCTCCTTAAAGATTCAAAGTTTCAATCCTTTACAAAATAGTCACTACTAAACTTTGCAAAAATCGCAATTTGGTCACTACACCGAAATGTAGTATTTCCAAACCTTATTTTGTAAAATTGATTTCACCACTCTCTTATATATATTAAATGAGGATTTTTAGATATTTTTCTATATTTTTAAAGCATCCCGAACTAGGTGTTCCCTAAAACTCCCTTTTATATTCGAACCGTTTCTCAGACCGGTCCGGTTCAGACCCTAAACTTCTAAGCCCAAAATTGGGGTGTTACAACTCTCCCCCTCTTAAGAAATTTCATCCTCGAAATTTACCTGGAGGAAAAAGGTAAGGAAATTGTTTCTTCATGTCATCTTTCCTTTCCCACGTGGCTTCTTCAACACCACGATGCCTCCACAACACCTTAACCAACTCAATGGTCTTACCTCGAAGAACTTTACTGTCGGAATCCAGAATCTCAACCGGCTCCTCATCATAAGTCAAGTCTGGATTCAACTCAACTTCCTCCACATGCGAAGGATTCGACCGATACCTCCGAAGCATGGATACATGAAACACATCATGTATCTTCTCTAACTCTTGAGGTAGTCTCAGCTTATAAGCAACAAGACCCACACGTCCAATCACCTTGTATGGTCCAATATACCTAGGGCTCAACTTACCCTTCCGGCCAAATCTCATCACCTTCTTCCAAGGTGAAACCTTCAAGAACACATGGTCACCCACCGCAAACTCAATCTCCTTATGCTTCAAATCCGCGTAAGACTTCTGTCGATCAGAAGCTGCCTTCAACCGCTCACAAATGAGCTTCACCTTCTCGGTGATTCCTTTCAACAAAGCCGGCATTGAGACCAACTTCTGACCTTTTTCAGCCCAACAAAGAGGAGTTCTGCACTTCCTCCCATACAAGGCTTCATAAGGTGCCATTTGAATACTTGCCTGGTAGCTATTATTATAGGCAAACTCCACCAAAGACAAATGCTTCTCCCAAGAGCCTTGAAACTTAATCACGCAGCACCTCAACATATCCTCAAGCACTTGGATAACACGCTCAGACTATCCATCCAACTGTGGATGATAAGAAGTACTGAAATTCAGCCGCGTACCCAAAAATTGATGCAAACACTCCCAAAAACGCGATGTGAACCTCATATCTCTATCCGACACTATAGATTTTGGTACCCCATGCAGTCGCACAATCTCAGCAATGTACAACTCTGCAAGCTTATCCAAGGTATACGTAGTATGCACAGGTAAGAAATGCGCACACTTCGTAAGGCGATCCACAATCACCCACACCGAATTCTTCTTCGATGGCGACAAAGGTAAACCAGACACAAAGTCCATGGTAATTCTTTCCCACTTCCATTCAGGTATCCTCAACGGTTGCAACAACCCTAAAGGAAACTGATGCTCAACTTTAACACGTTGACAAACCATGTACTTACTCACATATTCCGCAACATCTTTCTTCAAACCCACCCAATAGTACTCATCCCTCAGATCACGATACATCTTTGTACTACCAGGGTGCATAGCAAAAGGACTACTATGGGCTTCGGTCATAATAGTACGCCTCAACTCCTCATCATTCGGCACTACTATCCGTCTTCCGAAACACAAAACTCCATCATCATTAAAACAGAAAGGTTTATCCTCAACAATATCCTGAACATGTGGCACCAAAGAATCATCCAACAACTGCTTATCCTTTATCAACTGAACCAAAGATGGTTTTACTTGTAATTCAGCCACAAGACCTCCATCTCGCGAAATGCTCAAGCTAGCAAACATAGCCCTTAACTCAACCGCCACCTTCCTGCTCAAGGCATCCGCCACAACATTAGCTTTTCCCGGATGGTACTCGATCGTAAGATCGTAATCCTTAAGCAACTCCACCCAACTTCGTTGCCTAAGATTTAACTCTTTCTGAGACATCAAATACTTCAAACTCTTGTGATCCATGTACACAATACACTTCTCACCATAAAGATAATGTCTCCAGATCTTCAAAGCAAAAACCACCGCAGCTAATTCAATATCATGTGTAGGGTAATTACGCTCATGCACCTTCAACTGTCGCAATGCATAAGCCACCACCTTACCCTCCTGCATTAGCACACACCCCAAACCAACGTAGGATGCATCACTGTACACCACAAACTCTTTCCCTGATTCAGGTTGAACCAAAATAGGAGCTTGCGTCAAAGCTGCCTTAAGCTTCTTAAAATATTGATGTCTTGCTTCCGTCCACTCATACTTAACATCTTTTTGCAACAGCTTCGTCAAAGGGGCAGCAATCTTTGAAAATCCATCCACAAACCTCCGGTAGTATCCCGCCAACCCAAGAAAACTACGGACTTCATGAACAGACTTAGGGGGCTTCCAATTCATCAACACCTCAATCTTCTGAGGATCAACACGAATCCCCTAAGCCGAAACCACATGACCAAGGAACACAACTTCCTTCAACCAAAACTCGCACTTGCTCAACTTAGCATAAAGTTGATTTCCAGAAGCGCTTGCAAGACAACCCTCAAATGACCTTCATGCTCCTCCTCAATACGAGAGTACACAAGGATATCGTCGATGAACACCACAACAAACTTGTCCAAGTATTCATGGAACACTCTATTCATCATGTCCATGAATGCCGCAGGAGCATTCGTCAAACCAAACGGCATTACAAGGAACTCATAATGCCCATATCTCGTTCTAAAGGCTGTTTTTGGCACATCCACATCCTTCACCTTTAACTAATAGTATCCTGACCTTAAGTCAATCTTGGAGAACACAGTCGCTCCCCGAAACTGATCAAAAAAGATCATCAATCCTCGGCAAAGGATACCTATACTTGATAGTCAACTTGTTCAGCTGACGATAATCGATGCACATTCTCATAGTGCCATCATTCTTCTTCACAAACAAGACCGGTGCACCCCAAGGTGACACACTTGGCCGAATGAAGCCACGGTCAAGCAACTCCTGAAGCTGCGTCTTCAATTCCTTCAACTCCTTAGGTGCCATGCGGTAGGGGGCAATGGACACTGGAGTTGTATTTTCATGCATCTCTATCCCAAATTCCACCTCTCGACTAGGCGGCAATCCAGGTAACTCCTCCGGAAACACTTCAGGAAACTCTCGTACGGTTCTGATATCCTGAACACGTAACTCCTTTGAACTAGGATTCATCACAAAGGCCAGGTAAGCCTCGCAACCTTGCCTCAACATTCGACTCGCTTCTAACGTAGACACCACATTGGCAAGAAACTTCACATTCTCACCTACTACCACCACTTCATAATCATCCGCAAGTTTCAACGAAACTCGCTTACTCTCAAAATCCACTACAGCTCGATGCTCAACAAGCCAATCCATACCAAGGATTACATCAAAACCATAGAATGGCAATTCCATGAGATCAACAAGAAAAACATGGTTTTGCACTTTCAAGGTACATCTTCTATACAACTTTCGTGTTACAATCGTTTCACCAAAGGAACTAGTCACACGCATACCAACATCCAAAGACTCAACAGGTAAACCAAGCATTTGAGCATGTTCACACAATATGTATGAGTGTGTAGATCCAGAATCAATCAAAGAAAGTAATGATAAGGATTGCAAAGTGAATGTACCTGCAATCACATCCGTATCATTCCTTTCCTCACGATGGGCATACACTCGAGCTTGACCGCCACCTTCAGGTTGAACGACCACAACATGCGCTACATTCCTGCCACCATCATTACCAGCTCCATCACCACCACCACCGGGTGGTCCACCACCAGGAGGAGGAGGTATATTCTCAGCATTCTCCTCATTCTCATTATGAGCCATAGCTCTTTTATTTATCCTCATCTCTCTACGTGGCCCCATTAAATGAAAAACAATGCACTAAACAAAAATACAATAAACACAATTAGGCACAATAAGGTAAGTAATCCAAGTACTCAAGCTCATTTTCGAAAACAATTCATTTCCTTAGTTTTGACTTGGCAATGGGATCCCCTATCACACCCCAAACATAGCATAACATTACAAACACCTCACAATTGAAATCATTCATCACTAATCACATAACATTCTTTCACCCAAAAGGCACACAATGCAATTACACATACATCATCCACATAACAAACCCCAACTATACGAGAACCAAGCTCTGATACCACTAAATGTAACCCCCTTAGCCCGGCCTATACGGTTGACCCGAACTACGAAAATTACACAGGGAAAACCAAAGTCAACCCAGAAGTCAACCTTGATTCACGACCCTTTTTTTGTTTTTAATATTGTCTAAATGCTTGTTAACCCTAAGTGAGAACTCACGAGATAAGATTGAAAAAGGCACAACGAACGGATTTCAAAAAGGGACTCAATACACGATTTACAATTTTAGGGACGAAAATGTAATTTCTGTAAATTAGAAGGTCCTTACTGATTTTAAAGTTAACAATATGAAATTAGTCATGTTACATGCTTCTCTGCCAAATTTCATCTTAATTGGACATCTCAAACTCAAGCAATTGCAATCTCAAAATTTAGGACTAAAATGTAATACATGCAAACCTCAGAACAATTCAAATCTATGACCAACGGTCACCTGTTTCGAAACACTTACCTGCCGTTTCGAAACACCAGAGCATGACACACTCCCGTTTCGAAACTTGTTCCAAAACACGGCACTCCAGTAGCCAAAACATTTCGAAACAGCCTCTAGATGTTTCGAAACACGAAAGCCATTACAGGCCCCCGTTTCGAAACGCCCGAGGGTGTTTCGATACGGTTTGCCCAGAAACTACAGAAATTGCTGGTTTTTCATGCATATACTCGTTCAAACACATCCCAAAGACCCTCCAACCATACCAACAAGTCAACAAACATTCAAGGTACATATTTAGAACTCCTAAACACATTCACAGCATCAAACGTGAATTCTCACAAGTCTAGAGGCATGCTTTCTAATATCAAATCTCAAATAGACAATCCAACCTCAAAACAAGTAATCAAGGCCATTTACAATTCAAACCAACCAAGGCAAACATGCCACAACCTTAGGGAGTTTAACACATCTCCCAAAACAAATCTTAGTTTCCCATTGCCAAATTATCAAAACTAAAAGTGTATGAAAACTTCACCATACGTGAGCTTGGATTTCCTTGGATGAACTTAGCTTCCTTGATGCCCAAAAACACCTCAATTATCTGCATTATTGGTAAAAGAGAGCGTAAGCACG
This sequence comes from Hibiscus trionum, assembly GCA_030270665.1. Lineage (NCBI taxonomy): Eukaryota > Viridiplantae > Streptophyta > Magnoliopsida > Malvales > Malvaceae > Hibiscus > Hibiscus trionum. The sequence goes on along the minus strand of BSYR01000055.1, from coordinate 12,091,916 downwards.
AATGCTTAGTGAGGCATGCTCTAAAAAAACCAACACAATAATGCACATTTAGAAAACACTTTCATCAAATCTTTTAAACCACATGCTCATCTCTTTCTCATGCTTGAAAAACTTTCAATGAAACACTCATTGAAACCACATGTACCTTCATTCTATCTCATGCATTAAACCAATGCAAAACTCATGGCAAGGCTAATCACATGCTTGAATTGTCAAAGCATTTCTAAACAAATCTCATATGCATAACTCTTAGCATAAATCATTTCATCAAAGGTACATGTGTAACAAAAACCTTTTCATCATTTATATTGGCATTTAACATCACATTAATACTCGGATATGCGGACACATTTCTACACTAGACTCTTCCGGTGGAATCTCGCATCACCGTACTCACTTGTCTAGCAACATAGCTTCCGGTGGAATCTCTCATCGCCACAAAGCTTGGGTATTTCACCAAGTCCTACCCGATGGAATGCCCATCATCGGAATATCTCCCTTTGGATTAACCAAAGAGCACATACGAATTTTTAGTTTATAGTGCACTCCCATCCTATTGATCGATCAATTATATCCGGTAAGTTTCTCAACATCTATGCCAATATAATGTGTTAAAAGATCACCACACCAACTGTTTTTCATGCAATATAACACAAAGGTTTTCTCACCACATTTCAAAATATAAATCATACTTTGCTTCAAACCAAAAACTCAAATATATTCAATGCAACATGCCATCTCATGACATCTCTACAAGCATAATCTCATGCTCTAAATCATGAATAAAAGCAGTAGGAATTTATCAATATCAAACCATGAGCATGTAAAAGCATTTTAGTGGCAAACACCACTTTAGAGAGACCAAATCAAACCATACTTACTTCCAGATTTAGGAAGGTGTTTCAAACCTCTCCTAAATCCCCAAACCTTGTATTTTTGTCCTCATTGACTTCTAACCCAAACGCACTCACCGATTTTGTTTCGCTTGCTTGCCGAAACGCCAATTAAGCTTCCGGATCAACTCCAAAAGTGTCCGAAGATGTATCCCCTATTTTAGACAGATAAAAGCAGAGGACTAATGCATTATCATGCATTGAAATCTTAAGCTAACACTCTTAAACTCGCTGCTCTATCCAAACACATCATTTCGGCTACCAAACACAACTGAAATCACCTCCAAACTCTTCCAAAACTTAACCCAGCCAAGATCCATCACTTCCAAACATTTCTAAACATCAATTAACATCAAAAACAACCCTAAACTCATCCTTATACCTCCATCTATAACAGAACACCAAAAACACCCCAAAATCCATCATTTTCACAAGCAAAAACTTAGGAAACACAACCTATTCGGGATTGGATTGATAAAACCTCATTTCTAACATCATTTAACATCCAAAATACATTAGAAAACTATCTCAAAACAGAGCCCAATCAATTACAACGAAAATCTTCAAGATCTCTTCCAAAATCTTGAGTTTTAAGCCAAAATCTTGTTTCTAACATTAAACCATTCATAAATCTTTAATAAAGGATTGACAACTTGGTAATTTCAGTAAAGAACTGAGTATTTAGGGGAAAAGAACAATCTTACCTCTAAAAGATGAGTTCTCCTTGATTTGGGCATATTTCCATAAAAATACAATGTAGAAATCAATGGATTTGTTGCAAGATTGATTAGAAATCAATGAGTGATGAAAATCTCATCAAATGAAGTGGAGATCAAAGTGAATTTTGCTGGAGAAATAGTGTTTGGTTGATAGGATTGAGAGAAAATTTGGGAAAATTAGTTATGAAAGCTAAAAAGTAGTTTAACACCTTTCTCTTATTTAATTAAATCATTAATTAGATCACCCAAATTAAGGAAAAATCTAGAGAAAACATTTTTGGCAAATTAGCTCCTTAAAGATTCAAAGTTTCAATCCTCTACAAAATAGTCACTACTAAACTTTGCAAAAATCGTAATTTGGTTACTACACCGAAATGTAGTATTTCCAAACCTTATTTTGTAAAATTGATTTCACCACTCTCTTATATATATTAAATGAGGATTTTTAGATATTTTTCTATATTTTTAAAGCATCTCGAACTAGGTGTTCCCTAAAACTCCCTTTTATATTCGAACCGTTTCTCAGACCGGTCCAGTTCAGACCCTAAACTTCTAAGCCCAAAATTGGGGTGTTACAGATTAAGTATTCAGTGTAAATAAGCAAGTAAAAACAATGCCAAGAATACGTCTTTTACGTACAAGTATACACGGTCAACAAGTAATACAGTAGTGAGTTGAGTATCGTCTCTACATGGATTGCCTAGAAATTAATTGCCACGATTAATACTTCTGAACTAGATAAAGAGAACTGAAGTAAAGTGAAGATTATGGTAATAAAATGATAGTAGTCTGGCAAACAATGGGTGCAAGAATGATAACAAAGATTTGGCATAGAATGTCTTAATTTCATGCTAGCAATGCCAACTAGTAACAACATCTTGTCATGGCTTTATTACCGAGCAGATTCAAAGTTGGTATTGCCCCTCTCTATAGAAATGCACCGAATTAACCATGCAAAAACTCCTATATTTCTATAGTGATGTTTTTTATAATTCAATTTGATTAAGTCCCAATCTATACTCCTAAGGGGTAGATTCACTTCAGAAGTAAGCTCATCTACTTGAACATCTTCTTTTGAAGTACATTGCCTTATTATCTGGCAACAGATCATTGCCCCCTATGTCTTTTAAGATATTAAGGTGCAATAAGCATACTATGTCAGTGGTCGCATGGCATAAAATTTAGAAAACTAGAAAATATGACAGATAGAACGAACAATGCCAAGACATTTGAATTATTAACAACTAAACATAAACGCAACAAATATAAGTTTGAAATCATTCTTTAACACAAGAAAGAAATACAAAAGATCATAAAGGAACTAAGGAAAGGAAGGAGGTCTTTCGATGCAGCCCTTCAATGAATTCCAGACGTCTCATGGAATCTTCAACCATTGATCTTGTTTTCTCCGATTCCCACTTCTCTATTGTTGCAAACCTCTTCTCACGTTAAAGTCTTTATCTTCTTTAGTGTAACACCTCTTTTCTTCATTTTCCCTCTCTAAAATGCTTGCTTGATCTCCTTTAAATGGGTTTGTGTGGAAACCTTACGATAAGCCTTTGAGTTTAAAATTTGATTGCACAAAGGGATAAAGTGCATGGTCATCTTATCCAAATTTAAATTTGAGTTGATCAGGTTTTGACAAGGGTTGACGTCATCATGCCGTCGATCCTTTGCCGGCTGAGCTTGGCATCGTTCGGTCCATCTGTGCCAAACAAGCTTGGCATCATCTTATCTGATGCTATTTTTTCGGAGTCTGATCAAATGCTATTTTTTGCATTCTGATCTGGTCCTATTTTCTTGGGCTGGATTTGCCAAGGGTTCTTGGCAGAACTCTTCTGGCATCCTATTGCTAAGGGTGCTTGGCATTTCTCTTCTTGCATTCCTTCCTTTCTTCGCTGCTTCACTCTGCCAAGCTTGTCCTGGCCTGCCAAGCCTACAATAATGCCAACAAAGCAACCCATCACAATGTCATAACCACAATTCCTAACTCCTTATCTAAATGCATGAATTTAACAACTAAATGCAACTAAATGTACTTAAGGGTAAGAAAAGTGATGTGAAATAAGCATAAAAATCAGTACTTTTAAGGAGTTAACATTTCCCCAAACCTAGCTCATTGCTTTTCCTCAAGTAATGCAAAAATATAAAAATAAGAAAATACCTCGGCAAAATGGTTTCCAACACCTGTCAGCTAGCAAAAATGACCAAAGGACTGTCCTTAGATATTCATTATATTAATGCCACCCAGATAATAAAATTCAAGTGCAATAATATAGCTCTAGTCTAAGGTCATGAAGAGTGCATGAGGTGTAGGCAATATGCATCTAGTGTCTATTTACTCCCTTAGTCAAATTTATTACCTAAACTCAGAATTTATATATTTTTTAATTTTCTTTATTCATGCAAAGGGTTTCTGCTGGCAATTTTTTAAGCTTGCTTCGTAATACTGTTTGGTGTGAGAAATAAGAGGGAGCATACCGCGAACCCCCACGTTAATCTAGACATTACTAGGATTTTCTCTTCAACTCATACCCTAAAGTTTTGGACTTGAGAACTAAGAGAGAGCAAACCACGAAGCCCCAAGTTACTTATTATCTCTAGCCAGAGGAGAGTTCTACATATTTTACTTGCCTTGGCAAAAATTGTTGCCTTATTTATCTCTTTTACCCTGGCATCAAAAAAATTTCTTTTTTTTCCATTTTAATATCTGAGTTTAGTTTCAAAAATCTAAGTTTTCTTAGGAACTAGATGCATACTATGTGTTAAGTAAAAGTTCAATTCCTAAAGTAGAGATCAATTGCCAAGCTACTTGGCAATGCTAACCCGATGACATACAAGTTCTAAAATTCTATTTTCTTCATTGAACAAATAATCTAGAACAAATTCAAATAAGCTAGAAGTGCCGGCAAAATTTATTAGTACAATTCCTTGACCGAGGCAATTTTTTACAGTTTGGTATGCATAGCATTAACCTAATCTATATGGCATACATAGCATGGAAACAAAAATTTAAACATGAATGCGTGGCATGGCATAAAATGTTCGGCAACGCACACCCCCAAACCCAAGATGTGCATTGTCCTCAATGCATGAAAACAAAATGTATATACAATGAAAACGGAAAAATAAAATGCATGAACATGTGAATGCAAAAAAATAAAATTCAAGGAGTTTAGGAAAAGGAGGACTCCCCTCCGGAAGGTTCTTCTCGTGTGACACGAGTCTTCCTTTTGACAAAGCTCCCACAGTCAGGGCCTTGCGTTTAACTCTTGACATGCCAGATTTTGAAGCGGCAGTGGAGGCTCCGACATCACGGAGGACTTCCTTGACTGGCTCCGAGGTGGCATCTGATGGGGCAGGTGCAACAGGTGTTGCGACAGACTTTGCTTTGGTTTCCTGTAACACCCCAATTTTTGGCTTGGAAGTTTAGGGTCTGAACCGAACCGGTCTGATTTTTGGTTCGAATATAAAAGGAGGTTTTACGGAAATCCTAGTTCGGGATGCATTAATAAATGGGAAAATATCTAAAAATCCTCTTTTAATATATATAAGAGAGTGGTGAAATCAATTTTACAAAATAAGGTTTGGAAGTGTGACATTTCGAAATGGTGACTAAAATGTAATTTTTGAAAAGTTCAGTGGTGACTGTTTTGTAAGGATTGAAACTTTGAATCTTTAAGGAGCTAATTTACCCAAGGAAGGATTTCTCCAGATTTTTCTTAATTTTAATGATTTTATTAATGTTTAATTAATTAAAAGAAGAGAGGGAAACCATATTTTAGCTTTTCATAACTAACTTTTGTTAAAACTTTCTCATCTCATTTTCTCTCAAAATTCCCCCAGCCAAACACATTTCTAAAGCAACATTTCTATTGATTTTCACACTAAATGATGAGGTTTCAATCATCAATTGATTCCTAATCCTTTCTACATCAAAACCTCTTGATTTGCTTATTGAATTTTCAAGGATTTTGGCTCTAAACAAGGAGAAATCTACATTTAGAGGTAAGGATGTTCTTCTCCTCTAAATACTCAGTTCTTTACTGAAATTCTCAAGTTCTCAATCCTTAAATTAAGTTTTATAAAAGGTTTTAATGATGTGATCTTAATTTTGGCTTAAAACTCAAGATTTGGAAGAAATCTTGAAGAATTTCGTGGTGTTTGTTTGGGCTCTGTTTTGTGATGATTATTAAATGTATTTTGGATGTCTAATGATGTGTAAATGAGGTTTGATCAATGCAATCCCGAATAGGTTATGTTTCCTAAGTTTTTGCTTATGAAAATGGTGGTTTTTGGGGTGATTTTGGTGTTCTGTTAATGCTGGAGGTATAAGGACGAGTTTGGGTTCATTTTGGATGTTAATTGATGTTTAGAAGTGATTAGAAGTTATGGATCTTGGCTGTGTTATGTTTTGGAAGAGTTTGGAGGTGATTTCAGTTGTGTTTGGTAGCCGAAATGTTAGATTTATGTAGAGCAGCGAGTTGAGTTGTGTTGCTGGTATTTTTAATGCATGATGATGCATTAATCGTCTGTTGTTATGTGTTTAAAACAGGGGAGAATGATCTGAAAGCAATAGAGGTGGCGTTGGAGGCTTCGGATGCTTGGAAGGCTTGTTGGCTAGCTTAGTTTTGTGTATCGGTGAGTGAAGTTGGGTTTTCAGCTTTTAAACCAATGTTTGAAGGTTATGGGAGCTTAGTTTAAGTCTAAGCAACTTAACTAAGCTCAAGAGTAAGTTTTCGGGAAAACTCTCACTCTTGGATGAACTATGAGATGGTTGGATGCAATGTATTTAATTTGCATGTTTAAATTCTGTTTTGAAAGCATGTTTTAGCATGATTAATGCTGGTTTTGAAAGTCATGTGTTGAAGGATGCTCAAGGTAATAGATCCTTGGTTTTGTGTGTTGGAAATGTGGAATTGATGCATAGTGTTGAATGTTGTTTAATGGCTTTGTTTAATGCTTTAAAACAGTGAATTGATGATGGCAATTAATGTGTATTGGCAAGTGATGTAAGTGGTTGTTGGTTACTTTAATCAGATATAGTTAGCCGGCTATAGGATTGAGTGCACCGTGAATTAAGTCGCCTTGGATGTTGAAGGGTTGTGATTGTACCGTAAACTCCATCCAAGTACCCTAGCAATTGAGGAAATTAGTGTCACGACGATGGAGAATGGCTCTCGTGGGTGGACTTTTTTAAGTGCCACCACGATGGAGGATGGCTCTCGTGGGTGGACTTTGTTAAATGTCACCACGATGGAGGATGGCTCTCGTGGGTGGACTTTGTTAAGCGTCACAACGGTGGAGGGTTTCTCCCGTGTATGAGCTTGGTTAAGGTGATTACAATGGTTGAGGTAGCTTCCATGTGTAAGCCTTGTGGTGTGTCCCGGCTCTCGCTAGTGAGTTATACAACTTCCGATGAGTGATGTTGACGGGTTGTAATTGTACCGTTAAACTCCATCACGGGTGTTGAGGGGTTGTGATTGTACCGGTAAACTCCACCTTGTGTTGTTCGGTAGTGTGTATGAAGCGTGTGGGACAACGCTTGTAATCCGCGTATCCGATTGTGTCTTGAGTTGAAATGGTTTGTGAATTATCACTTGCAAGCCAATTTAATGTTATTGAATGTAATGAAGCGAGAGATGCTTGAAATGATGCAAGTTTGCATGGGAAGTGTGTAATGGTTTAAGAGTGCATGTATTACTTGTTAAGCTTGAACAAGTGTTTATCTTCTATTGTGAATGGTGCATATGTGCATGGAATCTCTTTAGTGCATTGAAGTCTTGTGAAGACTTGTCTAGAAAGGCATGTAATGCAAATGTTGCTTTTGGTAGTTCATGTGTTTTGCATTTGTTGAATGCATGCGATTGTTAGAAGGAACAAATGGTTTTCCAAAGGTTTTTCTTTGAAATGATCATCAAGCATGAGGCAAGTATGTTGTGAAGTGGAAATGTTTTCCAAGAAATTTGAGTTTAACTTTGCATGTAGTGTTCATGCATGGAAGGGTTTAATTAATTGTTTTGCAAGAATGTGTTTTGGAAAGTTGTTTAGCTTTTCTAAGCTAAAGGTTGGATTTCATGTTGTGCAAGGCACGGTTTAAAGCATGTTGTTTCAAAAGAGTTTTTTCAAACAATGCTTTGGTTTATTGAATTGCATCTACTTTTAAAAAGGGTTTTATGATTCGCTGCATTGATGGTGTTTTGGTTTTGAGCATTCCTCACTAATCATTATGTGCTTATGCTACTTTTTGTCCATCAATGCAGATATTTGAAGTTGGGACAGCAAGAAGCAAGGGATTCAAGAAGAGCTCCACTTGAGAAGTATGTCTTGGTTTATAGCTATAGATAATAAAGGCAATGGGGGGAGAGTCTTTTATGTTGATGTGTAATGAGATTGTGTATGTTGAACAAGTTCGGTTTATGGTTTGAACTATGTGGTTTAACGCTTTGCAACATTCGAATCTTCTTCTTCATAAGTTGTTATGCTATGCTTCTTGTTTTAAAAGCATGATCAAGTGTTGGATGTGTTGAATGTGTTGGTGCACCTAAGGCTTGATTGTATCTAGTTGTTAATGCAATTTGGCAGCTATGATGCTTAGCATGTTGTTAATATGTTGAGGAATGGTTTAAAGTATGTTTGTTGGTGTCTTGATGTTTTAGTTGGTTTTGAATGTTAGGGTGCATGCCTATAGACTTATGGATTTTCCTAATTGATGCCATGAATGTGTTTTGATGATGCAAATATGTACCTTGTATGTATGATGACTTGTTGGCATGATTAGGAGGTCATTAGAATGTGTTTGAGTGGTTAAATGTGTGTTAAACCAGCAAATTATGCACTTTATGGGCAGTCCGTATCGGAACGGGCACTAGCGTTTCGAAACGGGGGCCTGAAATGGCCTTCGTGTATCAAAACGGGTAGGGGCCGTTCCGAAACGTTTTGGCCACTGCCAGGCCCTGTTTCGATACAAGTCTCTAAAATAACCCGCGTTTCGGAACGGTCAACACCCGTTCCGAAACAGACGACCGTTGGGCACTGATTTGAATGGTTTAAAGGTTTGCAAGCTTTATGTTTTAGTCCTAAAAATTGTTTTAGCAATTGCTTGAGTTGGGATGTCCGTTCAAGGTGAAATTTGACATGGAAGCATGTAATGTGATTAATTTCATATTGGTAATTTAAAAATCAGTTAAGTCCTTCATCTTTCCAGAAATTACAATTTGGTCCCTAACTTTTGTATGTTGTGCAATTGAGTCCCTTATTGCTTTCCGATCGCTGTGCTTTTCAAGTATGCTTTTCCCAAGGGTACGCTTAAGTTAATGTGCATCTAGATAAGTTTAAAAAGAAAAAAAGGGTCGTTAATCAAGGTTGACTTTCAGGTTGACTTTGGTTTTCCCCGTGTAATCTTCGTAGTTCGGGTCAACCGTCTAGGCCGGGCTAAGGGGGTTACATTTGGTGGTATCAGAGCTAAGTTGCGAATATTTGGGGCAAGGGTAATTTGTTATAATAAGTGTTTGATGTTTGCTCTGATGTGTGGTTGAAAGTTGGTTGAAAAATGTGTTTTTGAGCGAGTGGGTGATGTTTTTATCATGTATTTTGGTTATGAATCTTCTGTGAGCTAATGTGAACTTGTGTTGATGACATGCTGGTGTTTTGAGTTGATTTTCTGAATGATGAAAATGTGTTGGGTATGATATGTTGATATTATGCTGTTCAGGGTGAATGTTGTTTGATGAAAGCATGATTGAAGTTTGCTGATTGATATGCTCGATGTTTGTGATATCAATGTTTTTATCGATTGTGATGTCGTATAAAAGGGGAGAATTTGGGATACCTATTGCCTTATTATTATAGCTATTATGTTATGTTGGAGTTGGAGTCTTGAATCCTTGCTTGAAGCTGGCCTGATCGTTTTGTTTGTTTTGTTATCATTGCTTTGTTGTTAATAGCACGATGAGATCGATGAAAGAATGGCAGTTGGGTGAGATGGTGGCTGCTTTAGAGCAGGTTGTTAAGGCGTGGAATTCACCTTTTGGTGGAGGTGTTTCGTTTTAGTCTACAGTGCCTGGAGTTGAGGAAATAAGACTGGAGGAGGAAGCTGGTTTTGTGATGAAGGGTTCATCACATGTGGTTCAAGAGATGTCGGGAACATCTCAGGCCGTGGTGAAAGTGATGCATGAGGATGTGCCGACTGTGGGACACACGAGTTTGTCGAAACAATGTTTATATGATTTGGGAGCTGTGGAGTATCATGGTTCGACACCTGAGGCATTCGAGGCTTGGTTGGCTAGGGTAATTCTGATTTTGGACCAGGAAGGGTGTGACTATGCCTGTAAACTGGGAAGTGTTGTCTCATTGATGTTGGAGGACGCTTGTGCCTGGTGGACATCTGTGGCGGTGGCAACGCATATCCAAGATATAGACTGGATTTCTTTGTGTCTGCCTTTAATGAAAGGTACCTTGGAGAGAAGTTCTCAAGGGTTAAGCAACGTGGGGGTGTGGCTTCAGACTATGAAAGTGAGAAAAGTTTAAGCAAAAGAGTTGTGGGTATTGACCTCGAGAGCGGTCAGCGTAAGAGGCTACGTGACAGAAGGATTTGCTTGAATCGAAGTCTGGTGGTAGTGCAGATGTGGGTCAAGTGCTACATGATCAAGGAGTGGTAGTTCGGTTGCCGATGTGTGACCGTTGTGGAAGGTGTCATGTTGGAGGTTGTTAGGGTGTGGGAGTTTGTTGGAACTGTGGTTCTAAGGAGCATGTGAAGCGAAATTGTCCTCAAGTGGTGAGATCGGCTTCAGTGGGTGCAAAAGGGTCTCAGAAGGGTCGTGGGCGCGGCCGAGACAAGGTTCGGAGGTGGCAGGAAAAGCAGAAAGGTGTGAGGAGCTTGGGGAATGAATCTTGTTGGAATTGTGGGTCTGTTAGACATTTTAGACGAAATTGTTTGAAGTTGGCTCGGGGTAGTCAGGGTTCTTTACCGTAGGGAAATGGTGATGACCTTAAAGTGTTGGCTGATGCTGCGGCGGTGCGGCTGGAGAATGATGGTTCTGCGAGGAAGAGAGTTTGTCTGTTGGAGCTTCGGGGCAGCGAGGTGATTACAGGTAACCTTGTTAAGTAATCTTTGCCCTAGTTATCTTTGTTTGGTTTCGTTTGGGTTTTCCCTTGCGTAGTGGGTATGGTCTTGTAGCCAGTAAGTTTGGGGTAGTAGCCGGAGTTGTTTTGAAAACAACTTTAGTATGAAGAGGGCATTAGCGGAATATTTTGTGATTAGCGGATTGTTAGAATGGTGGAGTTGGACAAGTTAGAAGTGAGGTAAGAAGTTGTTCTTAGGCGGATTCTGAGGATGTTATTGGTGGGTGTGGACCGACATACATGCACAGTTAAAACCATTTGTTATATGCTATATTATATATGTTGGTACATGCATACATGCGACATGACATTAGAGGTTTTGCATACATGTACACAGGCATTGGTAGGGCATATTGGTGACCATGCATACGAACGTTCACACTTGCTAATAGCTAATTGGGTCCGTTAGTGTTGTGGTAGGATTAGGTTGGATGGTGGGTTTTAAGAGTTGTTTGGTGCTAGGAGAATGTTAGAAGTAGTGGAGGGTAGTAAGCGAGTTGTCAGTAATAGAGAGTGAGATCTTGCATGATTGACAAGAGGAAAGTGTTTTGATGCTTAAAGAGTTTAGCGGTGTGGTGGTGAGGAGATTACCGGTTGGAGTTAGAATCGGTCAAGTGGTTGTGAATAGCTGATAGATGTGGTAGTTTCTATGTGTTAAGTGATGTTGTAGGTTAGTGGATGTGTCTCCAGAGTGCTGAGGTGTCTTGGCATTGATGTTGCAATAGGAGGGTTGTTTATGTAGGTGATGGTTTGTAGCAACCTTCGAGGAGTTGAATAGAGGTTTCGTAATCTTAACCTATTTGTATAGAATGGGCGGTAATCAGGTAAGGCTAGTGTTTTGGTCAAAGCTTGAAGTGGAAAGGCAATGTAAGTTCAAGGGCCATTGTTGGTTGGCCGGGTTCTCGTGAGAAGTGGTTTGCTTATCGTGCATAAGTGAATCTTTTCTAAGTCAGCTAGCGGTACGTGGAACAGCTGGCGGAGTTAAGGTTGGAGTTTTGTGATGTGGTTTTCGGATGTTGAGTGAGTAGTTTTGGTGAGTCGTCATGGTGGTGATGGTGGTGGATGTGAAGGAATGTCATCAGTACATTGAGAAGTTGAGTAAGAAGTTGATGCTTAAGGAACTTTGGCTTGCTGTGGTAATCTTTGAAAGAAGCTGAGCAGTTTTGCAAGGGGTTTCGGAAGCAGTGAAGGTTGTGGATCACATGGTGGCTGAAACTGGATGGGTTGGTGCCACCGTGTGTGCGAGTTTTGGGAGTTATGAAATAAGATGGAGTATGTGTAAAAATTTGAAAGTTCTTCGGGTTGCTGAGGCTAAGTGCAGTTCGGAGTTGTGAAAGGTTAAGCTGAGATTAACATCTGAGTGTTCTGGAAGTTTGAACAGGATGTAGTGGTGTTGGGCTTGGTTATAGTGTAAGTTTGATTTGTGGAGGAGTTGGTTTTTGTGGTGTTTTGTTCAGTGGTGCTTAGTTCACCTGTGTTACTTTGTGTGTTGCTTTGAGAAGTTTGGTATTGTGCTCTTTTCGCCGGTTGGAATTTCGAGGACGAAATTTCCTAAGAGGGGGAGAGTTGTAACACCCCAATTTTGGGCTTGGAAGTTTAGGGTCTGAACCGGACCGGTCTGATTTTTGGTTCGAATATAAAAGGAGGTTTTAAGGAAAGCCTAGTTCGGGATGCATTAAAAATGTGGAAAAATATCTAAAAATCTTCTTTTAATATATATAAGAGAGTGGTGAAATCAATTTTACAAAATAAGGTTTGGAAGTGTGACATTTCGAAATGGTGACTAAAATGTAATTTTTGAAAAGTTTAGTGGGGACTGTTTTGTAAGGATTGAAACTTTGAATCTTTAAGGAGCTAATTTACCCAAGGAAGGATTTCTCCAGATTTTTCTTAATTTTAATGATTTTATTAATGTTTAATTAATTAAAAGAAGAGAGTGAAACCATATTTTAGCTTTTCATAACTAACTTTTGTTAAAACTTTCTCATCTCATTTTCTCTCAAAATTCCCTAAGCCAAACACATTTCTACAGAAACATTTCTATTGATTTTCACACTAAATGATGAGGTTTCAATCATCAATTGATTCCTAATCCTTTCTACATCAAAACCTCTTGATTTGCTTATTGAATTTTCAAGGATTTTGGCTCTAAACAAGGAGAAATCTACATTTAGAGGTAAAGATGTTCTTCTCCTCTAAATACTCAGTTCTTTACTGAAATTCCCAAGTTCTCAATCCTTAAATTAAGTTTTATAAAAGGTTTTAATGATGTGATCTTGATTTTGGCTTAAAACTCAAGATTTGGAAGAAATCTTGAAGAATTTCGTGGTGTTTGTTTGGGCTCTGTTTTGTGATGATTATTAAATGTATTTTGGATGTCTAATGATGTGTAAATAAGGTTTGATCAATGCAATCCCGAATAGGTTATGTTTCCTAAGTTTTTGCTTATGAAAATGGTGGTTTTTGGGGTGATTTTGGTGTTCTGTTAATGCTGTAGGTATAAGGACGAGTTTGGGTTCATTTTGGATGTTAATTGATGTTTAGAAGTGATTAGAAGTGATGGATCTTGGTTGGGTTATGTTTTGGAAGAGTTTGGGGGTGATTTCGGTTGTGTTTGGTAGCCGAAATGTTAGATTTATGTAGAGCAGCGAGTTGAGTTGTGTTGCTGGTATTTTTAATGCATGATGATGCATTAATCCTCTGTTGTTATGTGTTTAAAACATGGGAGAATGATCCGAAAGCAATAGAGGTGGCGTTTGAGGCTCCGGATGCTTGGAAGGCTTGTCGGCTAGCTTAGTTTTGTGTATCGGTGAGTGAAGTTGGGTTTTCAGCTTTGAAACCAATGTTTGAAGGTTATGGGAGCTTAGTTTAAGTCTAAGCAACTTAACTAAGCTCAAGAGTAAGTTTTCGGGAAAACTCTCACTCTTGGATGAACCATGAGATGGTTGGATGCAATGTATTTAATTTGCATGTTTAAATTCTGTTTTGAAAGCATGTTTTAGCATGATTAATGCTGGTTTTGAAAGTCATGTGTTGAAGGATACTCAAGGTATGAGATCCTTGGTTTTGTGTGTTGGAAATGTGGAATTGATGCATAGTGTTGCATGTTGTTTAATGGCTTTGTTTAATGCTTTAAAACAGTGAATTGATGATGGTAATTAATGTGTATTGGCAAGTGATGTAAGTGGTTGTTGGTTACTTTAATCGGATATAGTTAGCCAGCTATAGGATTGGGTGCACCGTGAATTAAGTCGCCTTGGATGTTGAGGGGTTGTGATTGTACCGTAAACTCCATCCAAGTACCCTAGCGATTGAGGAAATTAGTGTCACCACGATGGAGGATGGCTCTCGTGGGTGGACTTTGTTAAGTGCCACCACGATGGAGGATGGCTCTCGTGGGTGGACTTTGTTAAATGTCACCACGATGGAGGATAGCTCTCGTGGGTGGACTTTGTTAAGCGTCACAACGGTGGAGGGTTGCTCCCGTGTGTGAGCTTGGTTAAGGTGATTACAATGGTTGAGGTAGCTTCCATGTGTAAGCCTTGTGGTGTATCCCGGCTCTCGCTAGTGAGTTATACAACTTCCGATGAGTGATGTTGATGGGTTGTAATTGTACCGTTAAACTCCATCACAGGTGTTGAGGGGTTGTGATTGTACCAGTAAACTCCACCTTGTGTTATTCGGTAGTGTGTATGAAGCGTGTGGGACAACGCTTGTAATCCGCGTATCCGATTGTGTCTTGAGTTGAAATGGTTTGTGAATTATCACTTGAAAGCCAATTTAATGTTATTGAATGTAATGAAGCGAGAGATGCTTGAAATGATGCAAGTTTGCATGGGAAGTGTGTAATGGTTTAAGAGTGCATGTATTACTTGTTAAGCTTGAACAAGTGTTTATTTTCTATTGTGAATGGTGCATATGTGCATGGAATCTCTTTAGTGCATTGAAGTCTTGTGAAGACTTGTCTAGAAAGGCATGTAATGCAAATGTTGCTTTTGGTAGTTCATGTGTTTTGCATTTGTTGAATGCATGAGATTGTTAGAAGGAACAAATGGTTTTCCAAAGGTTTTGCTTTGAAATGATCATCAAGCATGAGGCAAGTATGTTGTGAAGTGGAAATGTTTTCCAAGAAATTTGAGTTTAACTTTGCATGTAGTGTTCATGCATGGAAGGGTTTAATTAATGGTTTTGCAAGAATGTGTTTTGGAAATTTGTTTAGCTTTTCTAAGCTAAAGGTTAGATTTCATGTTGTGCAAGGCATGGTTTAAAACATGTTGTTTCAAAAGAGGTTTTTCAAACAATGCTTTGGTTTATTGAATTGCATCTACTTTTAAAGAGGGTTTTATGATTCGCTGCATTGATGGTGTTTTGGTTTTGAGCATTCCACACTAAGAATTATGTGCTTACGCTCCTTTTTGTCCATCAATGCAGATATTTGAAGTTGGGACAGCAAGAAGCAAGAGATTCAAGAAGAGCTCCACTTGAGAAGTATGTCTTGGTTTATAGCTATAGATAATAAAGGCAATGGGGGGAGAGTCTTTTATGTTGATATGTAATGAGATTGTGTATGTTGAACAAGTTCGGTTTATGATTTGAACTATGTGGTTTAACGCTTTGCAACATTCGAATCTTCTTCTTCATAAGTTGTTATGCTATGCTTCTTGTTTTAAAAGCATGATCAAGTGTTGGATGTGTTGAATGTGTTGGTGCACCTAAGGCTTGATTGTATCTAGTTGTTAATGCAATTTGGCAGCTATGATGCTTGGCATGTTGTTAATATGTTGAGGAATGGTTTAAAGTATGTTTGTTGGTGTCTTGATGTTTTAGTTGGTTTTGAATGTTAGGGTGCATGCCTATATACTTGTGAATTTTCCTAATTGATGCCATGAATGTGTTTTGATGATGCAAATATGTACCTTGTATGTATGATGACTTGTTGGCATGATTAGGAGGTCATCAGAATGTGTTTGAGTGGTTAAATGTGTGTTAAACCAGCAAATTCTGCACTTTCTGGGCAGTCTGTATCGGAACGGGCACTAGCGTTTCGAAACGGGGGCCTGAAATGGTCTTCGTGTATCGAAACGGGTAGGGGCCGTTCCGAAACGTTTTGGCCACTGCTAGGCCCTGTTTTGATACAGGTCTCGAAACGAACCTGCGTTTCAGAACGGTCAACCCCCGTTCCGAAACAGACGACCGTTGGGCACTGATTTAAACGGTTTAAAGGTTTGCAAGCTTTACGTTTTAGTCCTAAAAATCATTTTAGCAATTGCTTGAGTTGGGATGTCCGTTCAAGGTGAAATTTGACAGGGAAGCATGTAATATGATTAATTTCATATTGGTAACTTAAAAATCAGTTCAGTCCTTCATCTTTCCAGAAATTACAATTTGGTCCCTAACTTTTGTATGTTGTGCAATTGAGTCCCTTAATGCTTTCCGATCGCTGTGCTTTTCAAGTATGCTTTTCCCAAGGGCACGCTTAAGTTAATATGCATCTAGATAAGTTTAAAAAGAAAAAAAAGGGTCGTTAATCAAGGTTGACTTTCGGGTTGAATTTGGTTTTCCCCGTGTAATCTTCGTAGTTCGGGTCAACCATCTAGGCCGGGCTAAGGGGGTTACATTTCCTGTGATTCGGTTGGAGTGTCGGTACTAGAAGATTCAACTTACACAGGGGACAACAGGACATTGGCATCAGATGGGGTATGAGCTGATCGGGGACTGGCTGGCATGGCATCATCGCTGGCAAAGATTTCTACAGGGAAATATGAGAAGACTAGCAGAAAATTCGGAGATACTCTCTTAAGGGCATCATCGCTAGCATGAGTCTACTACTAGAACTTGACATTCTGCTCCTCTGCTTTCTCTAATTTTTGGAGAATGATCTCCTGGCGATGGTGGATCTAAGAAAGCAATGACATTGAACTAGCTGGAATGGGAGCATCAGATTCTGCCTTTGGCACCTTGGGCTTTGGTGTTGGCGCGATTATTTTTCCCTTTCGTTTATCCTTGAACTCAGTGGCAGTGAGTTTCCTCCATAGAGCCGGCGTGATTGTGCTGCCCTTAATATCTTGGCCTTTGTCTGAGTCGATCTTGGGCACACCATGTCTCATGCAAATGTTAGAAATCATTAAGGAAAAGATAAAACTCTCATTAGGCTTACCAGCACATTTATATGTCTTTTCGATGATGATCCGACTGACATTGATCTATTGGCCAATTATGATTGAGTGCAGTAGCGCCAGCCGTTCCCCTGACACCATTTCGTTGTGGGTTGTTGGCATCAAATTTGCCTTCAAAAAGTGATTCCACCCCTTCAACTGAGATTTCAGTGCCAGTCTCTTGACTGTTCGATGCCCCTTGGACGATGCAATCCATGTTGTGCCAGGTTCACACAAATCTGCCAGCAACTTCTTTCTCTTGGCAGCAGTCATGGACTCGGCATATTCCAAATGTTCATCCTCGACATGGTTTCTGGCACAAAAATTTGTACACGTCTGAATCCTCCTAATCTGCAAACGCCTCATGCCAAGTCCCTGCCTTGACATTATACTTGGCATACTAAATCTGCATATACTCAAAGGAAAACCTTTCAAAATATAAAAAGAAATAAAATGAAGAACTAAAAATTTAAAACTGAGATAGCCTAAATACTAAAAAGAAAATAACTCTCCTAAACCTATTTACAATGATCAAACTGGGTTGGCAAGAAGTTGCTGAATTTTCACAAGAAGAATAGTCTCCTTGGCATTGTTCTGACTTCCTTCCCAGTGGTGCTTTAGTTTTTGACCCGTGATTGGTGGATGGTAGGCTATAGCAATCTTTTTTTGAATAACCAACATAGAAAACCGAAGAACTTGTTACCTTTGAGTATGTCAAACTCTCGATATCACAATGAAAGAGAATATTTTGCCATAGTGGATTTGAACAACCACCTTAGAAAACCAAAGTATCTCTTTGTTGTAGGTATCGAGAGCCTTTGATCGAACTCAGCACCCTAGTAGTGCTTAGACTTTGTTGTTCCTTTCTCCTTTGATGTCGAGGCATAAGCATCCTCGCACTCATGTTTTATGCCATCACCTTTCATTCCATGGCAACTCAATGTCAGGTTCTTATCCAAAATGGATTCCATTATCTCAACTACATGGCATTCTTCAATTTCATCTTTACATTTAAGAGCTTTGAAAATGTTAACAGTAATACATGCTTGTTTTACCAAGGTGTGGTTGGCAAATACTGGCTCCACTGGTTTAGCCGAGCTGGTGCTGGCATCAGAATGAGATTTGGCATTTCTGGTGCTTGCTTCCCTTTTCTCAACTTTCTTGGTTTCGTCTGCTGGTAGTGATTTCTCTTCCTGGCAAACAACCGGCTGCTTGGCAGGCGTTTCATACTCGATTGGTTTGCCACTTTGGAGAGTGACAACTTGGCTTTGTTCTCTCCCTATTTGCCGAGCAACCTTTGTATCACTTGGCAAAGTCCCTAGAGGTTTGGCATTAAGTACGCTGGCAATATGTCCTATTTGAACTTCCAAGTTCCTCATGGATGCTGGTAGACTCTAGACAGTGGCATCATTATGCTCCATATAATCCATCAGGGTGTTTTCATCGGAAGATCTTTGCACTGGTGGTAGATTATTCTAGGCTCTCTGTGGCATTGTATTTTGGTTGAAACCTGGCGGTGCATTGTTATTCTATCGTTGGGCAATGTATTAGTCACCTCTTTGATTCACCCAAGAAAAGTTGGGATGCTGCTTCCAACCTGCATTATAAGTATTACAATGTGGGTTAAAATTTTGATTAAAATTACCAACAAAATTTCCCGATTCAGGGTTGGCATGGAAATCATCCACATGATGATCCTCTCCGCATATCATGCAAAATGGTTCTAATGCCTTGACTTCTTGGGATTCATTGCTCTTTTGCAAAGTTTTCACAATGCTAGTGAGATTGGAAATCTGAGCGTTAATGGATGTTAGTGCATCAAGATTCAATTTTCCAACTATTTTTGTCCTCGTCCCTAGTCTGGCGGTAGGATACTAAAAATTATTGGCAGCAATCCTTTCAAGGATGTCAACTGCCTCTGTATAATTTTTGTCTAGAAGCGAACCATTTGACGAAGCATTAACCACAATCCTGGCATGAGCATTGAGTCCGGTGTAAAAAATCTCCATTTGGATCCAAGTAAGGAATCCTTGCATGAGACATCTTCTCAACAGATCCTTAAATCGCTCCCAAGTATCATAGAAAGTCTCATCATCATCTTGCCTGAAAGTAGTGATTTCATTCCGCAGCTTGGCATTAAGTTTAGGTGGCTGGAATCTTAGAAGGAACTTATGGCATAATTCTACCCATGAAGTTACTGAACCTGGTGGCAAGGAATTTAGCCACAATTTTGCCTTATCTCGCAAGGATAATGAAAAGAGCTTTAGCTTTATTGTCTCTTCAGTCACACCAGGTTGGCGGACTAGTTGGCAAACCTCCATGAATTGCTTCAAATGCTTCATTGGGTATCTATTAGGTGATCTATCAAATTGACCTACATCCATTAGCAATTGAATCATTATCGATTTAAGCTCAAAGTTAGCCATATTTACCTCTGGACTAATTGGTCCTGGCATGAAATCATCTATGGTAGGTGCTAGGTGTTCTCTGATAGATCCTTCTTTAGGTATCTGAGTAGCAATAGCTGGAGCTGGCGGTATAACTGCAGGTATTGCCAGCATCTCCTGGTTATTGACATTATTTATAGCACTATCTAGCTCACCATTGCCATCACGAGCCTTTTCTCGACGTTCTCTTCTTAACTTGCCTAGGCTTGGGTCATCTTGTAACTCACATCAACAACACATACCAACACTCCCAATTCCTTTGAAACCATGCTCTGATACCAACAAATGTAACCCCCTTAGCCCGGCCTAGATGTTTGACTCGAACTACGAAGATTACACGGGGAAAACCAAAGTCAACCTTGATTAACGACCCCTTTTTTCTCTTTATCTTTTCTAAATGCATATTAAGCTTATGTGATTTCATAAGAGTCATAAGAGAGAGGGACACTTCGCTCGGATAACACTTAGGGACTCAATTGCGCAATTTACACTTTTAGGGACCAAAACGTAATTTTTAGAAAATATAAGGACTTAATAGATTTTAAGCTTACCATTATGTAATTAGTCATATTACATGCTTCTCTGTCAAATTTTGACTAAAAAGGACATTCCAAGATCAAGCAATTGCATACACAACATTCGGGACTAATATGTAAAACATGGAAACTTAAAACAATTCAAAATCATCATCCAACGGTCAACCGTTTCGGAACACCAGACTCCCGTACCGAAACGCCGTATCGAAATGGTGTTGACCGTTTCGGTACTCGGGTGTGTTCCGAGACCTGTATCGGAACATGCCTCTCTAGTAGCCAAACTGTTCCGAAACACCTTCAGCTGTTCCGAAACGCCATGACCATTACATGCCTCCGTTTCGAAACAGGTAAGGGTGTTTCGATAGACCCTGCACTGTGACAGCAGAAAATGCTGGTTTTTCATGCTTTTTCATACTCGAATCGACCCCAAAACATACCACATCATGCATACATCAAGGATACATATCAACAATCATCATAACGAAGCAAAAGCCTAAACATAGCAACCGACACATAATCAAAGGCACTAAAGGCATGCTCCCTAGTTTACCAAAACCAAAACAAGTCAAAACTCCAAATAAACCAAACTCCAAACTCCAAAGGCCATTTACAATTCAAGTATAATCAAACTAACATGCTCAAAGTAAAAGAAACATTCTCAAACATTCCAAGTATAATTTCCCACCCATTGCCTCTTATTACACTAAGGGTGAACCACATACATTTCTTTAGCAAAAACCTTGGATTCCTCTTACCCTTGAGCTGCCTCCAAATGTTCAATTTTCTACATTGATGAAACAAATGAGCGTAAGCTTAAAGCTTAGTGAGGAGCGCTAAACACCATCATCAATGCATAGCTTAAGTTTACAAAATCATCACTTTACATTACATGCCCTTTACAAAACAAGTCTTCTCAAGACTTCAATGCACTTTTGAAACCTCATGCACACATGCATCAATATAGAACAGCAAATAAACTTTTGCTCATGCTTTAACAAGCATCACATACATTCTTGCTTCATACACATATTTCTCATGCACTCTTGCATCACTTACAAGCATCTCATGCTTCACTTAGATCATTTACATTATATTGGCTTTCAAGTGATAACTCTCAAATCATTTCAACACATGACACAATCGGATACGTGGATTACAAGCGTTGTCCCTCACGCTTCATACAAACTACCGGACTACACAAGGTGGAGACAAATGGTACAATCACAACCCCTCAACACCCGTGATGGAGACTAATGGCACAATCACAACCCCTCAAAATCACTCATCGGTAGTTGTATAATTCCACTAACGAGAGTATGGGACACATAAACAAGACTCACACACGGGACTAACCATTCACCGTTGTGATCTTAACCTCAATCGTTAGGGTACTTGGATGGAGATTACGGCACAATCACAACCCCTCAACATCCAAGGTGACTTTATTCACGGTGCACCCAATCCTATAGCCTGCTAACTATATCCGATTAAAGTAACCAAATACCATTTCATCACTTGCCAATATAATCATTTATCCACATTATTTCATTGTTTTTCAAACATAACCACAATGTCATTTCCACAAGCACACATGCTTAACATCATATGCATTTTCATATGAAAACCAAGGATCACTTACCTAGTGCACCCTTAACATAATGACATTAAAATCCGGCATTAAACCATGCTTAAACATGCTTAAAAATAGTAAACAAATCCACTCTTACATCAAATGCATTTTCATCAAACTTAGCACATTTCCAAGAGAGGGATTACCGAAACACTTACACTTGAGCTTAGTTAAGTGTATCAAGCTCTCACTAAGCTCCCAAGAGTATGCCAAAGCGTTATAAAGCAGGAAATTGCTTTTCCACTCACCGATACGCGAAGCCTCGTTTGCCGACATGAAAATTACACTTCCGGAGCCTCCAAAATCACCTCGTTAGCTTCCGGATCGAGATCCCCTATTTTCACAACATCAAAACAGAGATCTAAATGCATTAAAATGCATTCTAACACCAGCAACAATCCATAGACTCGTTTCCCACTCAATCAACACCAAAATACCCTTCCAACACAACCGAAAACTCAATTGATTGCCTCCTAAACCAAGCCCAGCCATCATGCAACACTTCCAAAGCATTAACAACACCAAAACACATCTAATAAACATCCTAACTCATCCTTATACCTACAGCCATCAAGATTCCATCATTCTACCCCAAAATCACACTTAAAACTACCAAGAAACTCAAGGATCTCAAGGATTTCGGGATCTAGATTGTTAACACATCATTTTAACATATAAACCAACTTAGAAATCAATTAAAATCAACACAAAACTGTGCCCAACTCATCAAGTCCGAAAATCAAGATTTCATCCACATTTTCACCACATTTTCATCTCAAATCAAAACTATGTTAAAAACTCAATCAAAAATAGTTAATAGAAGCCAAATATCTTGGGAATTTCAATAAAGAACCTATATTAGAGATTGAGAATGTGATTTACCTCCAATCCTTGCTTCCTTCAATAGATGACAAGTTTTGCTTGCAAAAATCTTGAAGAATAAAGGAAGATCTCTTGAAATTGATTTAGAAAATGTTGAGAGAACTTTTGAGAGAAAGAATTCTGGAAAAGATGAGAGAAAATGGTGTTTGGCTAAAATGAGAGGGAATTGGTAGTTACGTAAAATGAAATCCACTAACTACCAATTAATTAATAATTTATTTAATTAAAATCCTTTAATTAAAATCCATTTAAAACACATGTCATATTTGAAGAAAGGTCAAATTGACTTAAAGCCCCCTAAAGATTCTAAGATTTTGGCTTCCACCTTAAAAAGCACATTTTTCCCAGTTTTGAAACTTTACAATTTGGTCACTACTCAAAATGTCCATTTTCCAAACTCTTTTTTGTAAAATTGATTTGACCAACCTCTTAATTATATTTTTAGAGGATTTTAGCAATTTTTATCACAATTTTATCCTATCCCGATCCTTGATTTCTTAAAATCACCTTACACGATTCGAACCGTTCTCGACCGGTCCGATCCGATGTCTAAAACATCTAGGCCCAAAACCAGGGCGTTACACATCTTGTAAATCTTCCTTTGCAGTGTCTTTTCTGTACATATACCAAACAAAATAAGATAAACAACAAAATGAAAACAAGTAAAAATCAAACAATCAATTCTATTGCAATCCCCGACAATGGCACCAAAAACTTGTTGACGTAATATTAAATGGCAAAAGATTAAATATTCAGTGTAAATAAGCAAGTAAAAACAACGCCAAGAATACTTCTTTTACGTGCAAGTATACACGCTCAATAAGTAATATAGTAGTGAGTTGGTCCCAAATAATCCTTGTATACCAATTAATACCATAAGCATCACTTAAACACATACTTTAAAGAATTAGAAGGGTAAAAGGCGTAAAAATAGCGTTTCAGATTCAAATTTGGCGAAACGAACTATACCATTGGATCTGAAACATCGAGAAACCCCAGAGTAGGGCCCCCTGGGAAAAGTCAATTGTCGATCAATGACCGGCCAAAGTTGGTCAATTGCCTTAGGAGATCTTGTGCGACGCGGTGC
Source organism: Hibiscus trionum (assembly GCA_030270665.1). Taxonomy (NCBI): domain Eukaryota; kingdom Viridiplantae; phylum Streptophyta; class Magnoliopsida; order Malvales; family Malvaceae; genus Hibiscus; species Hibiscus trionum. Next base: position 12,068,444 of record BSYR01000055.1, on the reverse strand, counting down.
ACCATAACAACCATGCACTTGCATGGCACGATCTGGTGCAGCCAGATCCCCATGAAAAAGGTCTTGGGATCCAGTGGCATGGTGTACAAGATTTGTGTACACCCGCCTGGGCTAGCGCACGCCTACCCTCACTGGTAGCGCGTGGGGGCACGTGATCCCCCTTTCGGCGACCGAACGGTGGCGGCGAGCTCCAGTCCTACAGTTCTCCGGTAGCTGGTTCTGATGATGGCCTTTGTTTGCAGCGCTGACGACCGGAACATGTTGAACGAGCTTCCCCTCGAAACTTCCTCTTCCTCACTCCGATGAATGGTTGCTCGAATTGTGACGCAATGACCAGCGTTAGACTCGTCTCGACGAGACCTTTCCAATGGTGTCGACGGTATCATGCACAACGGCTCCAATGGTCGTAGATCAAGGTTTAAAACCCCATTCCCCCACTTTTCCTCCTTTTTCTCTCTCCTAAAATATCCCTTTTCTTTTCTTCCTTCTCTCTCCCCATCAAATCACCGGCCACATTTCATTTTAAAACTCATTTTTTTTCTTTTTCTTTTCTTTTTAAATTACTCGCCCACAATATCTCTTTAATGTATCACAAAGCCCAAATCCAATTGTCATTGATTTGGGCTTCCCAACATAAGGTCCAAATAAATTAGGTCTGAGGCCCAATTTTGCAATGCCCAAGCTTTGGGTCGTTACAAAATCTTACCCCAAAAATATTATTTCTTATCAAACCAATAAGATTTTATGCTCCTACATAAATTCATACCGAGACCAACATAAATTCTTACTGAAAATGTGAGAAAACAAGGTATAACATAAATTCTTACCATTTGTTTGAAGGGTTTTTGATTTTGTGATATGGGGTATGTATTTTTGTTAGGAAAATACTTTGATACACATGCTTATATAAACTAAAGTTTACACAAGCCTTTCAATTTTAGGGTTTAGAGTTGTAGGTTAGGGTTTAGGGGTTTAGTGTGTAAGTATAGAATTTAAGATTTATTGTTAGAATTTAGTATTTAGGGTTTAGGGTTTAAGGGTTAGATTTTAGGGTGCTTGGGTTTGGGATTTAAGTTTTAAATTTTATAGAAGGGTTGTGTAAATTTTTTACACAGCTTGTGTATCAAAATATAACCCTTTGTGTTATTACCATTTTTTTCTTACCGATTTTATAAAAATTTATGTAGGTTTCATAACAATTTATGTAGGTACCCTATTTCTTATTAGTTTGGTAACAAATAAAGTTATCTTTTAAGATTTTATGTTATAACACAATTTCTTACTATAAGTTTTGTTGGTTTAAGATTTAGTAATGTGAGGAAATAATTTATGTTATTACCTTTTACATGATTGTTCCTGTAATAATTTATATAGGTTCGATAATAATTTGTGTTGGTACTCTATTTCTTATGACTCTGATAAGATTTGCTGATATGGGGTAAGATTTTGTGTTATAACAAAATTTCGTACAATAACTTCCGTTGGTTTAAGATTTGCTGATATGGGGTAAGATTGTGTTATTACCTTTTTTGTATCATTTTTATAATAATTTACGTATGTTACGTAACAATTTGTGTAGGTACCCTATTTCTTATGAGTTTGGTAAGATATAGAGTTATCCTTTATGTAACCCCCTCGACCCGGTCTAGGCGAAAGACCGAACCGAACGGATCACACGGTGAATATTGAAGTAAACCGGGAAGTTTACCTCAATAAACGACCCTATTTTTTCATTTTATCTTATCTAGATGTTCATTATCATCCTATGTGATAAACCTCGCAACAGAACAATTTGCAACTCAACCAGACAACGTTTAAGGACTCAACTGCATACAAACGAATTTTAGGGACCATTTTGTAATTTTCCCAAATTACAGAGACTTCAACCAATTTTAAGTTACCAATCTTCAATTAGTCATATTACATACATCTCTGTCAAATATCAGCTCAAAACTATCATCCAAGCTCATTTAATTGCATCCACAACATTGAGAGACTAAAACGTAAAAAATCAGAACTTCGAAAGACGCCATCAACTAACTTAACTACTGGCCGTACCGATACACAAGGGCATGTATCGATACGCCCTTGATAAATAAGTTTCCAGTTTCAAAAACACAAAGCATGTATCGATACTATAACCCCTAAACCCGGCCTAGAAGAAAAGACCGAATTTAAGAAGTCACTTTTAAAAACTTTTCCCTCAAGAAATCCAATTTTAGGAATTATACTTTTAACTTAAAATAAAATAACAGTGATTTAATAAATATCTTATAGTAAATAAAAATAGAAAATTTCATAATAAATATTATAATGTTTATATAAAATCTCTAAAATAAAATCATAGTAAAAGGATTCTAAAAAAATAATCTCAAAATATAAATAGTCTAAAATTACATCCATGTCCCAAAATAATAAAATAAAATCGGATTAAACTAAAATAGTTTCGTACTGAATAATAAAATAACTGAATAAAATGTGAGATCCTCCAAGTACCACGTCACATAAAGAGTCTGAGTATATCTGAAAAGAGAAACTATGGGGGAGTAAGCTAAAGAACTTAGTGTGTCTCTAAAGTGCAAGAAAATCATAGTCATAAAAGCATAGTAATATTTTCTTAAAATTCTTTAAAAACATGTTACAATATCACAAGCGTAATGCAATGCACCCAACTACGACCGCCAAAAATGAGGAAGGTTCCCATAACCTCCTCCCTACGTCCGCCAATCCGAAGTGGAATTCAGCCCGAAGGGTGAAACCACTGAACTTCCTCCTTACAAATCCCAACCCATGCTCATACACATATGATGTTTAAAATTCAAAACCAATTCCATAAATCCGATATTCCATAAACATAATTCATAAATCATAGTCCATAAATCCATAAATCATAGTTCCGTAAATCCGATGTTTCATAAATCATACTTAAAACACATTCTGAAATCACATGCATGTGATGTCAACCATACAAACCATAATGCATCAACACAAAGAAAACATGTAGCACAATAAGAAAACACACCTTAAGCAGCAATAGCTCTAACGTCGAGACGAACGCCTCTCACGTTCGGATCTAGTTGAGTCGGAACCTATGATATAAAATTCTACATCAGAATCTAACACTATGCCACCAATTAACACTAGTACTAATCTAAAAGAATACTCACGTGTAGTCCTTGTGGTACGTGCACGGTTAGATCGAACAGGCAAAAGAGGTGGTGGTTCGTTGTCTTCAAAATCAATGTCGTCTAAAACACATATTTTAACTGCATCAAATCTTATATCAAAATCCTTCAAAAAATTAAGGTTGTGCGATGCTAGAAACTCACCAAAGTTCGATTGAAATAAGAAAAAAAAAAGATGTCGAGAGAGAGGGAGATAACCGTGCGGCTATTGAATTGAAAACAAATTTTAGGGCACCAATTTTAGGGCTGGTGAGGTTTAAATAACCCATTTGATGGGTAAATTGCACTAGAAGCCATCCCACTATTTAAGGGCTTACATAATAGCACCCAAGCTTTACTTACTTTATATAATGGCCCCTAAATTTTTAAATTAACTCAATTTAATCCTTTAACAAGAATTAGGTTCCCAAATTCAAATTCCTAAAATTAATTTAGGGTTTTAACCTAAATTCCCAATATTTAGGATTTTAAAATTGGGAAATTTTTGAGGTGTTACAGATACACCCTTAAACCGTATCCATACACGATTTTCCAGTAGCTCTAAAACGTATCGATACGCCTTCGTGTACCGATACTCTCAGTCTATTACACAAGGACCGTGTCGATACACTTTCCACCATTCCGATACGCTATGCCTAAAATGACTTAGTTGTATCGATACGGTTTGTCGAGTATCGATACGTCTGGGCCTAAAATGTCATATTTTGTTGGTTTTTCACACTTTAATCCAATCAGAGACATTCCAACATGCTTCCAACATGCATACGACATATTTAAACATCAAACCACAATCATACATGGAAATTTCAACATCATAACATTGCAATATGCATTTAGGAAATATATAGGCATGCTTTATATGCAAAATAACCACTTAACTGTCAAAACACAAACCAAGGCATAAACCAATAAGTAAATGTCATTTACAAGTCATTTAGGGGATCTCAAACTTGCCACAAAACAGGGAGTTTCAAAATACACTCTCCCAAAACATAAAGGCATCCTCCCATTGCCAATTATTACTAATAAGTAAGCATAAAACCATAATTGAGCAAAGTCTCACTCCTTGGTTCCCTTCTTGCTTCTTCGATGCCCTAAAGATGCTAATTCTCTTCATTGTTGGCAAAGAGAGCGTAAGCAATAATGCCTAGTGAGGGTTGCTCAAAACAAACCAACAACAACAATGCATTTTAAAACCATTTCTCAAGTAGAAAACTCTATCTCTTCATGCTCAATCTATCCCATGCTTGAAATCATTTTCAAAGCAAAACCACATCATTAAAACCACATGTACCATCTCTATCTCATGCATTAACCCAAATCTGTAATCTCAAAGCAAAACCACACATGCTTGTTTCTCAAAAGCATTTCTCAAATCATATTCTCATATGAAAAACACAATGCATAAAATCATTTATAATCAAGGTACATGTGAATCTCATATATTGGCATTTTAGCAACATTACTCAGATATGCAGATAGCTTGACGGAATCTAACATCGTCAAGTCATACCTCAGTGGAATCTCACATCACCAAACTCTCATGGCAGTATCTCTCATCGCCACAAAGCTTGATGGAATCTCTCATCATCAAGACCTATCGTGGTGGAATCTCTCACCACCACACTCTAACTTCGGAATGGGATGGCACTACCCCCATTGCCCGAACCAAAGAGCACACATGAATTTTGTATATTATAGTGCACTTCTCATTCTATTGGTCGACCAATTATATTCGGTAACAATAATCTCATCTCATGCCAATATACTTATTTTAAACATCATTACCTACTGTTTTTCAATGCATCAACATAAATCATTTTCATCCCATTTCAAAAGCATTAATAAGCATAGCATTTTCTCAACAATTTCTATCTCTTAAAAATCATAATTCTATCTCATGGGATCTCATAAATCATCAAATCATTTCTTGAATCATGCATAAAACAGTAGATTTAATTCTATCTTCAAAACATGAGCACGATCATAAAATCAATGGGTTAAAAACCGAGAAAAGAGAGCGAATCATCTCCAACTAACTTTCGGGCATAGATTAGTGTTTCAAACTCAATCTAAACCCCAAACCTTGCTTTCAAGTCTTTGAAAGGCTTTTAAAACCAATTCCACTCACCGACAACGCCTCGATTGCTTTGCCTATTCCTTCAATTGACAAGATTTGATGAGAAATCTTCAAGAATCCTTTGACTTAAATGGAAGAATCATTGAGAAAATCATTTTCAAATCAAAATGAAGTGAGAAGATGATAATCTATGGATGTTTGAGTGAAAAAGAAGTGTTTGGCTGATGGAAAAATGAGAGAAAAGGAAGTTACGTCAAAATAGAATTTAGAAGACCACATTCCCTTTTTATTAAAATCTCCTTTTTATTCTTCAATAAAATACCTTTAAAATGGTCAGTTAAAGTAAAATGCCCATTAAATATATATTAACTCCCTAAAGATTCTAATTTTTGGTCCTCTTTCAAAACATTCATTTAAAAATAGATTTTATATTTTTACAAAATAGTCACTAACCCGTAATGTCAATCCTCCAAAATCCATTTTCCAAAATTGAATTCACCAAATCTTTATATATATATATATATATATATATATATATATATGATTTTAGGAATTTTTCCCATAATTTTATCATATCCCGAACCATGTTTTCCCTGAACCACTCCCGAACTAACCCGAATCTCTAGTCTAGGTCCTACGAACCCCGAACCAACCTTAAAGACTCATAGGCCCAAAACCGATGCATTACAACTCTCCCCCGCTTAGGAAATTTTGTCCTCGAAATTTTACCTGATGGAAAAAGATAAGGAAATTGCTTCTTCATGCCATCCTTCTTTTCCCACAAGGCTTCCTCCACACCACGATGTCGCCACAAGACCTTAACAACCCCAATGGTCTTACCACGAAGAACCTTATTGTCTGAATGCAAGATCTCAACTGGTTCTTCATCTTACGAAAAATCTGGATTCAACTCTATCTCCTCAACAAGCATAACATGAGACGGATCCGATCTATATCTCCGAAGAATGGATACATGGAAAACACCATGTATCTTCTCCAACTCGGGAGGCAACCTCGACCTATAAGCAACAAGTCCAACACGCTCAAGCACCTCTTATGGTTCAATAAACCTCAGACTCAACTTGCCCTTCCGACTAAATCTCACCACCTTTTTCCATGGTGAAACCTTCAAAAACACCTTATCACTTACAGCATACTCAACCTTCTTACGCTTCAAATCCGCATAACACTTCTGTCGATCTGAAGCCGCTTTCAACCTTTCACTAATAAGCTTCACTTTTCTGTAGTGTCCTTAAGCACATTAGGCAAAGAGACCAACTTCTGCCCCGCTTCCGCTAAACAAAGAGGCGTTCTACACTTCCTTCCATACAATGCCTCATAAGGAACCATTTGAATGCTCGCCTGATAACTATTATTGTAAGCAAACTCCACCAGAGGTAATTGTTTCTCCCAAGAACCTTGGAAATCAATTATGCAACACCTCAACATATCCTTCAACACCTGGATAACCTGTTCAGACTGTCCATCCGTCTGTGGATGATACGAAGTACTAAAATTCAAACGCGTACCCAACGCTTGATGCAAACACTCCCAAAATCTCGTTTTGAAACGCAGATCTCGATCTGAAACAATGGACTTAGGCACCCCATGCAACCTCAAAATCTCAGAGATGTACAAATCTGCCAACTTATCTAACGTATACGTAGTATGCACCGCCAGAAAATGTGCACACTTCGTAAAACGATCAACAATCAGTGAACAATTATTCGACTCTTAAAGCACAAAACACCATCATTATTGAAACAAAAGTTCGTTGGATTTCCTTTCGCAATGTCCTGAACATGTGATACCAACAAATCATCCAACAACTGCTTTTCCTTAATCAACTCTACCAACGAGGGTTTCACTTACAATTCAGCCACTAAACCACCATCTCGAGATATACTCAACCGAGTAAATATCGCCCTCAACTCTAAATTCACCTTTCTACTCAAAGCATCGGCTACAACCTTAGCCTTCCCTAGATGGTACTCAATCGTCAAATCATAATCCTTACGTTACTCCAGCCACCGTCGTTGCCTAAGATTCAACTCTTTTTGCGTCATCAAGTACTTCAAACTTTTTTGGTTCGTTTATACCGTACATTTTTCACCATAGAGGTAATGCCTCCAAATCTTCAAAGCAAACACCATTGCGGCCAACTCGATGTCATGCGTAGGGTAATTACGCTTGTGCACCTTCAAATGCCGAGATGCATAAGCTACCACTCTACCTTCTTGCATCAACAAACATCCCAAACCAACATAGGATGCATCACTATAAGCCACAAACTCTTTACCTGATTCGGGTTGAATCAGGATAGGAGCTTGCTTCAACGCTTCCTTTAACTTCTCAAAAGCTTGTTGCCTAACCTTCGTTCACTCAAACTTAACATCCCTTTGCAACAACTTTGTCAAAGGAGCAGCAATCCTTGAGAAACCATCCACAAATCTACGATAGTATCCTGCAAACCAAGGAAACTACGCACCTCGTAGACCGACTTAGGAGAATTCCAATTCATCACCGCTTCAACCTTCTGGGTATCAACCCAAATCCCTTCGGCCGACACTACATGTCCAAGGAAACAACTACCTTAAGCCAAAACTCGCACTTGCACAACTTAGCATAAAGCTGGTTTTCCAACAAAACATGCAACACGATCCGTAAATGCTTATCATGATCCTCCTCGATACGAGAGTACACGAGAATGTCATCGATAAACACAACCACAAACCTATCCAAAAACTCATGAAGCACACGATTCATCATATCCATAAATGCAACATGGGCATTAGTAAAACCAAACGGCATCACCAAGAACTTATAATGCATGTACCTCGTACGAAAAGCAGTCTTAGGAACATCTACATCATTTACCTTTCACTGGTAATATCCAAATCCTAGATCAATCTTGGAAAAAATTGAAGCACCTCGAAATTGATCAAACAAATCATCAATCCTTGGCAAAAGATACTTGTTCTTGATTGTCAGCTTGTTCAGTTGCCGATAATCTATACACATTTGCATCGTGCCATCTTTCTTCTTCACAAACAAGACCGGTGCACCCCAAGGTGAAACACTAGGTCTAATGAAACCTCGACCAAGCAACTCCTTAAGTTGAGTCTTCAGCTCCTTCAACTCTTTTGGTGCCATTCGATAGGGAGCAAATGAAACTGGAGTCGTGTTTTCATACAACTCAATCCCAAACTCAACCTCTCTATTCGATGGCAAACCAGACAACTTTCCGCAAATACACCCAGAAACTCACATAACGTACGTATGTCCTGTACTCGCACCTCCTTTGTACTCGGATTCATCACACAAGCTAGGAAGGCTTCACAACCAAAAGCATCAACCGACTCGCTTCAACATTTGAAACCACATTAGAAAAGAATTTTACATTCTCGCCTACGATCACCACCTCATAATCATTAGCAAGTTTCAACAAAACTCGCTTGGTGAAACAATTGGTTACACGCAGACCAACATCTAACAACTCAACAGGTAAATCAAGCACTTGTGCATGCTCGTGCAAAATATATGAATGAGTAGAATCGGAATCAACCAAAGAAAGTAATGGTAAGGATTGCAAAGTAAAGGTACCTGCGATAACATCTGTGTCATTCCTTCCTTCTCGGTGTGCATACACTCTAACCTGTCCACCTCCCTCAAGCTGGACAACAACAACATGAGCAACATTCCTCTGTCCATCATCTCTACGCTGAAAATTACCACGACCGCGCCCACGACCTCTCTGTGGCTCAGCAGCTCGCACCGGAGCTTGTCCATCTCTGGCAGCTTGTGGACAATCACGCTTCATATGTCCTCGTGTTCTACAATTTCATCACGTACCCAGATTACCCTAACACTCTCTAATGTGCCTTCTACCACACCGATTGCATTCTAGAGTACAAACGAAGGCATTCTGGCCTTAATGACCACGACCGAGGTTACCACCACCATGCCTTAGGTCCGGTTGATACCTCTGATCCTTGTGCTTCTTGTAACAATCCTTACCAGCATCATACTCAGCCGTCTTCTTACCGAAACTAGAACCACTCGAACGGGCAACTAAGCCCAAATTCTGCTCAATGCCCTTAGCTCGAGTGACTAAGACATCAAAATCAGTGTAATCTGAAGCCAACATGTATGTCTTGATGTCCTTTACAAGCCCGTAGTAAAAACGATCACATCTCTTCTGCTCGTCAGGATCCGGTTCATGAGCATACTAGCTCAACCGAATAAACTGAACCTCATATTCAGAAACGATCAGGTTTCCTTGCACGAAAGACATAAAGTCTCGCTTCTTTTCATCAAGATAGCGAACACCTAGATACTTCCTCTTGAAACCAGTTCTGAACAACTCCCAAGAAACGTTGGCAAGTTTCAAACCTGCGGTGATGGTCATCCACCACGTATAAGCATCTCTGTGAAGCAAAGATACAACACAACCTAGGTTTTGTGCATCACTGCACCCCATCTGACCAAGAATCCTCCAGGTGCTCTCAAACCAAGCCTTAGAACCCTCAAGAGACAAACCTCGAAACTCAGTTCTACCCAAACTGCATAGACGCTCCAAAGGCAATCCAGCATTAGCATCAAGCTGTGGTGCGGCCACATACATACCCGCTATCGCTACCTGAAAAGCCCCAGCTATAGCTTGTATCAACGGTGTCATATCAACGGCAGCTTGCCCTTGCGCTGCCTGAGGTCCAACACCTCCAACGCCAGCTCCCGCACAAGCTCCATCACCACCATGAGGAGTGGAGGGGGCGGCAAATTCTCAACGTCATTGACCTCATTCTCAACCACATTACGCACATTGGCTCTGAGCTCTTGTCTCGGTCCCATTATAAAAAACAATTAAAGCTAAAATGCAACATTAAAAACAATCAGGCTAGCCGAAGCAAGAATCCAAGGTGCTCAAGTTTACTTTTAAAATCAAAATCTTCTTTATATTAGTAATAATACGGCAATGGATACCCTTAACCTCTTCCCCAACGGTACATAACAATCATAAGTCATGTTATCATACAGCGTGTATCTTACACAAATCAAACAATGATCATAACATAGCATAATCAACCACTGTGCATAACATTCATTAAAGAAATAACTCAAACAACAATATTAAACCAATCTTACCTCCCAATTCTTTCAAAACCTGGTACTAATACCACCAAATGTAACACCTTCGACCCAGTCTGGGAGAAAGACCGAACCGAATGGATCACACGGGGAATATTGAAGTAAACCGGGAAGTTTACCTCAATAAATGACCCTTATTTTTTAATTTTATCTTATCTAGATGTTCATTATCATCCTATGTGATAAACATCACAGCGGAAAAAATTGCAACTTAATCAGACAATGTTTAATGACTCAATTGCATTCAAACGCATTTTAGGGACCATTTTGTAATTTTCCCAAATTATAGGGACTTTATTTAAACATCATTTAACATCCAAAACATGATTAAAATCAATCTCAAATTAACCAAAACAATACCAATATGGAAATCTTAAGAAATCATCTTTCAAAGCTTGATTTAACCATTTTCATCAATTAGATCACAAAACCTTGTTAATAAACACAATTAGAGAGCCAAATACTTGGGAATTTCATTAAAGAACCTTGCTTAGAGGAGTTGAACGAAAACTACCTCTAACCCTTGCCTATTCCTTCAATTGACAAGATTTGATGAGAAATCTTCAAGAATCCTTTGAGTTAAATGAAAGAATCATTAAAAAATCATTTTCAAATCAAAATGAAGTGAGAAGATGAGAATCTCTAGAAGTTTGAGAGAAAAAGAAGTGTTTGGCTGATGGAAAATGAGAGAAAAAGAAATTACGTCAAAATAGAATTTAGAAGACTAAATTCCATTTTTATTAAAATCTCCTTTTCATTTTTTAGTAAAATACTTTTAAAAATAGGTCTGTAACCCCCTCGACCAGGCCTGGCCGATAGACCAAACCGAACGAATCACACAAGGAATATTGAAGTAAACCGGGAAGGTTTACCTCAATAAACGACCCTTTTTTCCTTTTTTATCTTGTCTAGATGCAACTTAGGTTCCTATGTGTACGCACACAAGCAGTAGGTAAAACATCAACACATTCGCCAATTAATTAAGTCTGGTTAAAGTTTAGGGACCATTTTGTAAATTTGCTAACTTATAAGGGCTTTTGCCGAATTCAAGTTACTGGCCTTAAATTAGCTTCATTACATGCTTCTTGGTGAAATCTCAGCTCAAAAAGACATTTACAACTCATTCAATTGCATACAAGGAAAACATGGACCAAAATGCAAGAAACAGAACTCAAGACAATTTAAATACAAATCCAACGGTCAAGTGTTTCGGAACATAAAGCCATGTATCAGAACGACCGTTTTGAAACATAGTTGACCGTTTCGATACGCGGGTGCGTTTCGAAACCGCACAAGACACGTTTCGGTACGATGGTTCATAGAGGCAAAATGTTCCGAAACGAGCCTCACCGTTCCGAAACTCCAAGGCCATTACAAGCCACCGTTCCGAAATAGGTAAGGGCATTCTGAAACGCATGGGCCTGCAATTTTCCAAAAAGCTGGTTTAATTCACTTTACGCCCTCCGAAACCATCCTAACACATGCCTTAACATACATACATACAACTTAAATACACATCAATGACCACATATATGAAGCACAAACGTCAACATAGCATCATACTCACAAGCTACGGCACTAAAGGCATGCTTCCTAGACGTTAAAAGCACCAAAAGGCCAAATTGCATATTCAAGCATAAACCAAAGCTTAAAGGTCATTCACACAACTAAATACACATATCAAACTTGCACAAACACGGAAAAACATCAAACCAACAACATTCAAGCATTGGACACCCCCATTGCCTTTATTACACTAGTCCAAAAACAAAGCTTACCTTCAATCAAGTCTTCCACCGATCCCCTTGCAAGTGCTACCTCCAAAGCTTAAATTAACTGCATTGATGAACAAAGAGAGCATAAGCATACAAGCTTAGTGAGGATTGCTCAAACCAAAAACATCATCAATGCATAAAACTATTTCCCACTCTTTTCAAAACCATCAAGCTTCATTTGACAAAACATGCACTTTAACCTCAAAACCATCGTAATAAACATCATGTAACATGATACATATAAGTCCAACAATTAAATCATTTCTACTCATAATACAAGCCTTCCAAGCATAATCACCTTTATGTTAAGCTTAAACCAAAATATGCATCTTTCAAATTATGCATTAACAACATTTTCCACAATGTTTCATTTCATTATATTGGCTCACAAGTGATAAAAAAAACAATCTCAAAAACATATATCGGATACACGGATTACCAAGGGTTGTCTCACACCCTTCATACACTCTACCGACATTACAAGGCTCATACGAGAGCGACCCTCCATCGTTGTGACACCAGTGGTGGAGTATTCAGTACAATCACAACCCCTCAACACCACTCATCGGTAGATGTATAATCCACTAACGAGAGACGAGACAAAACACAAGGTTCGCACCCCAAGAGCTACCCTCAACCGTTGCAACCTTAAACAATCCTCAATCGTTAGGGTACTTGGATGGAGTATTCGGTACAATCACAACCCCTCAACATCTAAGGCGACTTGTTTATAGTGCACTCAATCCTATAGCCGGCTAACTATATCCGATTTCATTTATAAAACATTTTATACAACATCACTTGCCAATATAATCCATATCACATGCATACCTCACTATTTTTACAAAGCATTCATGATAAGCCACAAATCAAGCATTAAACCATGCTTCAAACCTCATGCATCAACACATGCATACAAGGATCACTTACCTAGTGCATCCTTAAACCACATGGCATCATCAACCTCATTTCACATATTTAAAATATGCTTTAAAACAGTAGGCAAATGTAATTAAAACCAAGTGCATTCAAAATTCACAATAGTACAATTCGAGAGAGAGTTTCACTTTACTTACTTATGAACTTAGTAAATAGTTTAAAGCTCTTAATAAGTTCCCCAAACCTTTTCTAAAATGTTTCCATACTGGAAAAACCAAGTTCCACTCACCGACTTGCGAAACCACGCTTGTCGACGCAACTACCGATCTTCTGAAGCCTCCAAAAACACTTCGATTACTTCCGGATTACTATCCCCTATTTTCAACACATCAAAACAGAGGTTCAATGCATTAAAATGCATCCAAAACTCCAGCACACACAAGAAATCCCGCAGCCCTGCTCTAAAGCATCAAAACACTCATCTGAAACAACCGAAAACTCAATCGATTGACCTCAAACCTCAGGCCAGCCATTACCCAACACATTCTAAGCATTAATCAACTTCAAAAACAACCTAAAACCAACCTTATACCTCCAGCAACTCAAATTCCTCAAGAACACCTCAAAAACTCACCCAAAAACACATCAAAAACTAAGGATCTCAAGGATTTCGGGATCTATATGATTAAGACTCCACTCCAACACCAAAAACCTTTCAAAACTCATTTAGAAACAATCACAAACCATCCAAATCAATCAAAGTCCGAAAATCACATTTTAAATCAATTTTTCATCAAGATTTCAAGAGTTTATCCATCTAACCACAAAACATCAATCAAAATTAGTATTAAAGAGTCAAATATCTTTGGAATTTCATTAAAGAACTTAGATTAGAGGGATAGTACGAAAATTACCTACAATTCTTGCTTCTTCTCTAATTTGGCAAGATTTGCTTGAAGAAACTTGAAGGAAAGTGGAAGAAATCAATGGAGAAACAATAGAAATCAAAAGAGGATTTGAGAGAAAAGAAAATCTAGAGATTTGAGAGAAAATGAGAAGTGTTTGGCTGAAGTGAAAGAGAGAAATGAAAAGCTCGTCAAAAATTTCATTAACTGATTAACTAACTTTTTAATTAAACCCAATTAAAAACCTTTTTAATTTAAAAAACATTTAAAACAAATGCCAAATTAGGGAAAATGAATAATTTACAAGTAGCTCCCTAAAGATTCTAAGATTTTGACTCTTCTTGAAAAACATATTTTTCCAACTTTTAAATCTTTACATTTTGGTCACCACCCAAAATGTACACTTTAGAAAACTCGTTTTGTAAAATTGATTAGACCAGCCTCTTAAACACCATTTTAGAGGATTTTAGGAATTTTATAATATTTTTATCCCATCCCGAACCTTGATTTCCCTAAACCACCCTTTTAACGAATCGAACAACCGACACCAGTTCCACCGGCCCAAATCGGGGCATTACATGGTCAATTAAAGAAAAGGGCCCATTAAATATATATTATCTCCCTAAAGATTCTAATTTTTGGCCCTCTTTCAAAACAATCATTTAAAAATAGATTTTACATTTTTAGAAAATAGTCACTAATCTGAAATGTCAATCCTCCAAAATCCATTTTCCAAAATTGACTTCACCAAACCTTTATATACATATTTCGAGGATTTAAGGAATTTTTCCCATAATTTTATCATATCTCGAACCATATTTTCCCTGAACCACTCCCGAACTAACTCGGATCTCTAATCTAGGTCCTACGAACCCCCGAGCCAACCGTAAAGACTCCTAGGCCCAAAACTGAGGTGTTACAACTCTACTCCACTTAGGAAATTTCGTCCTCAAAATTGTACTTGATGGTAAAAGATAAGGAAACTGCTTCTTCGTGCCATCTTTCTTTCCCATGTGGTTTCCTCTACACCACGATGTCGCCACAAGACCTTGACCAACCCAATGGTCTTACCACGAAGAACCTTGTTGTCCGAATCCAAGATCTCAACTGGTTCTTCATCACACAACAAATCTGGATTCAACTCTATCTCCTCAACAGATATAACATGAGACGGATCCAAACTATATCTCCAAAGAATGGATACATAGAAAACATCATGTATCTTCTCTAACTCGAGAGGCAACCTCAACCTATAAGCAACAGGTCCAACACGCTCAAGCACCTCATATGGTCCAATAAACCTCGGACTCAACTTGTCCTTCCGACCAAATCTCACCACCTTTTTCCAAGGTGAAACCTTCAAAAACACCTTATCACCTACAGCATACTCAACCTCCTTACGCTTCAAATCTGCATAAGACTTCTGCCGATCCGAAGCCGCTTTCAACCTTTCACTAATAAGCTTCACTTTTTCTGTAATGTCCTTAAGCACATTAGGCAAAGAGACCAACTTCTTCCCCACTTCCGCCCAACAAAGAGGCGTTCTACACTTCCTTCCATACAAGGCCTCGTAAGGAGCCATTTGAATGCTCGCCTGATAACTATTATTGTAAGCAAACTCCAGGAGAGGAGAGGACAAGACAGGACAGGACAGGAGAGGAGAAGACAAGAAAGCTAGAACAAAATGAGTTGTACTGAAGCAGTTCCAGTTGCCGCCAAGGATGCTGCCGAAGCAGCATTGCCACCCAGGCACGAGTTACATCGACTTAGCAAAGATGGGTCGCGATTGAAAGAGGGCAATTTCCTAAGCCCAATGAGCCCAATCTTGCAATTTTCTGAAGCTTGTAGCGGTCGGTAGAGCTGATCCAAGACCGATAAGTAGGAACACTTATCCTTACTTGCAGAAGAAGGCAACGTCCAAAGAGTCCATATTTAAGTAATAAAGGAGTTTGTATTTAATGTAATTTACTTTTAGAACTCCTACTTCAACGAGGACTCAAATTTAGGCCATGAGCCCTATATATACCCAATGTATGTAAGGGTATAGGGGCATGACGAGGGTGAGGGGATGCAAGCCTGTGCAGCCACACAACAGAGATGTAGCTAGATAGGTTGGAGTTGTTGGGGGTCGCGGCCCAACTCTCCTATGGTTTAGGCGCGTGTATGTAAAGTAATTTGTGGGAAATGGTTGTATAGTTTTGAGTTGTTTTCAATAAAATTCTGAGTTTGCTTAACATATGTTCTTTGTTCGTTCAATTAGTCTAGACTAGTCAGTTGAAGAGAAAATCCATTTGTCGGGCATAAAAGTGCAAGACTCACGAAATGATTAAGCACGGTTACAACCCGTTGGGGCGTGACTAACTTGGTTCCACAGTAGTCCACAGGTTTTGGTGGCTAAAAGGGATTACCAACCGAGTTGACTAATTTCGTTCCACACTAGTCCACAAGTTAGCATCTCGAGCATCCTAACCTAGAAATATGAGGGATCACTGTCGACTATCGTGCCGAACTTAGAATGTCTGCCAAACGAGCCGCCAGGACCTCTTCACGTTCCACCTGCCGAGATAGTACACACCTTGTAGTGGCAGTGACCTGCTGCGTCCGCGTGACAGGGTCGTAGTTTGCCGCCCTCCATACCCGCCGAGGCAGCAACTCATGGCAGCGCAAAACATACTCAGACATTACAATGCAATCCACACGCTACTGAGTTGCACCAGTCTTACCCAGCTTATCGCCCAAATCTCTCCCCATCATCTATCTCATCACTATCTTTATTTTTACTTGTGTTTTTATATTTCCACATCATGAGATTTAATGGCGCATTTACTAAATGTTTAATGCTGGAAACCATTCATAGAAGTTGCTCCAATCCCTGTGGGAGACGATATCTTTTTTACTATAACTTGTCAAGAGTGTCCACTTGCGCTCATAAATAGAGAACACCCAAACGATGTACAAGTTTTTGGCGTCGTTGCCGGGGATTGGCAACAACAACTGCATTTGAATTTCTGCACTCCTATTTAGTTTTTGCACATTAAATCTCTTTTTATTTATTTGCTTAAAAAAGCCTCTTTGTTTTCTTGGTGTATGTCTCGCCGGGGCAGCAAGGTTGGCAGCAACATCCACCTGAGGAGGGGAAGGACATGCCCAGACGTCTAGCCAAACACAAAGACCCTCAGGAAGCAGTTATGCTTGGGAAAAGAGCAGCACAACATAACCTAATTATTATTTTTATTTTTATTTTTATTTTTTATTAGGATTAGATTTAATTTTTATTTAATTTTTGTAGTTAATTTATTTCAGGTTTAGAAATGAAGGAAAGATGAAGGAAGATGAAAGAATAAAAGAGAGGCTCAACTAGCGGCCAGGGCAGCCTAAGGAAGATAAGCATAATGGCTAGTGGCTTCATAACGACTAGCCGCAACGGCTATATTTTGCCCCAGCAAGCGGAACGAATATCTACATAACGGCTAGAACCCCGTTATTTGTGTCGCAATAATTGTCGCCCATTGACAGCATGCCCGCCAAGGCAGTAGGGAGAAACGGCTATATAAGGCCAACTATTCTCCCACCCCGTTCTTCACTTTGCTCTCTACTTTACTCTTAATTCTTTCTACAATCTTTACTTCCAATATTTTTTTTGTTTTATTTTCTTTCACATTCTTTTTTCTTTCTTTAGGATAAACAACCATTCCACAAATTATGGCCTTATCACAGAAACCCGCCGCCACCTCCAAAACCCAATATAAAAGGTTCTTGAAACCTGCTGTCGAGGAGACCTACAAGAAGTTTTATAGAGAACAGCAACTATGGGAGGAGATGGGTTTCCAATACACCCAGCCTGATGGTGATTTTGGGTTGGAACCCTTCCTATTCGAGAGGATCTACAATATGGTCTGGGACCAATTTGCACGGCAGCCAGAAGGAATCAACAACAACCATGTGCGAGAGTTTTATACCCACCGGCTAAACCCAGAGAGCCCTTTCGTCTACGTCCGAGAAGAAGGTGTCAAGTTCACCGTTGACATGATCAACAACTTTTATAGCATAGAGATCAGCGGCGGCCCGCACGGAGAGTGGGAATCATATCTGACAGGGGCTAACTACAACAAGATCAAAAAAGAGCTTTGTAAGCCAAACATCAAATGGATGACAGGAAAAAACAATGGGCCAGTCAACTGCCGAGACTTGCTGCCAAAGGCAACCCTTTGGAGTTACTTTGTCCAACGCCGCCTGATGCCCACCTCGCATGGATCAACAGTAAACAAGTCGCGGCTCGCCCTTATCAGCAGTATTATGAAGGGGCGATAGATCGTTGGCAAAGTAATACTAAAGGAGATCTACGCCCACGTAGAGAAGCCAAATGTCAAAGGTCCACTCTTCTTCCCTACACTCATCACTGGCATGTGTGCAATTTTAGCGTGCCGCTGCATCCAAAAGACAGAATTCTTCCTGCCAAGGATGGATGGAGAAGAAGGGTACGCCAACAGATGATGCATAGCACGGAGCCAGACACACCTTCCACCGCCCATTCGCCGTCCCAAGCTGCTGCCACCCCAACCGCAGCAGGCAGTACTAAAGCTGCCCTCCCATCCGAGGTGATTCCTTTACTACGCAGCCTAGTGGAAAGCTGCCAGAGGATTGAGCACAAACAGGTGATATTCACCAAATATGTAGAGGACGTGCAGGAGGACTTTGTGGCCTACCTGCTTGACAAGTATCAGGACGTCGGACCTCAGCTGCTCGCCTTTCCCACAGAGTTAGCAGCTTCTAAACCAATCCAGATCACTCCAAGACCAGTTACTGCTCATGCCGCCGACGACAGTGAGGGGCCGTACCATCGCCCCAAGAGAAGAACCTCTCCAACCCCTATCCAACCATACGACCTCTCTTCCTCATCGGAATCAGAGAAGGAGGAAGAAACCACTGTTGCCTCCCCAATAGCCAAAACGACCGCTACCAAGGACACCGGCTACTCAGACATGGAGATTTCAGACTCCCTTGACGACAAACCGGCAGAGGTAGACAAAAAAAGAAGGCGACCAGTAGTAGATCCCCAGGGTGGAGAAGCTGAAAGACAAACCAAGAAAGCCACCCCCAGCCGCATCTAGCCGCTGCGTAGCTCGAAGAATATCCCATTAGAACAACCATCCGCTACGCGCCTGTAACCCCCTCGTTACGGTCCGGACGCTTGACCGATCCGAGTGGGCTAAACGGGGATAACCGAGATGAAACTCGTTAAGGCTCCACTTCAGTTACCGACCCTAGGAAACTTTTTCATTTAATATCTTATCTAGATGCATTAATTAAACCTAAGCGGAAGCCCAACAACAAATAGGGCCTAAGCCCAACCCTTGAAACCCTTTAGAGATGTCAAAAAGCACAATTACAGGCCTGTGTTTCGAAACAGTCAAAGCCCGTTTTGAAACACGAGCTCCAGTTTAAAAAGTCAGACACCCGTTTCGAAATGCCTCCACCCTGTTTCAGAACAGGGCCTCATTTTGCCTTGCCGTTTCGATACCCGTTTCGGAACAGGCAATTACAGTAGCCAAAGTATTTCGAAACTAGTTTCGAAACAGGGGCTCACAGTAGCCAAAACGTATCGATACACGTTTCGATACGGGGCCCTGGAACCACACCCGTTTTGAAATAGGGCTACCCGTTTCGAAACACCTGTTGTCTGCGAATTCCCAAAATTAGTTTTAGACATCTCCAAATGATCCCAAAAGTCCGTAACGACTCCAAGAAGCAAACATAACATACGAACACACTCTAGAGGCATGCACCCTATTGCAAACATATTCAAGATTCATAAAGATATAAGATAGGCATCCAATCCAAAGATCATGCATAGCATTCAAGGTTCATGTTTCAAAAGACATACACTTAGACAATTAAAGTAGGCAATTCAACATGGTTTACAAGCATTGAAGGCAACCAAAAGCCAACCAATAACATGGCATATAAAAGGAGTCTAACATGCTCCTAAACAACCAACAACATCACACTTCAAAGGCTCAACAACAAATACATGTCCCATTGCTTGACCATTACATTACATAATATAAAATCCATACTTGATAGCTAAGAATAGCACCACAAGGCACACATTTGGAGGCCCCTTCTTGCACTAGCAACCCATGAACTAAGGATCTGCATTGTCGAACAAAAGAGAGCGTAAGCATAAAGATTAGTGATGGTAAGCTCATTAAAAACAAACCTCGACAATGCAGGGTCCAAGCACGAGCACAACAAGGTAGAATGCATGATCTTACCTTCGATCCACATGAGCCAAAATGTACATGGTGCATGAACAATTATCCAATAATATGCCATGCTCAACAAGCTCATAACCACAACATATGTAAACACATATATCCATCCATATAAGAATCACATCTCATATCATATTGGAACACATACCATCACATATTGGCACCTAGCTATGACTCGAATACGCGGATAACACGTTGGAACTCACATCCAACAACAACTTTACCTCACGGTGGGATTACACTCATCACCGTTCACGCGGAGGGGATTCCACTCATCCTCACGCCTCGTCGATGAGATTACACTCATCACCGACTAACATAATATAAGAAGAATTTCCGGGCGAACCCGTACTCCATCTTGATGACTACCATCATCAAGACCACGAGCGCATTTGACTCACGTGTGCACACTAACATCCTAATGATCGATCATTTGTACCCAAGTATACTAGTGCCAATATCACACAATCCACAACATCATTTCATTTTCAATTACGTACTTAGCACGTACTCACCATGATCTCAATCATGGACAAACCACATGCATAACAATGCATCACAACCATGCCTCAACATACATGTATAACTCATATATACATACCATCATAAACACAAATCATCATGAGGCATAAACAATAATTAAAGAGTGCAACCAAAGTCTCTAATTAAAGATTGAGATTAGGCTACCACCCCAATACCAACTCTAGGTGGGTCTACCAAGCCCAACCTAGTCCACATGCTTGAACCAAATACTCAAAACCATTTTGAAAGCATTAAACCACTCACCTTCACTTCCAAGCTCAACAACCAAGGAACCAACCCTTCAAGCTTCCGGATTCACTTTCGATGTCTCATCGATGTCAAACCTTGATTCTAATCAAATCCAAACACAAACAAAACACCAACAATCAATTACTAGTCGTCGGAACAACCCAGATTAACATTTCCAAGCAATTTAACACTCAAAAATCATGCTCAAAACAGAATCCCCGAGCAACCCTCAAGACCCACTGAAATCTTCCATTTGAATCAACCAAACGATCATCAAACACACCCAAAATGACCCTCAACCAACATACAACCAAAAGCCTTCCACTTCCCACATAAAACATCCCCAAAATCCATTCCAAAACCTTTCAAAAACCCCATGAAAACTCAAATTCGGGAATGTTTATAAAACCAAGTAAATATCACATATGTTGGACCATTTGGGTTGCTAATATCATAAATACTAACAAGGAATCAAAAACTTCAACATAGAACAACAAAGTTTGGATTTTTAACTTAAAAGCTCAAAAACTCAAATTCTAAAAACATGGACCAAAATGAAAACTAGTTGTACTTTCAAAGAGAGGAAGATGAGAGTAAGATGGGGATGTATTTACCTTTCAAAACCGAGCCAAAATGAGCATGGGATGAAATGGAATAGTGAAAGGGGGAGGGGGAGCTTCTTGTCGTTGAAAAATGGAAAAGGAGGGTGAAGAAGATGATGAAATTTTTGGTTTATTTGAATTATAATGAAATAAAATGGGTTTTAGTTGGAAGACCAAGTATTTACTAAAATGTCATTAATGAATGGCTAAAGCTATCACCTCCCAAAGCCCATGGATTTTGGACTTAAGAGATAGGCCCATCATAACTTTAAATGTTTTGAAATCACGAGGCCCATGAAAAATATTTTATTATTTAATTACAACCCGAAACCCAAAACATTATTTTATTATTATTTTCACCCGACCCCTAAACCCGGGTGTTACAACTCTCCCCCACTTAAGGAATTTCGTCCCCGAAATTACCTGACGGAAACAAGTACGGAAACTGCTGAAGCATATCAGATTTCCTCTCCCACGTGGCCTCTTCCACACCTCTATGTCTCCACAACACCTTGACCAACTCTATCGTCTTGCCACGCAACACCTTGCTATCAGAAGCAAATATCTCAACTGGTTCTTCATTATAAGACAAATCCGGATTCAACTCTATCTCCTCAACAGGCATAACATGAGAAGGATCTAATCTATATCTTCTAAGCATCGACACGTGAAAGACATCATGGATCTTCTCTAACTCAGAAGGTAATCTCAAACGGTAAGCTACAGGCCCAATCCACTCCACTATCTCATACGGACCAATGAACCTCGGACTCAACTTGCCTTTCCGGCCAAATCTCATCACCTTCTTCCACGGAGATACTTTCAGAAACACTTTCTCACCCACTGAGAACTCAATCTCTTTTCTCTTCAAATCTGCATAGGATTTCTGACGATCGGAAGCTGCTTTCAAACGGTCACAAATCAACTTCACTTTTTCTGTAGTACCCTTGAGCAAATCCGGCATAGGTAACAATTTCTGACCCATTTCAGCCCAACAGATCGGAGTCCTACATCGTCTACCATACAAAGCCTCATAGGGAGCCATCTGAATGCTGGCCTGGTAACTATTGTTGTAAGCAAACTCAACTAAAGGTAAGTGCTTCTCCCAAGAACCCTGGAAGTCAATCACACAACAACGAAGCATATCCTCTAAAATCTGTATCACTCGCTCTGACTGTCCATCGGACTGCGGATGATATGAAGTACTGAAATGCAAACGGCTACCTAGAGCACTATGTAAACAACCCCAGAACCTCGAAGTGAATCTCGGATCTCTGTCTGAAACAATAGACTTCGGAACTCCATGAAGTCTCACAATCTCACGGATATACAAGTTTGTCAACTTGTCTAAAGAATTTGTAGTGTTCACTGCTAAGAAGTGAGCACACTTAGTAAATCTATCCACTATCACCCAAACAGAATTCCTTTTCGAAGGAGACAACGGTAACCCCGACACAAAGTCCATAGTGATTCTCTCCCTTTTTCCATTCCGGAATCTTCAAAGGTTGTAACAAACCTGAAGGAACCTGATGTTCTGCCTTCACTCTCTGACAAACCATACAACGGCTCACGTACTCGGCTACATCCTTCTTCAAATCACGGTACATCTTGGTACTACCCGGATGCATAGAGAAAGGACTCGAATGTGCTTCACTCAAAATCAGACGTCTCAACTCAACATCTTCAGGTACTACAACTTTGTCTCTAAGGCATAACACATTCTCACCACTGAAACTATACTCGGTCGGTCTACCTTCGGCTATGTCCTGAACATGAGAAACTAAAGGCACATCTTTCAACTGCTTCTCTCTAATCAACTGAATCAAAGAAGGCTTCACTTGCAACTCTATGATCAAACCACCATCATCGGACACACTCAATCTAGCAAACATAGCTCGCAACTCAACTGCAACTTTTCTACTCAAGGCATCGGCTACTACATTTGCCTTACTCGGATGGTACTCTATGGTCAAATCATAATCTTTCAACAACTCAAGCCATTTTCTTTGTCTCAAGTTCAACTCTCTCTGTGTCATCAAATACTTCAAGCTCTTATGATCGGTATAAACTATGCACTTCTCACCATACAAGTAATGACGCCAAATCTTCAATGCAAACACAACTACGGCTAACTCAATATCGTGAGTAGGATAGTTCTTCTCATAAACCTTCAACTGTTGGGAAGCATAGGCAACAACCCTTCTTTCTTGCATTAGGACACACCCTAAACCTATGTAGGAAGCATCACTATAGATCACAAATTCTTTACCTGAAACTGGTTGCACTAACACTGGAGCATTTGTCAAAGCTTCTTTCAATTTCTCAAAGGCCTTCTGTCTTACATCTGACCACTCAAACTTAACTCCTTTTTGCAACAGTTTAGTCAAAGAAGCAGCTACCCTAGAGAAACCATCAACAAATCTCCTATAGTAACCGGCTAATCCTAGAAAACTCCTAATCTCTGTCACGGACTTAGGTTGTTTCCACTCAACAATAGCCTCGATCTTCGACGGATCAACACAGATACCTTCGGCCGAAACAACATGGCCAAGAAATACAACCTCTCAAATCTAGAACTCACATTTGCTAAGCTTCGCATACAACTGGTTGCCAAACAATCTCTGTAGAACAAGTCTGAAATGCTCATCATGCTCCTCCTCAGATCTAGAGTACACAAGAATATCATCTATGAAGACAACTACAAAATGGTCTAGGTAGTCTCTAAAAATTTTGTTCATCATATCCATGAATGCTGCAGGTGCATTTGTGAGCCCAAACGGCATCACAAGAAACTCATAGTGACCATATCTAGTCCTAAAAGTTGTCTTTGGAACATCACACCCTTATACTTTCAACTGATAGTACCCCGATCTCAAATCTATCTTCGAGAACACTGATCAAACAAATCATCTATACGAGGCAACGGATACTTGTTCTTCACAGTCAACTGATTCAACTGCCTGTAGTTAATACACATACGCATACTGCCATCTTTCTTCTTTACAAACAACACAGGAGCACCCCAAGGAGAACTACTAGGCCTAATGAAACCACGGTCTAATAACTCTTGCAACTGACTCTTCAATTCTTTCAACTCTTTCGGAGCCATACGATATGGAGCTATAGAAACTGGAGTAGACCCTGAAACAGTCTCAATCACAAACTCTACATCTCTGTCAGGAGGCAAACCAGGCAACTCTTCTGGAAACACATCCGGAAAATCACAAACTGTTCTAATGTCCTTTGGTCTAGCCTCACTCATATTCGGATTCATAACATATGTTAAGTAAGCCCCACAACCGGAATCCAACAACCTATGAGCCTCTAAAGCTGACACAACATTAGACAAGAACTTAATGTTCTCGCCTACTACTACTACCTCGTAGTCATCAGAATGCTTCAAAGAAATTCTCTTCGTTTCAAAATCCACGCTAGCTCGGTGCTCAACCAACCAGTCCATACCCAAAATAATATCAAAACCATAAAACGGAAGCTCCATCATATCAACGGGAAACACATGACCCTGAATCTTCAGCGAACACCTCCTATACATACGTCTAACTACCACTGTCTATCCGAAAGAACTAGTCACATGCATACCTACATCTAAGATCTCAACAGGTATATCTAACTTCCGTGCATTCTCACTCAAAATGTAGGAATGCGTAGAACCCGAATCAACCAAAGAAAGCAAAGACGTAGATTGTAACTCAAAATTACCTGCTATCACATCAGTGTCATTCCCAGCCTCTCTCTAAGTATAAACCCTCGTCGGTCCTCCTGCCTCTGGCTGTACGGCTACAACATGCGCAAGGTTCTTCTGAGCATCTACCCTAGGTGCATCAGCCCTATGCTGGAAGTAGCCACGACCGTGCCCACGGCCTCTCTGGTAATCTATCGCTCTCGCAGGATCCTGTGCTATGTTCGGTGCTTGTGCCGCCTGATGCGGACACTCCCGCCTAAAGTGGTCCCTCGAACCACAGTTCCAACAAGCATGGAAGTTACCCCAACACTCACCAGAATGTTGCCTCCCACAACGTGTACACTCGGGCAATCGCCCTCCTCCTCTATGGCCCTGGTGGCCTCTACCATGGTGGCCACCGACACGCCTAAGGTCAAACTGTTGTCCACCGCCTTTATGCCTCTTGGCATCCCCACGGTCAAAGTTGTTATTCCTCTTACCAGAACTAGATCCTCCAGAACGCTTGGTCAGCCCCAAGCTATGCTCAATGTCCTTGGCTCTAGCAACCAAGACATCAAAATCCGAATAATCAGAAGCCAAAGTAAACCTCTTAACCTCCTCATGCAGCCCATATCTAAAATGGTTACAACGGTCCCTCTCAGTCAGAACCAACTCTGGTGCATACTGACTCAAACGAAAAAAATGAATCTCGTAGTCAGTCACAGAAGCATCTTCCTGAACGAGGGCCATAAACTCTCGCTTCTTCTCATCAAGATACGTCGGACCCAAGTACCTTTTCCGGAAAGCAGACTCAAAGAAATCCCATCCAATCTCAGCCTCTGGAACTCCGGTAGTAATGGTGACCCACCAAGTGTAGGTATCACCCTGTAGCAAAGAAATCACACAGCCTAATCTGCGAGCACCCACACAACCCATCTGAGCTAAGATGCGGACGGTCTTCTCTAACCACAACTCGGATCTCTCAGGAGTAGATCCTCTAGGTTGAGCTGCAGCCTGAGCCTCGGCAACTGCAGCCTAAAATGCTACAGCTATAGCTTGCACAAGAGGAGCCATATCTATTCCCGCATGACCTTGGCCACCTTGGCCAAACTGGGGTCCCTCTCCCTCGACTCCAGCCTCGCCTCCCCCACCAGGCGGAGGAGGTGGTGGTGGTGGAGCTCCAACTCCAGCAGCAGCAGCAGCAACAGGCTCTTCTATATGAGCCTCAACCCCAACCACCAACTCATCAACAGGAGCCGTAACACGTGGTTCCTGACGAACGACTCTCGGCCTCGACATCGCTCACAAACAACGACTACAACCACAACAATAAAACACAAAAGATAGGGTTAGCAAGGCAAGGGCTCCAAGTGGTTCAAGTATGTTCCCTCACTTTAAAAATCATTTTTCCGATATAATAGTAGCAATGGGACTCTAAACAACATGCTTCAAACAAAACAACAAGCATACTTGATAAACAAGCAAACATGCTTACATGGCAAGCAAACACCGTGCATTTCAACATAAAAACACAACTTACCTCACTTACCTGCCCAAGGTCTCGGAAACCTTAGGCTCTGATACCAACAAGTGTAACCCCCTCGTCCCGGTCCGGACGCTTGACCGATCCGAGTGGGCTACACGGGGATAACCGAGATGAAACCCGTTAAGGCTCCACTTCGGTTACCGACCCTAGGAAACTTTTTCATTTAATATCTTATCTAGATGCATTAATTAAACCTAATCGGAAGCCCAACAACAAATAGGGCCTAAGCCCAACCCTTGAAACCCTTTAGAGATGTCAAAAAGCCCAATTACAGGCATGTGTTTCGAAACAGTCAAAGCCCGTTTCGAAACACGAGCTCCAGTTTAAAAAGTTAGACACCCGTTTTGCAACGCCTCCACCCCGTTTCGGAAAAGGGCCTCATTTTGCCTTGTCGTTTCGATACCCGTTTCGGAACAGGCAATTACAGTAGCCAAAGTGTTTCGAAACGGGTTTCGAAACAGGGGCTCACAGTAGCCAAAACATATCGATACACGTTTTGATACGGGGCCCTAGAACCACACATGTTTCGAAACAGGGCTACCCGTTTCGAAACACCTGCTGTCTGTGAATTCCCAAAGTCAGTTTTAGACATCTCCAAATGATCCCAAATGTCCGTAACGACACCAAGAAGCAAACATAACATACGAACACACTCTAGAGGCATGCACCCTATTGCAAACATATTCAAGATTCTTAAAGATATAAGATAGGCATCCAATCCAAAGATCATGCATAGCATTCAAGGTTCATGTTTCAAAAGACATACACTTAGACAATTAAAGTAGGCAATTCAACATGGTTTACAAGCATTCAAGGCAACCAAAAGCCAACCAACAACATGGCATATAAAAGGAGTCTAACATGCTCCTAAACAACCAACAACATCACACTTCAAAGGCTCAACAACAAATACATGTCCCATTGCTTGACCATTACATCACATAATATAAAATCCATACTTGATAGCTAAGAATAGCACCACAAGGCACACACTTGGAGGCCCCTTCTTGCACTAGCAACCCACGAACTAAGGATCTACATTGTCGAACAAAAGAGAGCGTAAGCATAAAGCTTAGTGAGAGTAAGCTCATTAAAAACAAACCTCGACAATACAGGGTCCAAGCACGAGCACAACAAGGTAGAATGCATGATCTTACCTTCGATCCACATGAGCCAAAATGTACATGGTGCATGAACAATTATCCAATAATATGCCATGCTCAACAAGCTCATAACCAAAACATATGTAAACACATATATCCATCCATATAAGAATCACATCTCATATCATACTGGAACACATACCATCACATATTGGCACCTAGCTATGACTCGAATACGCGGATAACACGTTGGAACTCACATCCAACAACAACTTTACCTCACGGTGGGATTACACTTATCACCGTTCACGCGGAGGGGATTCCACTCATCCTCACGCCCCGTCGATGGGATTACACTCATCACCGACTAACATAATATAAGAAGAATTTCCAGGCGAACCCGTACTCCATCTTGATGACTATCATCATCAAGACCACGCGCGCATTTGACTCACGTGTGCACACTAACATCCTAATGATCGGTCATTTGTACCCAAGTATACTAGTGTCAATATCACACAATCCACAACATCATTTCATTTCTAATTTCGTGCTTAGCACGTACTCACCATGATCTCAATCATGGAAAAACCACATGCATAACAATGTATCACAACCATGCCTCAACATACATGTATAACTCATATATACATACCATCATAAACACAAATCATCATGAGACATAAACAATAATTAAAGAGTGCAACCAAAGTCTCTAATTAAAGCTTGAGATTAGGCTACCACCCTAATCCCAACTCTTGGTGGGTCTACCAAGCCCAACCTAGTCCACATGCTTGAACCAAATACTCAAAACCATTTTGAAAGCATTAAACCATTCACCTTCACTTCCAAGCTCAACAACCAAGAAACCAAGCCTTCAAGCTTCCGGATTCACTTCCGATGTCTCACCGATGTCAAACATTTATTCTAACCAAATCCAAACACAAACAAAACACCAAAAATCAATTACTAGTCGTCGGAACAACTCGGATTAACATTTCCAAGCAATTTAACACCCAAAAATCATGCTCAAAACAGAATTCTCGAGCAGCCCTCAAGACCCACTGAAATCTTCCATTTGAATCAACCAAACGATCATCAAACACACCCAAAATGACCCTCAACCAACATAAAACCAAAATCCTTCCATTTCCCACATAAAACATCCCCAATCCATTCCAAAACCCTTCAAAAATCCCATGAAAACTCAAATCCGGGAATGTTTATAAAACCAAGTAAAAATCACATAAGTTGGACCATTTGGGTTGCTAATAACATAAATACTAACAAGGAATCAAAAACTTCAACATAGAACAACAAAGTTTGGATTTTTAACTTAAAAGCTCAAAAACTCAAATTCTAAAAACATGGACCAAAATGAAAACTAGTTGTACTTTCAAAGAGAGGAAGATGAGAGCAAGATAGGGATGTATTTACCTTTCAAAGCCGAGCCAAAATGAGCATGGGATGAAATGGAACAGTGAAAGGGGGAGGGGGGCTTATTGTCTTTGAAAAATGGAAAATGAGGGTGAAGAAGATGATGAAATTTTTGGTTTATTTGAATTATAATGAAATAAAATGGGTTTTAGTTGGAAGACCAACTATTTACTAAAATGCCATTAATGGATGGCTAAAGCTATCACCTCCCAAAGCCCATGGATTTTGGACTTAAGAGATTGGCCCAACATAACTTTAAATGTTTTGAAATCACGATGCCCATGAAAAATATTTTATTATTTAATTACAACCCGAAACCCAAAACATTATTTTATTATTATTTTTACCCAACCCCTAAACCCAGGTGTTACAGCACCGCCTCGTCCTGCCTGCCTCCTTAGAATCTTCCTCTGACGCGGCAGCAACAGAGGGGAACTCCCCCAGTTTATAGCACCATTTTCTTTTCTTTTCTTTTTAATTTTTTTGTTTTGTTTTATATTCTTTTTATTTTTTTATTTTAAAATTTTCTTTTTATATTTTATGTTTTGTTTTTTTTATTTTTTGTTTTGTAGAGGCATTGAGGACAATGCCAACCCTGAGTTTGGGGGGAATTAGTCCTCTTTGTTTTAGGTTCATAGCATTTAGATGCATTTGTAAATTATGCTCCTTGGCACTTAATGAAATAGAATTCTTTAGCTTAAGAACTTGTGCCTATGATAGCTTAGCCGATTACATATATTCACACCATTCTAAAAAAATTTACCCTAACTATGGGAAGAAGCATGAAAAATACCTAGAATTTTTTTCCTTTTTGCCAATTATCTTTACACTTATCTGTTAAATGATGAATTTTTGCTTAAGTTCTAAGTCTAACATTGCATGCCTTACTTAATAAAAGTTTCTTGATTGAATAAAAGTTTGCCACCTCGTCAGCACAGGGCATGTAACTCCCTAAACCCGGCCTAGAAGAAAAGACCGAATTTAGGAAGTCACAATTGAAAACTTTACCCTTAAGAAACTAATTTGAATTATAATATATTAAAATAGCGTAAAATAAATTATTTCTGATAATAATATAAAGTGTCTCGATATTTATAAAATTCAAACGTTAAAATTAATAATCTTATAATTTAAATAAAACTTTCAAATTTATATTATGAAAATGCATGCTAAAAATAATAAGCCCCAAATCTGAAATTACATCAATATCCCCAAAACAATAAATATTAATATGAATAAGTAAAAATAATTTCGTACTGAATAATAAAATAACCGAATAAAATTGAGATCCTCTAAGTACCAAATCGCCTAGAGAGTCTGAGTATATCTGAAAAGAGAAACTATGGGGGAGTAAGCTAAAGAGCTTAGTGTGTTTCTAAAGTGCAAGAAAATCATAGTCGTAAAAACATAGTAATATTTTCTTAAAATTCTTTTAAAACATGTTACAATATCACAAGCGTAATGCAATGCACCCAACTACATCCGCCAAAAATTAGGAAGGTTCCCATAACCTCCTCCCTACGTCCGCCAATCCAAAGGGGAATTCAACCTGAAGGGTGAAACCACTGAACTTCCTCCTTTCAAATCCCAACCCATGCTCATACACATATGATGTTTAAAATTCAAGTTTCATAAAAACCAATTCCATAAATCCGATATTCCATAAACATAATTCGTAAATCATAGTCTATAAATCCATAAATCATAGTTCCGTAAATCTGATGTTTCATAAATCATACTTAAAACACATTCTAAAATCATATGCATGTGATGTCAACCATACAAATCATAATGCATCAACACAGAGAAAACATGTAGCACAGTAAGAAAACACACCTTAGCCAAGCTATACTCAACTTACGTAATAATGTGATTTTCCATGATTAGAAGTATTGGGTCCAACTGTATCGGTGCATTTAGCATTCCTGCCCTTATTATTGTTGTTCTTAAGTACATTTAGCATATTTAGGTGCATTGCATGCATTATAACAATATCTTCTCTTTTACCATGTTTTTATTGAATATTTTATGTTTGGTTGAGAAAAGTTATTGTTTTAGTTTAGTTTATATTTTTAGGTGCTATAGCTAGGAGAGGAGAGGACAGGACATGAGAGGAGAGGACAAGAAAGCTGGAACAAAATGAGTTGTACTGAAGCAGTTCCAGATGCCGCCAAGGATGCTACCGAAGCAGCATTGCCGCCCAGGCACGAGTTACACCAACTTAGCCAAGATGGGTCTCGATTGAAAGAGGGTTTATATTTTTACTAGAGCCAATTTCGGGCACCTCTAGTTTACTTTCTAACTTAGATTGAAGGCTTTCTATTTTTACTAGAGGCGATTTCGGGCACCTCTAGTTATCTTCCTAGAGCCAGTTTCGGGCACCTCTAGTTTTCTTCCTAGAGCCAGTGTTAGGCACCTCTAGGAGTAAATCTGAGTCTAAGTTTTTTTTCTAACTCAAGTGGCTAAGCTTCCTATTCTAAGTTTACTAACAGAGTCTTAACAACATATAAGTCACAAAGTTGTTTTAAGAGTTCATAACTATAGTAAGGCTCTAAATAACCCCTAAAACATTCTAAAGCTACTGTCACGACAGTGAAGGCCGCGATAGGTAAGAGAATTTCAAAAAACTTAAGCCAATTTTTTAGACACAAAAAAAATAGTTATAAACACAAAACATAATTAGTCCATTACTAATAGGAGGACTGCCTACCCCCAAACTCGAGGGTTGCATTGTCCTCAATGCATGACAAACAAAAACAGAAAGATAAAAACATCACATATAGAAAATAGAAACACAGAAAACAGAAGGAGGAAGAAACTTAAGTTGAAATGCCAGCATTGTTGTCGTCATTGTCGTCGTCTACTCGGAGCTGTCGGCGGGCAGTTACGTTTGAGTTCTTCTATGGAAGTATGGGTGATGCCTTCATGGTTGGAGAGGATGAGGCTGCCTTTTTCTTTGCCTCTCGAGGTGGCTGGATTCTGGTAGGTGAACTTTTTGGAGCTTTGTCCAAAATCTCTAGCTCATTGTCACTTTTGCTGCTGCTTTTGCTGCAGTCTCCACTGTCATGGCAGGGTGGGCAGGTGATGCTGGGCGATGGGTGCAGGGCGGCAGCATCAGTACTGCCGGGTGGCGGGTGCTTGGGTTGCCGATCTTTCAAATGATGCCTCCTCTGCTGCCAGGGCAGCGAAACTAGATATTGCCGAGGCATAGAACACCAAATCTTGATGGCCTTGGGTTTTTAGGTTGATGTGAGTTTGTTATTGGAAAAGACAAGAAAAACAAATAAAATAAAAACTTAAAAGTTCAAGAGGGAATTAATCCTTGAAACTCTCATCCTAAAATAACAAAATTAAAAACTGAAACTAAATAAAATTTGAGGAGCGTCGTTTCCGATATTTCTTATGGTCCATCCGCACCCTCCATCGAGTTACAATTTTGCCCAAAAAGGGTTGGGCCAATGTGCTCGTGGGTACTCCTTTTTGTTTTATCATGGTGGAGGTGACTTTCTTTCTGGTTCCTTTGTAGTCCATAAAGTCCTCCTATCTTGGCATTGTTCTTGAACACATGAACATATGTTTAGGAAAAATTATATCTATATCCAACCATGTACTTACCTCATTCTCGTCGAAGTTCGTTATGGTGGGAAGTAGCCTTTGTTGTCGTGTCTGCTGCTGTGGTAGCCAGTTATTTTGACAGTCCTTTGTCAGGTTGCTTTGCAGGTCAAGGGGACATTGGAAAGTGCCATGACTCCCCATATCAATTTCTGTTGGCCACTCATAGGTCTCCATCAGTAGAGATCTCGATGATTCTAAATCCACCAGCGTTGGTTCCTCAAATACCTGCAATGGAATTGGTGAGATTTCAAAGAATTCAAAAGGTTCATTTATTACCTGTTCATATTCCATTGGCAAGGCATTGTCCTCGGGTTGCTCTTTCATGTGGTTGTGTGAGTGCCATGGCGAAGGTGGATGTATGCAATCTTTGTCGGGCATAGCCGAGGCAATGGGTGGAGGTTTTGCCTCGACAGTGGTTGCTGCTTCAGCATCAGTCGCTGCCGAGGCGGTGGTTGCCGCATTGACCGGGATTTCTGCCTCGGAAGTGGTTGCCGCCGTGACATTCTTCTCAACTTCACTAGGTGTTGTTGCGACGTTGTTCTGTTCAGGCTTCTTGATCATTACCAGGGCAAGTTGTTGCTCAGGATCACCATGTGTTGGGCAGTCTCTTTCATTGGCATCCTTGTCTTCTTGCCTCGGGATTTCAGGTTCATCTGTGGCATGAATGAGGACCGGTGTGCTCAAGATTGCATCCACCTTGGCGATTCTTTTGCCATAGAAGCTGACAATTCTTGAGTGAGTGCCATGAAGGCTTGCAGTGTGTCTTCTAAGGATTTTGACTGCTCTTGATGATGATGATATTGTCAGGGCATGTCGGGTTTTGCAGCAAAACTGTTATGGTAAAAAAATTTGCAGGTTTTGATCATACTATAAAAAATTTGTTGTTGCGGCAGCGACGTCAGTTGTCCTTGTTGCTGCTGTGGTGGCATATCTTGTTCTTGTTGGTTCCATCGTTGGTTGTCCATATATTCACCGAAAAGATGAGGACAACTTTCGAGTGCATGATTACCTTCTCGGTAATTGCAAGAACTTTCCTACATCAGCTCTCGAATGGTTTTTCCTGACATGTTGATGCCCTTGAACCTGTATTGCACCTGAGTTTTATTTTACAAAAGAAAAAACCGAATAAAATAAGGCAAAAAAATGAATATAAGTGCAGAAAAAACACGAAGTTGTGCACCAATCCCCGGCAACGGCAGCCAAAAACTTGATGCGTGTAAAAGAGTCCTATTAAATTGGAGCGCAAGTGTGCACCTGTGTCAAGTTATAGTATAAAAGATATCATCTCCACAGGGATTGGGACAACTTCAGAATTAATTTTCCTGCACAAGAAAAATAAAAACACAGATAATTGAGAATTGGTTGGATTGAAGTAAAACTAAAGTAGACAATGGAAATAGAGGAGGAAATCAGATTGATAAAGTAGGATGGTATTGATTTGTTCCGTAGTGCAGGTATTGCACTGTTCAGAGGACTTCTGTTGCTTATGTCGTGGAACATGTCGTGGCAGCACCTGTCGCGGCAGAGGTCTATTGTTGTCGCAGCAGCGATCAACAACTCTGTTACTTCAAGTTCGGCAAGAACCCCGGGTGTGACTTGTCCTATCCCTAGGTCCAAGTTTTTTCGGTGAACACGCCTTAGATGATACCTCCCGACGTGAATCGAAGGATGAACACCGATGTTTGTGAATTCTTCCTTAGCCTTTTAACCTTGTACCTATCCCTAGGCCAAGATAGTTTAACCATAAACTGGAAAATTGTATTTAATCTTTTCTCATACTTAATGCGCCCAATATTAAGTAAATAGATAACCTCACAATGCTCTCCCGATACTCTTATGAGATGTTAAAACCAGAATAAATAAACTTGAAGTTTTATTGATTGAACATAAAAACCTAAGAAACAGTATAACCCTTACAACTACTTTACAAGATCAACCCTTAGCCCTGGGGAAGATTTAGAACATGATGAAGAAGAGGACAGCTAGGGTTTATGATGGAAGACGGCTAGGGGCTAGGTTATCCCTTCCCTTGTCGAAATACAAGCATATATATAGGCCTTGGGTGTAAGCTTTCTTAATGGCCAAGAATACTAGTTTGAATTAAAGTACAATTCATTAAAGACTAAATCTCTGAATAAACGTCCTTTAATTCTCCCTATCTTCTTGCTTTGACTTTCTCCTCAAACTTTAGGCAAGGCCTTCCTTGTGCTTCTGGGCTCCAAAAATTATGCGAGTGGTTTACAAAAATCAGGCTTGATCCTCTATCAGTCGAACTCCACTTCGCATTTTTCATCTTTGTTGTCTTCATTGTCGCCACTTCTGTCACGATAGTGATGTATGAGGCAATTTTCTTCTTCACTGTTGCCACTTTTGTCACAGAAACTGTCACGATAGGGATGTATGAGGCAGTTTTCTTCTTCATTGTCTCCACTTTTGTCACGGCAACTGTCACGACAGTGATTTATGAGGCAGTTTTCTTCAAACCTTCACTCCAGCTCTGCAATTATCTTATGTTCCTCTAGTTCCATGGATGTTGCCACGACAGTTATCTTCTGTTCCTCTACTGCCCTGGATGCTACCACGACAGGTACCTGCAAGAATTGACCGAAATCAACAGTATCTGTGCAAAATTATCTATCTGTGAGGTTTATGCAAATTCTATCCTAAAATGCAACTAAACATGCTTGAGTGCATCAATAATATGGATAAATGAGGGTTAAAATATAGAACATTTATGCACTCAACATCTATAGCTCGCTGATCAGTGTATAAAAGTTCTATATTTTACCCATCATTTATCCTTATTTTTGCTGCACTCAAGCATGTTTAACTGCATTTTAGGTTAAGTTTTGCATAAACATCACATTTATATAAAATTGCGCAGATACTGCTAAATTTGGTTACTTTTTCAGGTATCTGCCGTGGCAGCAGTCGTGACAGCATCCAGGGCAGCAGTCGTGACAGCATCCAGGGCAGCATTCGTGACAGCACCCAGGGCAGCAATCCTTGCAGGCGTTGGGCAGCGATGCAGAAAATCTGGAATGAGCAGTCAAGGAGGACGTTGCTGCCATGGTTGCCGCCATAGCTGACGGAGAAGGCAGGCGCTGGGCAGAGAAGCAGAAGAGCTGAACTGGACAAGCAGAAAAAGAGGACGATGCTGCCATGGTGCCGCCGTGACAGCATGGTGACAGCAGTTTTGTGGAGAGAAAAAGCAAAGTGGACCTCGATAGATAGAGAAAATTCTGCTCGTCTGTCGTGTGAAAACCTCATATTTTTCCGAGCCCCAGATCAAAAGATATGTCAAGCCCAAAGTTCAAGGAGAGAAAATCCCAAGAAACAAGGAGGACGGCTGGAAAGTAGATTCCTTGAAGATTTAGTCTTTATTAGAATCATACTTTTAATTAAAGTTGTAATCCTTGTTAAATTAGATAACTTGAGCCCAAAGCTTATATAAGGGCATGTATTTAAACCTAGGGAGATCTCAACCTCCACATCCCATAACCCATAGCCGATTTCCCTTTAAACCGACAACCAAAAACCCTCCGCCGTCTACCCGTCGTCTACCCGCCGTCGACATGTTCTAAAACCCCATAAGGCCACGGGTTGTTTTGTAAAGTAGTTGCAAGGGTTGCTTTTGTTTTAGGAATTTTCAGTTCAATAAAATAAACTTCAAGTTCTCTTATTTTGGTTATTAATATCTTGCAAGAGCATCGGGAGAGCATTGTGAGGTTATCTATTTACTTAGCATCGGGAGAGTTAAGTATACGAAAGAAATAAGAGCAAGTTTTCTAGTTTATAGTTGAACTATCTCGTGCCTAGGGATAGGGCGAGGTTAAGTGGCTAAAGAAGAATTCATACACATCGGTGTTCATCCTTCGATTCACACCGGGAGGTATCATCAAGACGTGATCATCGACAAACTTGGACCTAGGGATAGGCCAAGGCAGATCTGGGATTCTTGCCAAACTTGAAAGTACTGAGTTGAGTGTTTGCTGCCGCGACAATCAACGGACTGTTGCCGCGGCAGGTGCTGCCCGCGACAGGCGCGACGACAGAACTGGATTTCCTAAACTCTGCAATACCTGCACTACTGAGCAATTCAATACCAGCCCATTCTCCCTATCTTGATTTCTCTACTTTTATTTTCCAGTATTCTTTATTATTTTCGTGACAATATCTTAATCTATTCTTTTCCCCTTGTGCAGATAGCGAAGGAAAGGGTTAGCCCAGTCCCTGTGGAGACGATATCCGATACTCTAGTATCACTTTACTACTTGCGTCGTGTACACTTGCACTACATTGCGATAGACACTTTTACACGCAACACTCGCGCTTTTTGATGTAGCGCCTTCACTTTTTGTTTCAGCTTTGATAACTTTCAACTTGGTTTATGTTGGCTCTTTAAGCACAAACTTTCTTTTCGTTGTTTATGTTGCATTTGGATGAAGAGTTCTTTTAGCCCTTTTGTTGATTCAGGCTCACGCGTTGGTGACTTTGATCTTGGTCTAGGTCGGCTTCATTGAGCACGAACTTTCCTTTTGTCATCCTTTGTATGTTTTCTTTTTTTGTAAAGATTAGACCAAGTGTCTCCTTTATTGCACTTTTTCTCTTCATAGCATGATTTAAATTGAAAGTTGCTCATTTGTCCACACACTTTCATCCTCTTGCCCTCTAGTGTAGAAGTGATCCTTGGCTTGGGTCCAAATGTCCTCCCATAATTGGATATCAAAATAGTCTTTAGGTGGTAGATGCTTTCGGTTTATCGCTTCATTCAAGGATCTTAGACGACAATGCTTTAGAGGAGAATTCATTCAATGGGAGTGGCCCATTACTTCTGATCACTCATTGTCACTCCTCCCTTGGCTTGAGTAGAACAGATAGTGTTTCTATTTGTAACGTCCTCAACATTCGGGTTTTTTTTGGAAAAAAATCTTTTTGAATTGAAATAAAGTGTATTTCTACATAACAATATATACATGTGTATTTGGAAAACAATAAAGAATTCATGAAATGTTTAAAGAATCAAAGAATGCAACAAATGTTTTCAAAATGGAATTTTTATCAAAAAATAGCCAAAAAACCGACAGCTTAGCTTGTTTCTTTTGCATTTTTCCCAAATGCACAGGGATTAACGAATTTGAATTGCCTTTATCGATAGTCATTTGCTCCGGGCTAGTCGTACCATTCCCCTAGGTACAATCAGTTTACACCAACTGTGACGTTGGATTTTTCCAAAGGATTTATTTCCCTTTGACCATTCATGAAAATGGATTTTTCGATGGATGTTTGAATTATCCATGAATTGAGACTTGCATTTTTCCAAATGCACATGGATTAACGGATTTGAATTGCCTTTACCGGTAGCCGTTTGCCTCGGGCTTGCTGTACCATTCCCCTGGGTACAATCAGTTTTCACCAATCATGAGAATTGGATTTTTGCATACAATATTGACTCCCTTTGATTCTGAACCAAGTGTCCTGGAAGCTGTTAAAGCTAGCCGCTCGGTCATTCGTTCTCTTTTCATTTAGGCGAGAGTCTCTCCCGGTTAGCAATGAGCATGAAGTGATGAATGCATTATGGATTTGAACAAAGAGTTTTAGCAATGAGTATGATGTAATGCATCATGGATTTAAACAATAACTTTGATGCCCAATTTGCGATGGGTATGATGTAATGAATGTATGGTTAGAGATTTAATGTTATGAGTGATTATGTTATGAAATGACGTACAAAACACATAATGCAATAAAATGTGTGAAATGCGTATGCGAACAAAGGTGTTGGTCGTATAAGTGAGTTCCCTCAGGCTGACTTTCATTTAGACATAAAAGGGGTTCCTTAGCAGATTCTAACAGATGCCCCTTTGTGTCTCCGAATTGTGTCCGAGGAAATGAAGGTTTTTGGCCAAAATTGTCGAGGATGGATTTGCTTTCTTCTTCATGTTGCGTGTAAAAGTGTCTATCGCAATGTAGTGCAAGTGTACACGACGCAAGTAGTAAAGTGATACGTAAGTATCAGATATCATCTCCGCAGGGACTGGGCTAATAGCTTCACCTTGGATTACTACACGAGAGGGGAAATAAAGAGTTTAAATGTTGTCACGAAAATATAAAGAATACTGAAAATAAGAGTAACGAAATCAAGATAGAGAAAATGGGCCGATATTGAATTGCTCAGTAGTGTAGGTGTTGCAAAGTCTAGGAAACTTTGTTTTGTCGTCGTGCCTGCTGCGGCAACACCTGTCGCGGCAGCGGTCTGTTGGTTATCGCGACAGCGATTACTCAACTCAGTACTTCAAGCTTGGCAAGAATCCCTACTGTGTCTTGGCCTATCCCTAGGTCCAAGTCTGTCGATGAACACGTCTTTGATGATACCTCCCAGTGTGAATCGAAGGATGAACACCGATGTTGTTGAATTCTTCCTTAGCCACTTAATCTCGTCCTATCCCTAGGTCCGAGATAGTTCAACTATAAACTAGAGAACCCGTACTTATTCCTTTCGTATACTTAACTCTCCCGATATTAAGTAAATGAGTAATCTCACAATGCTCTCCCGATACTCTTGCAAGATATTAAAAACCAGAATAAGCAAACTTGAAGTAATTTTATTGAACAAAGAAAATCCTAAAACAATGCAATCCTTGCAACTACTTTACAAATCAACCCTTAGCCCTAGGGTAAGTTTAGAACATGTTGAGGAAGGGAGAACGGCTAGGGTTTTGAGAAGAAGGCTAGAGAATGGTGATGTCCTCTCCTAGGTCGAATTACATGCCTTTATATAGGCCTTGGGTTTAAGTTTTCTAATATGGCAAGAATACAACTTTAAATTAAAGTACAACTCTAATAAAGACTAAATCTTCAGAGCATAAGTCTTTAATTCGTCCTTCCTCCTTGCTTGGAATTTCTTCCTTGAACCTTGGGCTTGGCCTTCATTTTAATCTAGGGCTTGGAAAAATATAAGGGTGCTCCACGACAGATGGGCTAAATTTTCTCTTTCTGTCGAGGCCCACTTCACTTTCTTCCCTTCACTATCGCTTTCATCCGTGGCTGCCACGGCAGCGGCCATGGCAGCATCGTCCTCCTCGACTGCATATCCAGTACCAGCTCTGATTCTTTACTGCCCAGCATCTGCTTCTCCATCTGCTACAGCAGCTACCTGCAAAAGCAACCAATTTCAGTAGAAACTGTGCCATTTAATATATTTGTGATGTAAAACTGAAATCTAACCTAAATGCAATGAATTATGCTTGAATGCAGCAGAAATATGAGTTAAATATGGGGTAAATTATAGAACTTTTACACACTCAACACATCCCCAAACTCAAGTTTTTGCTTGCCCTCAAGCAATTCAGTCCTAACAAAGAAAAACAAAAATTTATGTTTGGCTTAAAACAATGAACTTTCCCTTACCTACCATTCTATTCCCTATTGTAAGCAACACCTTGTCGGATAATTCAGGATTCATTCGAAACCATGCTATAATTCTCGTGTAGTGTGTGCATGCTTTGTGAACAATTATATGCCTAGACTCACTTAGCTTACTAGAATAGCTGAAACTTCTAACTTGAATTTTTATGCCAATTTTCATCTTTTTGGAGGCAATTCTTTGGCTCCTTTAGTTTTTATGCAGACTCGATTCTATTTCTCAAGTTTAAGTTTGACTAGAGCCGGTTTCGGGCACCTCTAGCTAACTTCCTAGAGCCGATTTCGGGCACCTCTAGGTGTAAGAGTCTATTTTTCTTAACTTCTTTTCCTAGAGCCAGTGTTAGGCACCTCTAGGGGCTATTCAAGTATTAAGCTTTTCCCTATTCTAGTTTACCAGTAAAGTTCTAGACAGTATAAGAGTCAAAAATGGTGTTTAAGTTTCAGAACTATAGCAAGGCTCTAAACTGCTCCTAAAACTATCCTAAAGGCACTGCCACGACAGAGGCTGTCACGGCAGGTAAGTTCAGTTCAAAGACTTAAGCCAAATTTTCATTTTTTAAGCAAAAATAAACTATGAAAAAGACACAAATTTTAAACTTAAAAGACTCTATTAATGGAGGGATGCCACCCCCAAACTCGAGGGTTGCATTGCCCTCAATGCAAATGACAGATAAAAGAAAATAAAAAGTACATCACAAAATATCAAAAGGCAGATAGCAATATGAGATAAGAAACTTAAAATTTAGGCGATGTCGTCGCCGCTGCTACTGAGCTGGATCTGCCGGCGGGCAGGGGCCTTCTTGACTGGTGTTGGCTGGCGGATGGGAGAGACAGAGGTATTCTTCGTTTTGGCCTCCCTTGGCGGTTGAATGCGGGTAGGGGAGATATGGGGAGGTTTCTCCACTACCTAAACCTCGGAGCTGCTGCAGTTGCTGCTACTGCTGGTACCGCTACTGTTGCCGCTATCTTCCTTGTTCTTGTCTGCCACCGTTTTCTGCCGTTTTACTGGTGTGAACTCTTTGGACAAATTCCTCTTGACGGAGGGTTCGCCATCGGATTCCGCCCAGATTGAGGAAGAGGAGAAACCTGCTATGTATGCGTCGAGTTCATCGGACGACATCCTTCTCTTGGTTCCCATGGCAGAAGTGTCGGTTGTGCGGCTGCCGCCTGCAGCTGTTGGGGCAGGGGTTGGTGTGGACGTCGTAGTTGGCGTTGTGGGCGTGGCAGCAGGTTTAGGGGTATGCGCAGGGGTGGTGGCAGCAAAGTATTGACTTGGAAAGGCAGGGAATACAACAT
The DNA here is from genome assembly GCA_030270665.1 of Hibiscus trionum. Classification (NCBI taxonomy): domain Eukaryota; kingdom Viridiplantae; phylum Streptophyta; class Magnoliopsida; order Malvales; family Malvaceae; genus Hibiscus; species Hibiscus trionum. The sequence goes on along the minus strand of BSYR01000055.1, from coordinate 12,026,720 downwards.
CAGGGAAATTTAAAGAGGTTTGGATAAAGTGTACCGTGGCTGTGGTGAAGTCGCAGATGAAGCTCATGAGTCCTAGCTGTCTTTCCTCCAACTTTTGTATTGCATCAAGGATCTGGGAGGAGATCTCAGCTAGAGGGGCTGCTGCTGTATGCTGCCTAGGTTCTGTGGCAACAGGTTCGGCGTCAGTGGGTGCTGTCGGCTCTGCTGTTGTGGCAGTAGGGTCGAAAGATCACAGCGGGGTGGCAGCAGTGAGTTCCATTAGGCTGAGTAGATTTCTTTCTGTCCAGCCCTTCCCTTGGACTCGTAGATCTGTGACAGCTTCTGGTACATAATGGCCGCGGCAGAGGGCGGTGATGAGATAGGGGAAGAAGAGTGGTCCTGACGACCGGTACGCACATTCCAATATACTCTCCCAGATGTATATGCCAATGTTAATTGGACTCTCATTTAAAATAGAGTGAATGAGGGCTAACCTTGGTTGGTCAACGGTTTTGTTGTGTGAGGAGGGCATAATTTGCTTTTTGATGAAGGCGTTCCACAGTTTGGCCTCCGAGGTGAGTTGGACTCTCTTCACCGTCCTTGGGTTTTTCGGATCCATGTTCCACTGTGTTCCTTCTTCAGTGAGTTCTGCCATCACAGCGTCGTATGCAGCAGGATCTAGGCTCTCGAGAAATTGCTGGTGGCCATCTTCGTTTATGCCCACATAGAAGCCGTAGAGAGTGTTGATATATTCTGGCTCGAAAGGCACCTCTCTTCCTCTTACTGTGACTGTTGTCGCGTTCCTGCTGCCGATGGCAGCATAAAAATCTCGAACTAGAGAGACATTCATTTCCTCCGACTGTTCCGCGAATATCTGCCACTGCAGGGCTCTGATTTTCCTAGCTATAAATGGCTGCAGCCCTAGGTTCCCCGTCTTCGATGTGTAAATGAAACCCTTCTCCTCCCACATGTCACGGATCTGGAAGGATCGAGGAGTTGATGCTGCCGGGGTAGATCCTAATGCAGCACTTCGGCGGGTATTTCTAAAAGACATGTTGCAAGGATTGTGTAAGAAAATGAAAGAAAGTAAAAAAATTCTAGAGAAAACAAGTAGAAGTGGGTGAAAATGAATAGTAAAACGGGGTTTATATAAAGGAGAGTTTGCTGCCCGTTGGAGCTGTAACGGCAGGCGCGAATAATGGGGCCATCTGTTACGCGGTTTCTGACACGTCTGTCACGCGTTTCTGTATTTGCTGCGCGTCTGTTACGCATTTGCGTGTCTGCTTCGACAGCGTGTCGACAGGCTGGATTTTCCGCGTCTGTCGCGGCAACTGTAACGGCAGGCTCCAAAAGTTGGGCTTTTTGGGCTGATGGAAAATGGTGGGCTGGATTCACTTCTCCTCTTCTCCTTGTCTCCTTTATTTCCTGAAAAAAATAAAAATAAAAACTTTAATTCCTAAAAATAAATAACTCTAATTACCTAATAAATATATAAATAATAATAATAATAATAATAATAATAATAATAATGAAATTAGGTTAAATTAGGGATGCCAGGAGGGGCATCTCCTAAAGTAACCACTTCCTGCATTCTTGGGGCTTCAGTCCCCTGATAGTGCTTCAGTCTTTGTCCATTGACTTTAAATTGGTGCCCATCTTTTAAAGATCTGATCGTGATGGCACCATGGGGAAAAACCTATACCACTTGGAATGGACCAGACCATCTAGATTTCAGCTTCCCTGGGAAGAGTTTCAACCTAGAGTTAAATAGCAACACAAGCTGCCCTGGGCAGAACTGTCGTGGCAGCAACTTCTTGTCATGCCACTTCTTGGTCTTGTCCTTGCATATTCTTGCGTTGTCATAGGCCATTGTTCGATTTTTTTCAATTTCGTTCAAATCAAGTAGCCTTTTCTGCCCTGCTTTTTCCAAGTCCATATTAACTGCCTTGATGGCCCAGTATGCTCTGTGCTCAATCTCGACAGGTAAATGACACGTTTTCCCATAAATCAGCCGATATGGGACATTCCCAATGGAGTTTTGAACGTTGTCCTGTAGGTCCATAATGCATCATTGAGGTGTAGAGACCAATCCTTCCTAGTTGGCTTAACCATCTTTTCCAGAATGTTCTTAACCTCTCTGTTGGATATTTCAGCCTGTCCATTGGTCTGAGGGTGGTATGCTGTTGCGATCCGATGTTTGACACCATACTTTTTCGAGGCAGCAGCTATAACCCTGTTGTCGAAATGTCTCCCTTCATCACTGATGATCGCCTTAGGGATGTCAAATCTGGAAAAAAATGTTTTTATGCAAAAACCTTTGGACCATCTTGGCATCGTTTTTCTAAGTGGCGACTGCTTCAACCCATTTGGACACAAAATCTACTGCCAGGAGGATGTATAAGTTCCCACATGAAGTTGGGAATGGTCCCATAAAATCTATCCCCCAAACATCAAAGATCTCGACTTCAAGAATGTTTTGCAGCGGCATCTCATGTCTTCTTGAGATGTTTCCAGTCTTTTGACACTTGTCACAGCTTTTATAGAATGTTTGGGCATCCTTAAACAGTGACGGCCAGTAAAATCCCGACTGCAAAACCTTGGCAGCAGTTTTGTTGCCTCCTAAGTGTCCTTCATTCTGTGAAGCATGACAGTGATGTAGTATCGCTTCTTGTTCATCCTGCGGTACACATATCCTAATAATCTGATCTGCACAGTATTTGAAAATAAGAGGTTTGTTTCAATAATAATGCTTTACATCATTTTGGAACCTCTTCCTAGCTTGGTAATTAAGGTCAGGAGGAGTTATTCCGCTAACTAAAAAATTAACGAAATCAGCATACCAGGGAAGTTCAGAAAACTTACCTGCCGCCATGGCTTTCGCGGCAGTGATTGTGGCAGCGAACAGCTGCTCATCAGGGAAAGTCTCCAATATGAGTGTCTCATCTGCTGGGAGACTCTTTCCCTTCTCTAGTCTTGACAAGTGATCTTCAACTTGATTCTCTGTCCCCTTTTTGTCTTTGATCTCGAGGTCAAACTCTTGCAGTAGCAGAATCCAACGTATCAGTCTAGGCTTTGCATCCTTTTTGGTGAACAGATACTTCAATGCAGAGTGGTCTGTGTGTACTATGACCTTCGTTCCAAGTATATAAGAACGGAACTTGTCGATAGAGAATACCACATCTAATAGTTCCTTCTCTGTGGTGGTGTAGTTCACTTGGGCGTCGTTCAGTGTTTTGCTGGCATAATATATGACATGAAAGAGCTTGTCTTTTCTCTGCCCAAGTGCTGCCCCGACAGCACAGTCACTAGCATCGCACATGATCTCGAACGGCAGTTTCCAATCTGGTGGCTGTACTATTGGGGTTGTTACCAGCTTTTCTTTCAGAACCTTGAATGCTTTAGTACATTCAGCGTTGAAGTCAAAGGGACGGTTTTGCTCCAGAAGATGGCATAAGGGTTTAGTGATCTTTGAAAAGTTCGCGATAAACCTCCTATAAAAACCAGCATGCCCTAAGAAACTTCTGATTCCCTTGACTGTGGTGGGTGGTGGCAGCTTTTCGATTACTTCAATCTTAGCTCTGTCGACTTCTATGCCGCGGCAGCTAATTTTATGGCCAAGGACTATCCCTTCATCCACCATGAAGTGACACTTTTCCCAGTTTAATACCAAGTTTGCCTTTTCACATCTCTCGAGCACTTTTTGTAGGTTGGTTAGGCAGCTTTCAAAGTTGTCTCCAAAGACTGAAAAATCATCCATAAATATTTCTAGGAAATCCTCCACCATATCGGAGAATATTGCCATCATGCACCTTTGAAAAGTTGCTGGTGCATTGCATAATCCAAATGGCATCCTCCGAAAAGCATAAGTACCGTACGGGCATGTGAACGTCGTCTTTTCTTGATCTTCCGGTGCGATGGCTATTTGATTATAACCTGAGTAACCATCAAGAAAACAATAATAAGGCTTACTCGCTAATCTATCAAGCATTTGATCAATAAAGGGTAAGGGGAAGTGGTCTTTCTGGGTAGCTTTGTTAAGCTTCCGGTAGTCCATACAAACCCTCCAACCGGTCACAGTCCTGGTTGGGATTAGCTCGTTGGGTACCACAGTTATTCCTCCTTTCTTGGGAACGCAATGCACCGGGCTCACCCACTTGCTATCCGAGATGGCATAGATTATTCCAGCATCTAGCCATTTTATGATCTCCTTACGCACCACCTCTCACATAGCATCATTCAAACGTCTATGTGCATCAATGGTCGTCTTATGATCATCCTCTAGGAGGATTTTATGCATGCATAGTGCCGGACTGATGCCTTGGATATCAGCTATCGTCCATCCAATAGCCTTTTTGTGCTACTGCAGCATCACTATCAGCTGTTGTTCCTGTTCCTGCATCAATTTGGAAGAGATGATTACGGGCAACGTATCATTTAAACCAAGGAAAACATAATTTAGCTGCCCTGGCGGGGGCTTAAGATCTAGAACAGGGGGCTCAACAGTTGATGGCTTTTGAATTATATGGTTATCCGAGGTATAATTTAAGGGCTCAAATAACTTACTTGGACGATTTCCTATCCAGTTTACCTCCTCTTGATCTTCAGTATCAGATATATCAGATTCTAAGGAGTCGCTATCGTCATCACTGTCGTGACAGTCGTCTAAGTGGCTGCTGAGTCAGTGGCCAATTGCGATGTCATGGCAGCCCGACCTGGTGCAGGGTTGGTCAAAGGTAATTGCAGTGATGGCCTTGCACTCTTCTTCTGCATCAGCATGTTTCATTGCTTGGAGAACGTTCAGCTTGATCTCTTGATCGTTCACTCTCATAGTGAGTTCTCCTTTTTCCACATCAATCAGTGATCTTCCTGTGGCTAAGAAGGGTCGCCCCAGGATGATTGGTGCGTTTTCATCTGCTTCACAATCTAAGACAAGAAAGTCAGCAGGAAAAATAAACTTATCCACTCTTACCAAAATATCTTCAATTTTTCCTTCAGGGTGAACGTAAGAGCGGTCTGCCAGCTGCAGTACTACTGTTGTGGGCCGAGCTTTTCCAATACCTAATTTCTGAAAAACAGATTTGGGCATTAAATTTATACTAGCACCAAGATCACAAAGTGTCTTACCCACAAATTTTTCTCCGATTATGCACGGTATGATGAAGCTCCCAAGATCCTTCTTCTTCTAGGGTGGATACTTGTGCAGAATACTCATGCATCCATGTGTCATTTTAACCGTTTCAAATTCCCCAAGTCTGATTTCTTCGACATGGAATCCTTGAGAAATTTGGCATAACCAGGTATTTCCCTCACAGCATCTAACAATGGAATATTGATATGGACTTGCTTAAAAATATCATAAATCTTCTTAAGCTGAGATTCCTGTTTCAATTTCTGTAACCGCTGAGGGAAAGGTGGTGGGGGACGATAATCAGCAATACGTCCTTCCCACTGCATTCGGATCTGAGGAGGTTTAGGTTCGTCATCTTTCTCCTTTGTCCCTTCTGCTATCGTGACAGGTTCATCGGCAGCAGGCTGCTTGTCGTCTGCCGGGGCAGCTTCCTCGGCAGGTGACTCCAAGGCTGGTTTCTTGACTGTTTCAGCTTCCTTCTATGGCCCTGGTAATTTCTTCCCACTTCTAGTAGTGATGGCTTTACACTGCTCATGTGTGGGTTGTCTAGCGGTTTCAGTATCGCTAGGAAATCCTCCATTCTGCCTCGATTTAATATGCTGGGAAACCTAACCCATCTATGTCTCCAATGATTTTAGAGTAGCTTCATGGTTGGTCATCCGCATCTCTGTTGTATCCATGAATGTCTCAGTCTTCTTGACGAAGTGATTCATGTTCTCAATGTAAGTTCCTGTTTGAGACATACACTTAGCCAAGGTCTGCTCCAATATACAAGTCGTGGCAGGTGGTGGTTGTTGCTGCTGCTGCTGCGGTTGCTGCCGGGTCAGTAATCTAGGTCTTCCCTGGTTTTGAGTATTCTGTGCTTGAGGATTCAGGGCATTATTAGGATTGCTCCAGGAGAACTTGGGATCCTTTCTCTAATTGGGATTGTAGTTGTTGGAATTATAATTCTGCTTATTGTAGTTCCAACCATACATCCCTTCTTCTAACTGTAACGGGCACTCCTCCGAACTGTGATTTCCATCGCAAGTTTCGCATACCTCTTCAGCAGAGTAGACAGGCTGTGAATCTTCTTTTAAGAGCTTTTTCATTGCCTTAGTGAGGTATGCCACTTGTGATTTTAATGAACCGTCGGCCTCATAATTTTTTACAGCTAGAACTCGTTTACCCCCTCTTCTTGCCGTAGGAAAATGTTCCTCATTCTTTGCCAGATTTTTCAATACTGCCATTGCCTCATCTGGGTCTTTGTCCAGCAGTAATCCATTTGCTGTTGAATCAATTCTGATACGAGTTTGTAAATTGGCAACATTATAGAATTTAGTTACCTGGTTCCAAACGGGGAATCCATGCATTGGGCAGTTTCTCAAGAGAGTGGTAAATCTGTCCCATGCCTCGTGCATTGGCTCGTCATCTTCCTGTTGAAAAGTAGCAATTTCGTTACGTAATCGCTCAGATAAGTGTGAAGGATTAAAATGAGACAAAAATTCACGAGTTAAATCTGCCCAAGTTCGTATTGAACCCGGCGTTAGTTTATTCCACCAAGTCTTTGCTCTGTCCCTCAATGAATGAGGAAATAACCGAAGCCTCAGTATCTCCGGATTAACTCCTGGTAGTCTAAACGAACCACAGATTTCCTAGAACATTTTCAGATGCTCCCTTGCATCCTCGGTAGCAGCACCACTAAATTGGCCAGCGTTGTTGATCATGCTGAACATAACAGGCTTCAGCTCGAAGTTGTCAACGTCTACATCTGGCAGGGTTGTTTCTAGTTCTACATGATCATTGAGCATGTAGTCTCGGCATGACCGGCGTGCGGCAGGGACAGGAGGATCGGCAGGTTGGCCGTTCACTCCATTCCCTACAGGATTGTTATTATCCTGGGGATTGTCTTGGTCGTTCCTTCTTTCTTCGTGCCTTCCGTTCACCATTGCTTCTAACTGTTCTTCTAAGTATTCGTTTCTCTCTACGAGGTACCGAACTCTTTTTATGAGATTGTACGTACGTTCAATTTCAAGATCTAACTGGTGCTCAGGTTCTTTTCCTCGTTGAGATCTGCACATAAGCAAACAAAAGACCTTGTGAAAGTTATAGGTTGAACAATCCAAGTAAAAACAGAAAAGTAAAGAAAGTGCAGTAAAAGATAGGGTGAAGATATGTTGCCAGTCCCCGGCAACGGCGCCAAAAACTTGTTGCGTGTAAAAGTGTGTATCGCAATGTAGTGCAAGTGTACACAACGCAAGTAGTAAAGTGATACGTAAGTATCGGATATCGTCTCTACAGGGACTGGGCTAATCGCTTCACCTTGGATTACTACACGAGAGGGGAAATAAAGAGTTTAAATGTTGTCACAAAAATATAAAGAATACTGAAAATAAGAGTAACGAAATCAAGATAGAGAAAATGGGTCGGTATTGAATTGCTCAGTAGTGTATGTGTTGCAAAGTCTAGGAAACTCTATTCTGTCGTCGTGCCTGTTGCGGCAGCACCTGTCGCGGCAGCGGTCTGTTGGTTATCGCGGCAGCAATTACTCAACTCAGTACTTCAAGCTTGGCAAGAATCCCTGCTGTGCCTTGGCCTATCCCTAGGTCCAAGTCTATCGATGAACACGTCTTTGATGATACCTCTCGGCGTGAATCGAAGGATGAACACCGATGTTGTTGAATTCTTCCTTAGCCACTTAACCTCGTCCTATCCCTTGGTCCGAGATAGTTCAACTATAAACTAGAGAACCCGTACTTATTCCTTTCGTATACTTAACTCTCTCGATATTAAGTAAATGAGTAATCTCACAATGCTCTCCTGATACTCTTGCAAGATGTTAAAAACCAGAATAAGCAAACTTGAAGTAATTTTATTGAACAAAGAAAATCCTAAAACAATGCAATCCTTGCAACTACTTTACAAATCAACCCTTAGCCCTAGGGGAAGTTTAGAACATGTTGAGGAAGGGAAAACGGCTAGGGTTTTGGGAAGAAGGCTAGAGAATGGTGATGTCCTCTCCTAGGTCGAATTACATGCCTTTATATAGGCCTTGGGTTCAAGTTTTCTAATATGGCAAGAATACAACTTTAAATTAAAGTACAACTCTAATAAAGACTAAATCTTCAGAGCATAAGGCTTTAATTCGTCCTTCCTTGTTGCTTGGAATTTCTTCCTTGAACCTTGGGCTTGGCCTTCATTCTGATCTAGGGCTTGGAAAAATATAAGGGTGTTCCACGACAGATGGGCTAAATTTTCTCTTTCTGTCGAGGCCCACTTCACTTTCTTCCCTTCACTATCGCTGTCGTCCGTGGCTGCCACGGCAGCGGCCATGGCAACATCGTCCTTCTCGACTGCATATCCAGTACCAGCTCTGATTCTTTACTGCCCAGCGTCTGCTTCTCCATCTGCTACAGCAGCTACCTGCAAAAGCAACCAATTTCAGTAGAAACTGTGCCATTTAATATATTTGTGATGTAAAACTGAAATCTAACCTAAATGCAATGAATTATGCTTGAATGCAGCAGAAATATGGGTTAAATATGAGGTAAACTATAGAACTTTTACACACTCAACACTTCAAATGTCTAGAATTCGTCAGGGTGTGTCGGTGTCAAGTCACGGATGAAAAAGCCAAACGGTCTCCCCGAAGTTGAATCGATCCCTCAGCTCAATCCTCGCTCATCCTGACCGCCTCCTTGAGCTCAATTTGAAAAAGTTCAGGGATCCCAACAGTTCACAATTTCATATTATTGTCAACTCATGTATTCAATTCATTGAATAATGTTGAAATTTGGTAAAATTAGAAAGTAGTGTGATTGTTAGAATGTAATTAACTGTAATTAGTTGGTATTGGGTTTTTAATTAGTCAATTGGGTATCAGTTTGTTAAGGTTTGTTGGGTCATTTTTTATGTAACACTCATCACTCAGCCTGGAAGGATTAGACCCGAGTGACAAATATCACATTGACTACCGAAGTGATCCGAACTCAAACTAACCACAATTACAAATATTTTAAAATCTTTTTGTGTTCAAGATGCATATCATATCAAAAACTTATATCGTTGTACTCAAGCGCTAATATCAAGGGAAGATGAGAAAGAATAATGGATAAATTTCCTTCCTTGTTTTGTTGATAACAGCAGTTACGTTAATATAAATACTATGAAGTGCAAATAGATTGAAAGCAAGCAACTTTTAACCGCAATCAAAAGGGTTATACTTTATGTCTTAAGGTTCATACTATTTTCCTCCCCACAGCTGGTATAAGTAGAACATTACATGTATACACATAGATACAAGTACATATAAACATGAGATGGAGACTGCCATCTCCTCAGCTTAACTAAAAACGACTGACATGAAAATTGATAGTAAAACTAGAAGTTGATATCTGGTGTTATATCATTTCCTCAGCACTGCTTGTATTAATATAGCAACAAACACATGTAAATAGGAATCTGAAAACAGCTAGCAACAACAACTACATACTCTTCAGCATGAATTAAATTGCAACTTCAGACGTTTGGAGTAGATCTGATCCTCCTTGACCTCCTTATGACAGAGAAAGGCTTTGTATTCTTTAACGGTGTGAATTAGACCTCGTGTAGATATATGGCCAGACACTATGCGTCCACTCGGTAAATTGTCTCCTTGAACTTTATGATTCATCTCTGACTCATGTCGGATTTGCGAATTGACATCTCTTTTTAGCAACCTCCCATCCACAATGAAAGCCCTTGAATTGGGTAAAACCACCTTGACTCAACACCATTATGTCATGGTATGTATGCAAAATAAATGCAAAAAGCAAAAATAAATGAGTTAATGTCGAATAGTCATGATTAATAAGCTAGAAGACAAGCATAAACAAGCAGCCCTATTCATCCCGTCTAGTTCACCTAGGTTATCCGCATGGCTCTTTCTAGTTCGCTACATGTAGTTTTGGTTCTAGGAGGTACTCGAATTGTCCTTGTTGTCCCCTACTAAGGGTACCAAGGCCCCCGATCATCACCCATTATAGGCTCATTTCAACCGAGTTCAATTCAAGGGGACCCTTTAGCTATATCCGTAAGGGGAAACGATATTCCCACGAAGATATAGGGTAGTCGAGCCCCGAAGGTACTTACTAGGCTCATACGAAGGAACGATATCCTCGCGAAAGCACTAGCGTTTTCCCCTCACTTAGACGAAAGGGTATACATGCAAAAATTGAATGCGTCCGAAATAAACTCGCGTTTATAAACAAATATCGGTTAAATTTGTCACTTTAGTTCGCAACCTTCAATATTATTTAAGCGGTAAAGTTTTCTTGGTCTGACCCTCTTTTTTTGTTTTTTTAAAAAAAACAAAAATTTTGTCCACAGTGGAGTCGCCATCTGTAACGACCCGTTTTAAAAATACTTATTGTGTAGTAGATATATAGTTGTGTGGAAAAGATATTTTGGAAATGGGAATTTTGAAATAGGAGAATTTAGATTAGAAAAATGATGGATTTTGAAAATTGTTTTAAAATAAGGGGATTTTGGATAAAAATGGATTTTAAAATAGGTCAAAAATTTGAGGGGTTTAGAAAAAGATTTAAAATATAGAAGGAGTCGCCACCAGCCACTTTAAAATGGTAGACCGGACACCGGAAATAGAAACCAGAGATTCAAAAGGTTCAAGAGTCGGTTACTCGCGACGAAGGGTTAGCACCCTCGACGAGCCCAAAATTGGTACCAAAACTTTACAGTTTAATTAATGTCGAATTTTACGAGTTAAAGTGACAATTTTGGCCGAAATTTGGTTATACACACGAGTAAACTTCGAAAATCCTAATATTCAAGAGCGAACGTCTGAACCACCACCACTACGACTGGTACTGGCCTCGTTCTCTTCCAAATAAAAGGACATCGCATTCTTTGAAAATCGATCAAAATTTTTTTGAAAGCCTAGACACATGAACATGTAGATATACAAAATTAATAACCTAATTTCATGGTCCACGACACTAAAGGAGTCGACATCCGAGTATACAGAATACCGTTCCCACGCAGACACGGGGACCGCAAAAATAACGACACAAGGATATATGAGACTATGTATCTCCTCACGACATTTACATGCATATTAACGAAATCTCATGTGAACACGTATATGACATTGTATAATGTTCCACGGAATTAATCGTACATCCGTATTTATGCACTCGAATGATGGCACCAAGGCCAATATATATTATAATAATATAATGGCCCACTAACTAATATATGTAAATATGTATATCATATAAAGCAAAGTATATATATATATATATATATATATATATATATATATATATATATATATATAAGGGGTGGTTTGGTAACATGCATATATATGTATTTCTAGCGAATATATACATACATATTCATATATGTACATATGGTAAAATCTTAAAAAAGGGAAACATTCTATACATAACAAATGTAATAAATAAAAAAAGGAGGGGGCATTAACTACACGGCAGAAGAAAAAGGGGAAATAATAATATATAATATGATTAATATTATAATAAAAGAAACATAGACATTAAAGGGAGGTTTTTCCTTTTTAATAAAAATATTAAAAGAGAGTAATTTTTTTTGTTCAAAAGGATAACTTTATATTAAGACCAAGAAAGTTACACAGGAGGGAGAATAAACGGGTAGGAGTCGAGTCCCCACAGTTTTTGACCCCGATAATTCTTAGCAAACTTGGCTAGTCGATCGGCTGCCTGGTTACAGGATCGAGGGACAAAAGAGAAGCTACAAGAGTTGAACGATCTCGCTAAGAGTCGGATATCCTCTTCAACGGCCGCGGTAGTCCAATCGGAGGGAGAACCCTCCTCGAGCCTACATATCACAGATTTACAATCGGCTTCGATGATGATGTTTTCGAAGCCTTTCACAGAGGCCAGAGAAATGCCCAATCTGATGGCCAAGACTTCCGCCACTGAAGCGGATAAGGATTCAGAAATTCATAGGATAACCGAACTTGAGTTGTAACACCTGTGTTTTGGGGTTAGGAGTTAGTCGGGTTCGTGGGTCTGAGTCGGTAAAACTAATTTTAATCAATTTGACCTTGGATTGAGCTTATTGAGTTTTAAAATTAAAAAGGTGGGACCACTTTGGTAATTGAGCCAAAATATTTTTAAAAAGGAAGACAACATTTTTGGTTTCAAAAAGGAACAAAAAAAATAAAGAGATCATCTCCCTTTTTCTCCTCTATCACGTTAAAAACCCCAAACCCACCCAAGCTCTCAAAATTCACTATTCCATTAAATTGCTTCTTCAACTCAAGGCCATTTTCAAAGGTAAATATATTTTTGGACTCTCCTCTTCATTCTCTACCTTTACATAGTTGTAAAATTTAAAACTATCATCTTTTGGAGTTTTAGGGTTTAAAGGAAGTTTGAGTTTTTATTGGGTTTTTCAATTTGTTTTGAAATATCAAGTTGGGTTTTGGTTTAGTCACCTTAAAATACACCTAATATGTTTAAATGAGTGAGTTTTGGTGAAAACCCGAAATGGGTCTTTGTGTCCATGTTTAAAGTGTTTAAAACTTGGTTTTTGGTGAGTTTTAGGATTAATTTGAAGGGCTGATGGTTTAGGGATGTTAGGATGGTGTTTTGGAACCATTTGGGTGTCATTTGGGTGTTGGAAAACTTGGTTTTCAGCTAGGTCTAAGGGGAGCTCGAAAATGGACTTTTGGGTGTTTGTTTGGATTGAGATTTGTTGAAGTTTGGTCTGCACTTACAAGATGAGTTGATGACTGAGTTTTAGCATTGATTGTGAGTAATGGATGTGTTTTGTTTGGCTAGAAACAAGAGGAGACATTGGTGGAGCATCGGGATCGAATCCGGGCTTGTAGGAGGCTTGCTTTGGTTGCTAAGGAAGGGTGGTGAGTGACTTTAAATATGTTTTAAAGTTGGTTCAAGTGTGTGTAGTGTATGTGTTGGAATGTGCTTGGTAGGCCATTCCTATGTGGAGTTAAATTGGTAACTTAGCTCCTTGATTTCCATTAAATGCTACTCATGCCTTGCCTATTTGCTCTTGTGAAATGTGGGTTGATTTGCATATGTGTACCTTGATATGTGTTTGTAATGAGTTTGAGATATGAATGGTGGATAATGTGATGTGGAAAATGAAATTGGCACTAATTAACTTACCGGGTGTAAATGATCGATCATTAGGATTAGTGTGCACACAAATTGAGTCAAAACGTACGTGGCCTTGATGGCGTTGAGTCATCAAGGAGGAGTACGGTGATGTAACATTCCACCGAAAATTTATTTATATTCTACGGGATGATGAGTGGAATCCCATCCGTAGGGCATGTGGTGATGAGTGGAATCCCGCCCATGCAAGGTCCGGTGATGAGTGTAATCCCACCGAGGTAATGTGGTTGTTGAGATTAAATCTGCACATCCGGGTAAACTAATAATGGCCAATTGAACTTGTTCTTATAATTGTGATGTATGATGTTGATGTAGGATGTTTGAGCTTAGTATGATGTGAGATGCCATATTATGACTCTTGAAAGACTAGCTAGGTTGACTTAATGTTTGCCTATGTATGTGTGTGTGAAGTAAAGGATTTGCATGCTTGAACCCTGCATTGTTGATGTTTTCGATTTTAGAGCATCCTCACTAAGCTTCTAGCTTACGCTCTCATTTTCAACAATGCAGGTCATTAGCGTGGTGTTAGCGCAGAGCAAGGCAAAATGGGCTTTCCAAGTTTTTGTTGCTCAAGTACGGTTTAGCAATTATGTAGTAGTTTAGCAATGTGGCAAGAGTGTGTCTTGTATGAGCTATGTATGACTCATATATGTGTATGAATTGACTTTGATTGTAAACATGTTATGTCTTGCCAAATGCTTGTGTGATGGTATGTCTTATGGATGTTTAAGATGCTTTTGGGATGGCATGTAAACCTATTTGAGATGAATTGTGCCTTTTGGCTTTTAAGTCTTCAAGCATGCCTTACATGTAATGTTGCCCTTTTTGTGTAAATGCCATGAATGGATGATTCACCATATGTCTTGTGTGTTGAGCTTGTTTAATATAGGGTCCATGCCTCTAGTTCATGTATGCTTATGCTGAGTGTTGTTTGGGGTCATATAGGGCCTTTAGAATTGTTGAGAAATGCCTAAGTCTGGTTTTTGAGGGTTGCAGACAGCCCGTGTTTCGAAACGAGTTGGGCCATTTCGGAACGGGTAAGGCTTCAGGGACCCCGCATCGGAACGTGTTTCGATACGGTTTGGCCACTGTGAGCCCCTGTTCCGATACGGATTTCAGAACATTTTGGCTACTGGAAATCTGAGAAACTGCCGAGATGAAAGCGTTTCGAAACGGGTCTAAGGGTTTCGAAATGGTCAAAATCTCGTTGACCACGAGAAGTTGACCGTTGAGGGTGTTTCAGAACGGTTAACCTCCGTTCCGATACGGACTCCTCGTATAGGCTTGGGGCAGTTGACCTGGTCAAGGCGTTTCGATACGCCTCAATGGTGTTTCGAAACGGCCTGTATAATGGATTAAAATTGGACTGTTTAAATGATGTTTTGGGTTTAGATGTTTGTCTTCCGCATTTTATTCCGCTGTTATGATCACCTAGGACTTAAATGTGCCATTAGAGAAGATAAGACTAAAAGAAAAAATTTAGGGTTGCTAACCGAGGGGGAACCTTAACGGGTTTCGCTTCGGATTTCCCCGTGTGGCCTACTCAAACCGGTCATCCGGCCAGACCGGGACGAGGGGGTTACATGAGTAATCCCGTGCTACAGCCGCAGCTGAGACTATCCTTGAAAGCTGATCGAAAGCAGCATCGCAATTGATCTTGATAGAGTCCAGAGGGGGTGGTGTCCATTGTCTATGTTCTAGACAAGGAAGAGGAGTCCCTAGAGGGGATACTGAGAATTGATCAAATTCGATGAAAGCTCGCTCCGCCCTCAGCCAAACATCCCAAGGAGAGTCCTTCACACCCTTAAAAACCATCGCGTTTCTTGACTTCCATAGGGCCCACAGGAGGAAGGCGATGAGAGAACAACCTTCGTCGAAATTACCCAGTTTGCGGAACTCATTTATTTTGCACCACCACTTCGGGAACCCAGGAAAACCAATCGAGGACGGAGAGTAACTGAATCCTAACGCCTTACAAGCAGCCTGTGCAAACGGACAAAAAAACAATAGGTGTTCGATCGTTTCTCCTTTCTCCCCGCACCTAGGACAGCAGTCAGAGTCATGAAAGTTACCATGGAAGCGTTGTGCCAGAATACCTTTTGTTGGAACGATATTATGGCACACCTTTCATAAGAAGGATCGGACTTTAGGATGGACGCCAAGACTCCAAATAGAGTTCCAAAAAACCTTTTCTCCACTCGGGTTCTCACTAGAAGAGGGGTTACAATGGGCTTTAGAGGAGGCTTCAATAAATCTATAACCTGAACGGGCTGAGTATTCGCCATTCTTCGTACCTGTCCATATAAAAGAATCCTTTATCTGAGGCCCGCCAATCGGAATGGTAAGGATTGCCTTTGCTTCATCCAGGTCGAAAAGAGCCTTAATCTTAGCTTCATTCCATGAATGCCCATCTGAATTCATGAGAGAGCTGACAGATGGAGAGGGGAGGTTCTGAGGTTTAGGAGTGAAAATGCGAAACTTAGGAAGTCTCGGGACCCAGTTATCGTTCCAAGTTGTGATGAATCTACTATTTCCAACTCTCCATAGTGCCTCGTCCTTAATAATCTTCACTCCTTCTCTAATTCCAACCCAAGCCCAGGAAGGATTAGATAAGATCTGAGCCAGAAGATACTCTGGGTTTTTTATTACTTTCCAAGCAACTTTAGTAATGAGAGCTTTGTTGAAGATTCTCAAATTCCGAAAGCCCATACCTCCTTGGTCCTTTGGTCTACATAGATCCTTCTAGTTCATCCAATGAATGTTTCTGTCCTTTTCAGAGCAATTATTCCACCAGAATTTTGCCACCATCGAGCATAGTTCATCTCAGAAAGTGACCGGGAGAAGGAAGCATTGCATGACATACGTGGGGATAGCCTATGCCACCGCCTTGATAAGAACTTCCTTTCCTGCCTAATTCAGAAACTTAGCTCTCCAGCCATTTAGCCTATTCTGAACTCGCTCCTTAATGAAGCTCGGCGCTTCTTTCTTGCTTCTTCCCCAAAAGGACGGGAGACCGAGATATCTAGCATCTTCCTCCATAGGTATAAAGCCCCATTACATTAGACAGGTGTTCCTTTAGGTTTCCACTGATATTTGGAGATAAAAACACAGAAGACTTCTGGAAATTGACGGTTTGGCCTGTGGAAATCTGGAACAGTTGGAGGATACGTAGAACAGCCGCACATTTTCTTCATTAGCTTCTGTAAACAACAAGCAGTCGTCAGTGAACAGCAAATGGCTCAAGACTGGGCACCTTTTTTTATTCTCAGGCCCGTGAAATGATTTGTCTCGGTTTCCTTAGCAATGATCCAAGTCAGGATGCTAGAGATGAAGGTGAAAAGGAAGGGTGAGAGAGGATCTCCCTGTCTCAATCCCTTGCCAGCTTGGATATCCCCAAAACGCTCCCTGTTAAAAACTAGGGAGAAAGAGACCGTCGTAACGCATTTCATGACCCTAAGAATCCACCAGTCCTCGAAGCCCATACTGCTCATAGCGAATTGAAGCAAGTCCTAGTCGACCTTGTCATAAGCTTTCTCAAGATCGATTTTAAGGGCTATGAGTCCCTTCCGGCCCTTTTTTGCTCTTTTGATTGCATGGAACGCCTCCTTTGTGATAATAATGTTGTCGTGGATTGACCGGCCATGCACAAAGGCTGACTGAGAATCAGGGATGATCTCTGGGAGGATAGTCTTCAGCCTCGTAGAAAGGATCTTGGTAATGACTTTGAGAGAGAAATTGCAAAGGCTGATCGGTCTGAAATGAGAGACTTCTGTTGGATTTGATTTTTTAGGAATGAGCACAATATTTGTCTTATTTAGCCCTGCGCCCATGACTTTGTCCCTAAAGAAGACTGAAACCATCCCATTAAGGTCATCCTTAACCGTTTCCCAGTACGATTGGTAAAAACATCCTAGGAATCCATCGGGGCCAGGAGCTTTTGTGGCCCCCATATTGAAGACCGCGGCTTTTATCTCTTCCTCTGTTACTTCCATACTGAGCTTAAGGAATTCGATCGACTGGTCTTTTGTGAACACCTTCTGAAAATGATGCTGCAGGTAAGGGGCTATAAGCTCAGTTTCCTCAAGCCAAACACCACCATCCCCTTTTAATTTGACGATGGCATTTGTTCTACGATGATGGATGGTCGTTGCATGGAAAAATTTCGTATTTCTATCTCCCCATTTCAACCATTTGACCCTGGACCGTTGGTGCCAGTATCTCTCCTCGCTCTCCCATTCAGCGTCTAAGTCCTTCTTCAGCTTCTTGTATTCTGTCAGCTCCGATTCTGTAAGCTTTCTACCTTGGAGTTGTTTGATCATGGCCGCAAGTTTGTTTTTCTTCTCATTTTTCTGCTTTATTTTGTCCTTACTCCACTTTGCATGGACTGATCTAGTATTACAGATCTTCCTTCCGAATCTAGAAACCATTCTTTCCTCAGGCGAAATATTCCACCCCTCAGAAACAATCTGGGAACATTCCTCGTCCAAAAGCCATTTCGTTTCGAATTTGAAGTCCTTTTTGTATTTCCTGGAGAAACCTTTCAGGAACAAAACAATCGGAGCATGATCTGAGGCAATTGCTAGCTCCATCAGACCCAGCGCTTTGGGAAAGCTTAGACTTCAATCAGAAGAACATAAAATGCGGTCGAGTTTTTCAAGGATAGAATTCTCTCCGCTCCTCTGGTTGAACCATGTAAATATGCCCCCCTTGATAGGCAATTCAATGAGGCCCACTGAGTTAATGAAGTCGTTTAAGACCCTTACTTCCTCCGAATTTACTGGGTTTCCGCCCTCCTTCTCCTCCTGCCGTAAAACCATATTGGAATCTCCTATAATGAGCCACTTGGTACTAAAAGAATCCTTGAGGGTAGACAGTGTCCTCCAGAATTCTTGTCTCTCATCCCTGTAAGAAGGGTCATATATGAAGGTTCCAAACCATTCAGAAAGGCCACTTTTGTGTTGATAAAATTCCTGGTGTGATTGATGACAGTGATAGTCACTTCTTCATTCCACCAGAGGGCTAGCCCACCAGCTAGGCCAATGGGATCCACATAGAATGAAGATTTCAATTTCATCTTCATCCTGATTTTCTCCAGATATCTCTTCTTTTGCTTCGTCTCACTTAAAAAGATGATATCCGGTTTATGCTTATTCGCGGACTCCCGAAGTGCTCTAACTATTTCGCGGTTCCCCAATCCGCGGACATTCCATGCAAGGATGGTCATCACTCAGGATAGGGAATGCGAGACTGATAACACACTCACTAGCACACCTCCAAGCTGAGCTAGAGTCAGTAGCACCGAAAGCAAACAAACGGACAGCCAAAGCAGAACACAATCAGTCCCAAAGCCAACCCCGGAACTTAGAGCGAATTCTAGCTAACAGAACCAGAAAACCAAGTCCAACACAGGCGTAGCCGCCAAAACTGCCTGGAACGTCTTTGATCAAAAACCGGCTGCTTGGGGTACCCGTTCGGCTGTAAGGCTGTCACCGGTGCCGCACTTCCACTGACCAAGATGTACAGTTACACAAAAAAACAGCAAAACCCAACAACCAGCAGAACGCAATCCGCACTCAGAAACCAGACCAACCACAAACAGAATTTAACACAAAGAACCAACCATCAAGAAGCAATGATAAAGAAGCGACGAGAAAACTTAAGAGATGGTGCACAAATAAGCAACGGAATCAGAAGGAGCAAACAATCAGAACCCATTCATGGGGCCCTCCATAACACAATGCCAGCAGAAGAACCGAGAGCCAACAAAAAAGTATCACACAAGCTCCGGTGAATCCGCCGGAGAACCAAGAAAAGAGATGACTAGAAGATAAAACAAAGAGAAAGGGATAAGCCACAAGAAGGAGGGAAAACGGCAAGGGAATGGGAATAAGCAACTAGAAAAGGGGAGGCCGCCTTAGGGGAAAACAGAAAACCAAAAATTACCAGGCCCTGGTTAGGAAATCAGCAGTCGGAAGCCACTTCCAATGCAGAACCACGTCCGCCGGTGATCTTCTTCCGGAAGAAATTCGAGCAGCTAGCTGAACACCCACCCTTCGATAAACCTGCCACCAGCATTACCCCCTAAGCAATCCACCAAGCGGCGGCGTCACCTGAAATTCTGGCGGTCTGAGGCCCTCTGACGTCGGTAGATCCGCACGTATCTAGAACCAAAACAAAACGGCTGAAATCGATGATCAACTCGATCTCCTGAGGCTCGGGAAGTTTTTTGGGTTGGGAGAGAAAAAATTTTGGGGCACGTGAGCAGCACGCTCTATAGGTATGCCTTTAAAAGAGAGTAATAATATATAGGAAAAACGACGGCCTTGATGTATATTATATATAAGGAAAGTAAAAATAAAAAACGGTATTAAATAAATTTGATAATAATAAGGGCATTAATGGGTCAAAAAAAGAAAAGGCATCCCAACTAATAATGAAAAACATATTAAGCGTCAGATTTCTTAGGTATTTCTTATTTCTCCTTTTACTTTTACCTTTTTTTCTCTTAAACGTTGGCGTCGCTGCCGTCGTTCAAACCGGCATTCCAGCCGCAACGGTGAGCTTTTCCGACATGCAACGCCATCGACATGATCCCCAAGTGCTCCTCTTCCTCCTAATCCGAGTGGATCTCGCCGGAGATTGTCAGAAAGCTTCAAAGAAACGAAAAGATTTTGGCGTCTCCAAGCCTCGATTCATCGTCGTCCGCCGTCAGATCAAGCCGCGGCCGAGATATGTTGCTCACCGCTCCAGGGCGCGTCCATTCACCATCGGGATTGTAGATACGGAGCTCCGGTCGCCGGCGAGCATCGAACCGAAGGTAAATAATTTTTTTTCTTTTTTATTCAAAATAAAAACGAAAGTAAAAAATAAGATCACAGTACCTCTGAAATTTTTTTCCTTATATTGATTTTTTTGAAATGGTTACAACGATTTTGGGGGCTTTCTTTTTGGATCGAATCCCCCCTTTACATGTGGTTTTTCAATTTTTTATATCGAGGTTACAAGAATCAAAGGGTCGAGAAAAAGAAATTGCAGATTGCTTTTTGATTTTGTCTCTGTAACCTCTAGAATATGTTTTAATTTTTTGTCTTTGCTTGCTATTCTTGTGTCTTCAGACTCTTTAGCTTTCTTCCATGTCTTGTCGGTTGTTCGACAGACGTGAAAAGGGTGGAACGACTGAATCGCCAGACGCATGGTGCACATCGGAAGCGAAAGGGACAGGTGTGTCTTCGTTACACGCGCGCGTGATGCCGGCGAAAGGGCTCGCATGTGCACGCTGGCTTCTAGAAGGCTCTCTGCATCAATTTGGGTTATTTGATCCACCCCAGATCCGATGGCTTTTTCTTCAAGTGCAATCTGGACCGTTAGATCCTCGTCTGATCTAACGGTCATGATGGGGTTGCGCAAAAGAAAGGGTGGAATTAGGGTTTTCGGTTATTTAAGCATGGGCCAAAATGGGCTTCACAATATGTAATGCTTATTTATTATTTGTCTTGGGCTTTTGATGCGAATGACTGATTAATAAAATTGGAATCTCTTTTTATTTCCTATTTACTTTTTTTATTATTATTATTATTATTATTATTATTATTATTATTATTATTATTATTATTATTATTATTATTATTATAATAATAATAATAAATAGAATAATAGTAACCACCATAGATATGTATGGCAAAATGGGATCAATATTAGTGATAATATTTATACGTATATATTTTTCTCTTTTTTTTCTTTTTTCTTTTTCTTTTCTTTTTTAACTTTCTTTTTTTTCTTTTAATAAAAGCCCAATGTTAACAAGCTTAGAACACAAAAGGTGAATAGGTTTAAAATCGGGACAAAATTATTGATTACAATAACTCTCATTCTATTACACAAGGACCATATTGAAACGCTTTCCACTGTTCCGATATGTTATGCCTAAAATGGCTTAGCCGTATCAATACGGGTTGTCGAGTATCAATACGTCTGGGCCTGAAATGTCACATTTTGCTGGTTTTTCACACTTTAATCTAATCAGAGACATTCCAACATGCATACGACATATTTAAACATCAAACCACAATCATACATGACAATTTCAACATCATAGCATGTAACCCCCTCGTCCCGGTCTGGACGACTGACCGGTCTGAGTAGGCTACACGGGGAAAACCGAAGTGAAACCCGCTAAGGCTCCCCTTCGGCTAGCAACCCTAGAAAATTTCTTTAATTATTATTTTGCCTAAATGTAATAAATTTAGCCTATGTGAAAAGACAACAACGGAAGCAACAAGCGAGGCGATCGACCCAAACAGCATACCAAAAACAGTCCATTTTAGCTTAGACTACAAGCCGTTTCAAAACACCCAAGGAGTGTATCGGAACGCCTTGACTAGGTCAACAGGCCTAAGTCAACACGAGGAGACCATATCGAAACGCTGGTCAACCGTTCCGAAACGCCCTCAACGGTCAACTTCTCGTGGTCAACGATACGAAGACCGTTCCGAAACGCCTAGGCCAGTTTCGATACTTCAATTTATCGTAAAAATCTCAGATTTCTAGTAGCAAAATCGTATCGAAACGTCCCCTCTGCGTATCGAAACGCCTAGCCTGAAACAAGAGGCTGTATCGAAACGGAACCAACCGTTTCGATACACCTGCTACGAACAGACAGGTTTTAGCTGGTTTATGGCACAAGGCAGCCCCAAACTCCAACTAAAACCTCCCACAATCAATCACACAATAACTCTAGGTGCTAAGCACCCTAAAACAACATGGTTAACACTCATCATACATATAAAAGCCATTCAAGAGTAGCATCAATTTAAACAAGGATTCATGCATAGCATTTAAGATAACATGCCTTAGGCAAACACACATAGCATTCATGGGAAGAGTACAAGTCCTCAAACACAAGGCAAATAGGCATCAAGTAAACATGGTCTTCAATCCACGACATAAAGGCATACACATGGCCAACATAAAATCAACTATTTAACATTCTCATCCAAACACAAAACCAAACTAAGGAGTTTGACCCCAACTCCAACAAGTCTACACCCCCATCATCTAGGCATTATTACAAATACGTAAATCATACTTGAGCTACTTGAGAACTCCAAAAGCTCCTCCCTTGCCCACTTGCCTCCCGAACTCTAACGATCTGCATGTTGGAAATAAAGGGGAGCGTAAGCTAACTAGCTCACTCGGGTTTAGGTGAACCCTCTAGGTCCCACCCAAACCCCCAAGAGTTCCATTTCGAAAATAAATCAAAGTTTGACATTTCTATTCACCGTTGCTACCCAAACGGAAGCCGAATACCAAGCTCAAGTCTCCAAATTCTCCGGATTCGTTCCCGAGGCTTCAACAACAAAATTCCTTGCTTCTAATCATCCCAACACAATCAAAACAACCATAATTCAGTCCACAATTCAATGTAGAAAACCCCAGACACAACCCAAGCACAACATACATAATTTCAAGCTAAAGACAAACCCAAATTCCTCATTCCCGAGCAGCCCTAAAGCACAACCTAAAACCAATGTTTCCAACACTTATATTACTCCCAAAAGCTTCCAAAACAACCCTTATATATAGCCTAACCATCAGCCAACAAATTTCCACATTAAACACCCCCAAAACTCAACATTTGAACTCTCTAAAACCTCCCTAAAACCCAATTTCGGGAAACATCACAAAACCATGTAAAAATCAAGTATATTGGACCTTTTAGATTGTAAACAACTTATATAACATTAATAAATCAAAAGCTTAAGTTAAAGATAATAAAGATGACATTTTTAATCAAAAATATCAAAACTCCAAAATACAAAAACCATGAGCTTTATGAAAAATAAAGGTATGAGCTTGAAGAGAACGATAAGGACATGTCAAAAATGGGTTTACCTTTGAAAAATCTCCAACAATAAGCAAGAGGGGTGATGGAACAGTGAACTTGAAAGGGTGGGGAATAAGTGTCGTGAGTTTTTGAAGTTGAAAGAGGAAGAAGATGAGGAATAGTCTTCTTCATTTGTTTTGTTTTATTTTTAAATACCAAAAGACCCATTTACCCTTAATGAATTAAGGCATTTACAAAAAGAGATATACATGGCTATTTGGACTTGTTTTGAAATAAGTCCAATATAAAATTATGTGTTTTGAAAACACGAGGCCCAAAATAATATTTTATCATTTTAATTCATCCGACCCCCAAACCTGGGTGTTACATAGCATGGCAATATGCATTAAGGAAATCTACAAGCATGATTCCTATGCAAAATAACCACTCAAGTGTCAAAACACAAACCAAGGCGTAAACCAACAAGTAAAGGCCATTTACAAGCCATTAAAGGGATCTCAAACTTGCCACAAAACAGGGAGTTTCAAAATACACTCTCCCAAACCATAAAGGCATCCTCCCATTGCCAATTATTACTAATAAGTAAGCATAAAACCATACTTGAGCTAAGTCTCACTCCTCGGTTCCCTTCTTGCTTCTTCGCTACCCCAAAGATGCTAATTTTTTGCATTGTTGGAAAAGAGGGCGTAAGCAATAGTGCCTAGTGAGGGTTGCTCAAAACAAACCAACAACAACAATGCATTTTAAAACTATTTCTCAAGTAGAAAACTCCATCTCATCATGATCAATCAATCTCAAGCTTGATATCATTTTCAAAGCAAAACCACATCATTAAAACCACATGTAGCATCTCTATCTCATGCATTAACCCAAATGCATAATCTCAAAGAAAAACCACACATACTTGTTTCTCAAAAGCATAATTTTAACCCCCTCGTCCCGGGCTAGATGACAGACCGATCCGAGCAGGTTACACGGGGAAAACTGAAGCGAAACCCGTTAAGGCTCCACTTCGACTAGCAAACCTTTTTTCATTTAATTATCTTGTCTAAATGTACCATTTAGTCCTATGTGTGAAAACGACAGCGAAAAACGAGAACAAAAAGATGCAAACGAGGCATAAGGTAATATAAATTTACCAAGTGTCAAGTTAGTCCGATTGCATGCTTACGGAACCAAGATCATACATAAATGATGCATATAAACTTAACAAGGAAGCATACAACCAACGAGACTAAAACCCGACATCCTAGAACCTTTGAAGATGCTAAAAAGCCTAAATACAAGCCTGCGTTTCGAAACAGGCTTGCCTGTTTCGATACGCGGGCTCCAGTTCAAAAGCCAGACTAGGCCGTACCGATATGGTCCACTCCGTTCCGGTATGGGGGTCTCTAGTAACAAAACGTTCCGGAACAGGTTCCGAAATAGGCACTCACAGAGGCAATCCGTATCGAAACGCGTACCAAAACGGGAGCTCGCAGTGTCAAATCGTATCGAAACGGCACCCCTCGTTCCGATACGTGTATCCCTGGAGCTACACTCGTTCCGAAACAACCACGAGCGTTTCCAAACGCCTCCACTCTGTGTGATCCTGAAATCAGTTTTCTGCATCTCCAAATGTTCCCAAACATGCCCCAAAACCACAAGAATCATGAAACATCAAACAAGCATACAATCTATAGGCATTTCACCCTACTTCAAGCATGATCAAACATAAGGCATACATAACAAGGCCATTTCATTTAAAGAAGCATACATCCACATGAGCATTGCATAACAAGGTTTACATGCTTTTAAAGCAACACATAAGCATTTCGTAAAACATGGTTAAAAGCCTTCAATACAAATACTTAGGCATCAACATAAACATGGTTTACAAGCCTCAACACAAAAGCATTAACAACATAAAGCAAACACATAGGAGTCTAGATACACGCTCCTACACCACGTAGCATCCTCATTGCTAAACTACTACATTATTTACTAAAACCATACTTGAGCAGCCACAAACGCGTTTGGATGCCATTTCCTTGCTCCTTGATTACTCCACACTAGTGATATGCATTGTCGAAAACGAGAGCGTAAGCTAGAAGCTTACTGAGGGAGCTCTAAAACAAAACAACGACAATGCAGGGATCAAAGCATGTTATCCTTAAGACATTCACAAGCATACATATACGCTAACATAGCAACATGGTCAACGCTAAGAGAATGCATGAACATGGAATCTTACCTCATGTTATGCTAAACAAGATATAACAAATATCTTACACAACAACCACACATGAACAAGTATATTGGCAACTATATAGGTTACTCGGATATGCGGATAACTTCTGTTGGGATTTTCGCCCCAACGTACTCAATAACAATTACCTTCCGGTGGGATTACACTCATCACCATTTTCACTCATGGATGGGATTACACGCATCATCACATGCTAACATTTTTCGGTGGAATATTACCTCACAGTACTCCTCCTTGATGACTACACGTCACCAAGGTCACGCGCGAATTTGACTCTTACCGTGTGCACACTCATCCTAACGATCGATCATTTATATCCAATAATTATAACCAGTGACAATCATACTAACGAGCCTCAACATGATTTCTCAATCATGCACACAACATATCATCACCATATACATCATCAATATATCAACATGCATCACGAATACATTCTACACAATTCTACAATTATGCACATTAAGCAAGAACTCATAGAGCAAACAAGGGATTAAGCTACCAACTTAATCTCCACCTTGGATTGGCCTACCAAGCACAATCCAACACCTCAACCACACACTTGAACCAATTTAAAACCATTTTAAATAATCCACTCACCGAACACCCTTAAGCAAACCGAGAAAGCCGATCAAGCCTTCAAATTTCCCGGAATCGAGCCCGAAGCTTCTCCAACGATTTCCCTTGATTCTAACCAATCAAAAACAACATATTACTACACAAATCATCCACAAAACCTCTGTCACAAATCAGGTTACAACACAAAGCCATTTCTCTACATTTCCAAGCCAAAACTAACACAAAAACCTCATTTTCGAACTTACATTCAACCAGCAGAAACCCACTAATCTCAACACCCAAATCACCATTAAACACCTTCAAAACAACCCTCAAGAATCACTATAACATCAGCCCCACTCTCCTACACCCAACTACCTCAAAAACCCAAGTTTTTAACCTTTTAAAACACCCACAAAATCTCATTTCGAGATTTTCATCAAAACCTCACCATTTTCACTTATAATACATTTACTAGCAAGATTAAAACACCTATTAACTTTACAAAACAAAAGCTAAACGAAAAACCATTAAAGATTCTTCCTTTTTCTTCAAAACTTGAAAACTTGAAAACTTCAAAAATGGTGTTTAAGAGAAACTAAAACTATGGAAACGTTAGGAATGATGAGGAGAAGTCAAAAATGTGATTACCTCGTTGAAAACACTTGAAATGGTGAAGAACTTTGATGAAATAGCAACTTGGGGCTAAGGGGGAGGTTATGTCATGAAATATCTAAAGGAAGAAGATGAAGAGAACATTTCAAAAAGCCCTTTTTTATACATCTTTTTCCTTTATTTTGAAAATTACTTTTTTGCCCTTAATAAAAACTCATAGCCTTTTTTATTAAAATCAAGCCTATTTTAATCAACACGAGCTCAACGACTTGAACCCGATTCACACACTCAACTCCTGGCCTCTAAACCCAGGTGTTACAACTGTTGGGTTTTTTGCACGCTCGAATCGATCACCGAAACCGTCAAGGAGGGTTGTAAATGTTTGGTGGTTGAATTGGCTAAA
The DNA here is from genome assembly GCA_030270665.1 of Hibiscus trionum. NCBI lineage: Eukaryota > Viridiplantae > Streptophyta > Magnoliopsida > Malvales > Malvaceae > Hibiscus > Hibiscus trionum. The sequence goes on along the minus strand of BSYR01000055.1, from coordinate 11,999,786 downwards.
ACCGAAATAAAGGTAGACAATTTGCACGAGGATTTTAGAGTGGTTCGACTACTCAACCGAGTCTACATCCACTACCTTAGCACACCACTAAGGATTTCCCAATTCACTCAACAATGAATTCGTCCCCTTTTCCAGGCTCAGGAGGAAACCGTTACAACCCTATCTTTTAGACTTGGCTAAGATAGAACCAACTCTAGTTTTTCTCTCAAGGCTAAACTAGAACCTCTCCTTTTACAAGGGTAAAAAGATGTAAACAAATAAACCTCACAAGGTGGGTGTTTACACAATTGAGCTCACAAGAAAGAGTGAAGGATAAAAACAATAAAAATCACTCTCTACAGACTATGTACAAGAGAATAGTAAAATAAAGATTTAGACTCTAATTCTCTTGACCATATAGCTTGGATGTTGTCTCTTCCATTCTTCAAGTGTTCCAGCCTTCAATTTACAGTCCCAAATGAGTTTGTAGCCGTTTATAGCCGTTGGGAATATTGCCGTTTATAGCCGTTGGGAATATAGCCGTTTATAGCCGTTGGGAATATAGCCGTTTATAGCCGTTGGAATAGTACCATTTATGACCGTTGGAAATAGTACCATTTATGGCCGTTGGGAATAGTACCATTTATAGCCGTTGGAATAGTACCATTTATGGCCGTTGGGAATAGTACCATTTATGGCCGTTAGGCTATTTCAAAACACACCGTATCGATACGGCTAGGCGTATCGGTACGGGTTTTGGCTACTGGAATTTTGGTAGTTTAAAAACCCTAAGGCATATCGGTACGGTCCAATACCGTATCGGTACGGTTACTTGAAAATCATGGTTTTGACTACTTTAAATACATTTTAAAACCATTCCAAAGCCTTTAAAACCCTTAAACATATTTTCAAGTTGTTTTTGACTAAAAACATATTTTAAATTCTTTTCAAATTAGTCCAAAACATTTTTCAAATATTATATCAAAACCTTAGTTCTACAATCTCCCCCTTTTTGATATAATAAAACCAACTTGAAAATTTTGTTTGGGATTCTCCCCCTTTAGCTTTAAAATTGTGAATAAGAGATTAAGATATGAAATCATATAAAGCTCCCCCTTATTCATTTGAAAATTCAATTTTTCAAACCATTTCTCCCCCTTTTTGTTATATCAAAAAGAATTTAAAATGACATTTAAGTTCAAGATAACATAGGAGGCAAAAAAAATTTGACACTTAAAATTTTGGTTTTTAAAAAAAATTGGCTCTCCCTTACTCAAAGCGTCATTGTTAGGCTTAACAAATAATCCAAGTCTTTAAACAAAAGTTAGATAACCAAATGTATAAAATAAAAGCATTAAGCTTAAAGGTTACCTAATCTTCTTCTCATGTGTGATTTGAGCATTATTTGATTTTGCTTTGCTTGCCATTGCTCCAACACACCTACAGAAGACATTTACTTGATTTTTGGTATCCAAATTGCTTTGGATCCATTTACGTTAGTCACAATGTCTTTAGTTCCCTTGGGAACCCATACTTGTCTAATCCTATAAGATTGTCTCTTCTTTATAGGACAAGTATGTATAGAATGACCATGATAATGGCAATGTGAGCATTTTGCCATTATGTGACAAGATGAATTATTGAAAATAATTTCTTTTTCTTTTGTTAAGCTTTCAAGCTTAACTTTTAAATCAAGATTTTCTTTTTCTAAAACATCTTTGCTTGTTTTTGAAAATTCTAAATCATTTTTCAAAATTTCATTTTGGTTTTCAAAATCCACTCTTGTTTTTAAAAGAAAATCATTTTCAATTTCGAGTTTTGAAATCATTTTCTTAAATTTGGAATTCATGGTCTCAAATTCCAAAAATAATTCATCGAAAGCATCTTGCAACTCATCAAAAGAATATGAATTTAATTCATTTGAGTTAGAAGATACCTTAGGCTCCTCGAGAGCCAAAACACCATTCACCTTTGGATTGGAGAGAGGGTTTGCACAAGATTGATCATCATCTTTTTTTTCTCCCTTCTTGTTGCCATAGAGCTTCTCAAATTTCTCCCATATTTCTTTGGCACTTTTACATACGGAGATCTTCTTGGAAACTTCTTCGTTGAGGCCACAATAGAGAATGTGCATCGCCTTGGTGTTTAGCTTTGCCTTCGTGTCATTGGCACTCCTTTGCTTTTTCTTCTTCTTTGGAGCTTCCAAATACCCATCTTCAATGATGTCCCAAACCTCATAGTCTTGAGACTTGATGAAGAGTTTCATGATATTTGCCCATTGGAAGTATGATTCTCCTTCGAAGAGTGGAGGACACGAGATAGAGCGGCCTTCTTCAAATCTTGCCATTTTCTTGAACGGTTGGACTTCGAGCAATAGATCTTTACTCCCGGATGTTAGTCCTTCGATGGAGACGAGGCTCTGATACCAATTGTTGGGTTTTTTTGCACGCTCGAATCGATCACCGAAACCGTCAAGGAGGGTTGTAAATGTTTGGTGGTTGAATTGGCTAAAACCGAAATAAAGGTAGACAATTTGCACGAGGATTTTAGAGTGGTTCGACTACTCAACCGAGTCTACATCCACTACCTTAGCACACCACTAAGGATTTCCCAATTCACTCAACAATGAATTTGTCCCCTTTTCCAGGCTCAGGAGGAAACCGTTACAACCCTATCTTTTAGACTTGGCTAAGATAGAACCAACTCTAGTTTTTCTCTCAAGGCTAAACTAGAACCTCTCCTTTTACAAGGGTAAAAAGATGTAAACAAATAAACCTCACAAGGTGGGTGTTTACACAATTGAGCTCACAAGAAAGAGTGAAGGATAAAAACAATAAAAATCACTCTCTACAGACTATGTACAAGAGAATAGTAAAATAAAGATTTAGACTCTAATTCTCTTGACCATATTGCTTGGATGTTGTCTCTTCCATTCTTCAAGTGTTCCAGCCTTCAATTTATAGTCCCAAATGAGTTTGTAGCCGTTTATAGCCGTTGGGAATATTGCCGTTTATAGCCGTTGGGAATATAGCCGTTTATAGCCGTTGGGAATATAGCCGTTTATAGCCGTTGGAATAGTACCATTTATGACCGTTGGAAATAGTACCATTTATGGCCGTTGGGAATAGTACCATTTATAGCCGTTGGAATAGTACCATTTATGGCCGTTGGGAATAGTACCATTTATGGCCGTTAGGCTATTTCAAAACACACCGTATCGATACGGCTAGGCGTATCGGTACGGGTTTTGGCTACTGGAATTTTGGTAGTTTAAAAACCCTAAGGCATATCGGTACGGTCCAATACTGTATCGGTACGGTTACTTGAAAATCATGGTTTTGACTACTTTAAATACATTTTAAAACCATTCCAAAGCCTTTAAAACCCTTAAACATATTTTCAAGTTGTTTTTGACTAAAAACATATTTTAAATTCTTTTCAAATTAGTCCAAAACATTTTTCAAATATTATATCAAAACCTTAGTTCTACAACAACTCTCCCCCACTTAAAGAATTTCGTCCCCGAAATTACCTGACGTGAAGAGATACAGAAACTGCCTCTCCATATCCTCCTTCCTCTCCCAAGTGGCCTCGTTCACACCTCGACGTTGCCACCTCACTTTGACCAACTCAATCGATCTACCACGCAACACCTTGCTGTCTGAGGCTAAGATCTCAATTGGTTCCTCATCGTACGTCAAATCCAGATTTAACTCAATCTCTTCCACAGGCATCAAATGCGACGGATCTGATCTATACTTCTGAAGCATCGAAACATGGAACACGTTGTGAATCTTCTCTAACTCGAATGGAAAACGCAACTGATAAGCAACCGGACCGATTCGCTTCACAATCTCATACGGCCCAATGTACCTCGGACTCAATTTCCCTTTTTTGCCAAACCGCATAACCTTCTTCCACAGTGAGACTTTCAAGAACACTCTATCTCCCACAACATACTCAACTTCTTTCCTCTTCAAATCGGCATAGGACTTTTGCCTATCCAAAGCTACCTTTAAACAATCACAGATTAACTTCACCTTATCGATAGTCCCCTTAAGCAAATTCGGCATCGGTAACAACTTCTGACCTGCTTCGGCCCAACAAATCGGAGTTCTACATTTTCTACCATACAATGCCTCATACGGAGCCATCTGAATGCTCGACTGAAAACTATTATTGTACGCGAACTCAACCATCGGCAAGTGTTTCTCCCAAGTACCATGAAAATCAATGATGCAACAACGCAACATGTCCTCTAAAATCTGTATAACCCTCTATGACTGCCCATCTAAATAAGGATGATACGACGTGCTGAAATTCAATCGGGTACCCAAAGTTGTATACAAACACTCCCAAAATCTGGTTGTAAATCTCAGATCTCTGTCAGACACAATCGACTTCGGTACACCATGCAATCTCACAATCTCACTGATGTACAAATCGGCCAATCTATCTAAGAAGTAAGTCGTATTAACAGCTAAAAAGTGAGCACACTTCGTGAAGCGGTCAACTATAACCCAAACTAAGTTCTTCTTCGAAGGAGTCAAAGGCAAACCCGAAACGAAATCCATGGTGATATTTTCCCACTTCCATTCTAGAATCCTCAACGGTTGCAACAAACCTGATGGAACTTGATGTTCTGCCTTCACTCTCTGACATACCATACACTTACTCACGAAATTGGCTACGTCTTTCTTCAATCCAACCCAAAAGTATTCATTCTTCAGATCACGATACATCTTTGTACTACCAGGATTCATAGCAAACGGGCTACTGTGTGCTTCGGTCAAGATAGTACGTCTCAAATCACTATCATCCGGCACAACTATTATATCTCTGAAACACAAGACCTCATCAACACTGAAACTGTAATCCGACGGTTTACCCTCGGCTACATCTTGTATGTGAGGTGCCAAAGATCTATCTAAAAGTTGTTTCTCTCTAATCAACTAGCCTAAGGTAGGTCTTACCTGAAGTTCGGCCACTAAACCACCATCACCGAACAAGCTCAAACTAGCAAACATGGCTCTCAACTCAACGGCTACCTTCCTACTCAAAGCATCGGCCACTACATTGGCTTTACTGGATGGTACTCGACCGTAAGATCATAGTCCTTAAGCAACTCTAGCCACATACGATGTCTAAGGTTCAACTCTCGTTGTGTCATGATATACTTCAGACTCTTATGATCCGTATACACTGTACATTTCTCACCGTACAAATAATGTCTCCAAATCTTCAAGGCAAACACAACTACGGCTAGCTCTATGTCGTGTGTAGGATAATTACGCTCATGAGTCTTCAACTGTCTCGAGGCATAAGCTACAACTTTTCCGTCTTGCATGAGCACACAACCTAATCCTACATATGAAGCATCACTGTAGATCACATACTCTTTCCCCGAATCTAGCTGAATCAAAATCGGTGCATGGGTCAAAACTTCTTTCAATTTCTCAAAGGCTTGTTGTCTCGCATCTGATCACTCAAACTGAACATTCTTCTAAAACAATTTTGTCAAAGGAGCGGCTATCTTCGAGAAACCTTCCACAAACCTTCTATAGTAACCCGCTAAGCCTAGGAAACTACGAATCTCTGTCACAGACTTTGGTTGCTTCCACTCAACAATGGCTTCTATCTTCTTCGGATCAACTCTAATCCCCTCAGCTGACACTACATGCCCTAGGAACACTACTTCTCTGATCCATAACTCACACTTACTCAACTTAGCGTACAACTTGTTGTCTAGCAAAGTCTGCAATACTAACCTCAAATGCTGGTCATGATCTTCCTCGGTACGAGAATACACCAAAATGTCATCTATGAAAACAACCACAAACTGATCTAAATACTGATGACAAATTATGTTCATAATGTCCATGAAAGCAGCCGGTGCATGTGTCAACCCAAACTGCATAACGAAGAACTCATAGTGACCATATCTAGTCCTAAAAGATGTCTTCGGTACATCAACCTCTTTTACCTTCAACTGGTAATAACCATATCTCAAATCAATCTTCAAAAAGACTGATGCCCCTCTCAACTGATCAAACAAGTCATTGATACGCGGTAAGGGATACTTGTTTTTCACTGTCAACTGATTCAATTGTCTATAATCTATGCACATCCTCATACTACCGTCTTTCTTCTTCACAAACAAAACTGGAGTGCCCCAAGGCGAAGAACTCGGACGGATAAAACCTCTATCTGACAACTCTTGTAACTGAGTCTTCAACTCTTTCAATTCTTTCGGTGCCATACGGTACAGAGCAACCGAAACAGAAGCAGAATCTGAATATGTCTCTATAGCAAACTCTACCTCTCTATCAGGCGGTAAACCATGCAATTCTTCCAGAAACACACTTGCAAAATCACACATTGTTCTGTTGTCATGTGGTCTAACTTCACTCATGTTCAGATTCATCACATAGGCCAAGTACGCCTCACAACCCAACTCAACTAACCTCTGAGCCTCTAAGGCTGAAACAACATTCGACAAAAATTTCACATTCTCACCTACTACCACAATCTCATAGTCATCCGCAAGCTTCAAGAAAACTCTCTTAGTTTTGAAATCTATCCTAGCTCTATGTTCTGTAAGCCAGCCCATACCCAAAATTATGTCGAAACCATAAAACGGTAACTCCATCATATCCACTGGAAATACATGCCCCTGAACCATTAACGGACACCTTCTGTACATCTTCCTAACCACAACTATATCCCCGAAGGAACTAGTAACACTAACACCTACCTCTAGTACCTTACAAGGTATATTCAACATCTTTGCATGCTCACTCAAAATATATGAATGCGTAGACCTGAAGTCAATCAAGGAAAGCAAACTCAGAGACTGTATCGAGAAATTACCTGTAATCACATTCGTGTCGTTCTGTCCCTCTCGCTGAGCATAAACTCTAGCCTGACCTCCGCTCTCTGGCTGAATCACTACTACATGTGCTACATTTCTCTAGCCATCATTTCCCGACTGGAAGTTACCTCGACCGTACCCACGGCCTCTTGGATAATCAATAGCTCTAGCAGGAGCCTGAACCTGAACTGGTGCAAACCCAGCCTGATGTGGAAAATCATGCCTAAGGTGATCTCTAGCTCCACAGTTCCAACACGAATGAAAGTTTCCCCAACACTCTCCGGTGTGATTCCTCCCGCATCGAGCACACTCGGGCAAACGCCCACCAGCTCTCTGGCCCTGATGGCCTCTACCGTGGTTACCACCACCACGTTTGTGATCGAAATGATACCTATTATCCCGGTGCCTCTTGGCATCACCTCTATCAAAGTCAGCAGATCTCTTCCCTAAACCAAAACCACCTGAACGTTTGGTCAGACCCAAACTGTGCTCTATGTCCTTGGCCATAGCGACCAAGACATCAAAGTTCGTGTAGTCCGTAGCCAAAATGTACCTCTTTATCTCCTCACTCAACTCATAACGGAAACGGTCACAACGTTCCCTCTTAGTAGGAACTAGCTTGGACGCATACTGACTCAATCTGACAAACCGTATCTCGTACTCGGTCACTGTCAAGTTACCCTGAAGCAAAGCCATGAACTCTCTCTTCTTCTCATCAAGATAACGGGGACCCAGATACTTCTTGCGGAAAGCAGACTCAAAGAACTCCCAAGTGATCTCGGCATCTGGCATGCCGGTAGTAATGGTGACCCACCATGTGTAGGCATCACCCTGAAGCAGAGAAACAACACACCCAAGCCTACATGCTCCAGTACTACCCATCTGAGACAAAATACGAACGGTCTTGTCAAACCAAGCCTCTGATCTCTCGGGTGCCAACCCTAGGAACTCTTTACCTCCCAAATTGCGAAGCCTCTCTAGTGGCAAACCGGTGCCCTCACCCTGAGGTTGTGCCACTGCTTGTCCCCCAGCCACAGCTGCCTAGAAAGCCCCAGCTATCGCCTGAACTAACAGAGCCAAATCTATACCGGCCGGACCTTGACCAAACTGAGGTCCTACACCTTCGGCTCTCGCCTCACCTCCCTCTTGACGAGGAGGAGAAGGAGGAGGTGGAGGAGCCTGCGCCTCAACCACCGGCTCAACCTCTGGAGCTACTGCCCATGGTTCTGGATGAACCATCCTAGGCATGCCTCTAGGTCTCATCTTACGGCTAGCAAGATAACAACTACAACAAACAAACACACAAGGATTAAGTTAGCAAAGGAAAGGGTCCAACGTGCTCAAGTATAGTCCTTTACAAAATATTTTCAAATAAGTAATAGTAGAAATGGGAATCCAACACTACGCCTCAACACAACAACCATACCAACACATGCTTTCAAACACCGTACAAGCAAGCAACAACAAGCATAAGCAGCAAAACATTCATTGTACAACATACACCTCAAACTTACCTCAATTACCTACCCGAGGTCGTGGAAACCTCAGGCTCTTATACCAACAAATGTAACCCTCTCGTCTCGGGCTAGACGACAGACCGGTCTGAGCAGGTTACACGAGGAAAACCGAAGCGAAACCCGTTAAGGCTCCACTTTAATTAGCAACCCTTTTTTCATTTAATTATCTTGTCTAAATGTACCATTTAGTCCTATATGTGAAAACAAGAACGAAAAGATACAAACGAGGCGCAAGGTAATATAAATATACCAATTGTCAAGTTAGTCCGATTGCATGCTTACGAAACCAAGATCATACATAAACGATGCATATAAACTTAACAAGGAAGCATACAACCAACGAGACTAAAACCAAAAATTCGAGAACATTTGAAGATGCTAAAAAGCCCAAATACAAGCATGCATTTCGAAACAGGCTTGCCTGTTTCGATACGTGGGCTCCAGTTTAAAAGTCAGACCAGGCCGTACCGATACGGTCCACTTCGTTCCAGTACAGGGGTCTCCAGTAACAAAACGTTCCGGAATAGGTTCTGAAGCGGGCACTCACAGAGGTAATCCGTATCGAAACGCGTACCGAAACGAGAGCTCACAGTGTCAAATTGTATCGAAACGACATCACCCCCGTTCCGATACGAGTATCCCTGGAGCTACACCCGTTCCAAAACAACCACGAGCGTTTCAAAACGTCTGCACTCTGTGTGACCCTGAAATCAGTTTTCTGCATCTCCAAATGTTCCCAAACATGCCCCAAAACCACAAGAATAATGAAACAACAAACAAGCATACAATCTATAGGCATTTCACCCTACTTCAAGCATGATCAAACATAAAGCATACATAACAAGGACATTTCATTTAAAGAAGCATACATCCACATGAGCATTGCATAACAAGGTTTACATGCTTTCAAAGCAACACATAAGCATTTCGTAAAACATGGTTAAAAGCCTTCAATACAAACACTTAGGCATCAACATAAACATGGTTTACAAGCCTCAACGCAAAAGCATTAACAACATAAAGCCAACACATAGGATTCTAGATACACGCTCCTACAACACATAGCATCCTTATTCCTAAACTACTACATCATTTACTAAAACCATACTTGAGAAGCCACAAACGCGCTTGGATGCCCTTTCTTTGCTCCTTGCTAACTCCACACTAGTGATCTGCATTGTCGAAAATGAGAGCGTAAGCTAGAAGCTTAGTGAGGGAGCTCTAAAACAAAACAACGACAATGCAGGGTTCAAAGCATGTTATCCTTAAGACATTCACAAGAATACATATACGTTAACATAGCAACATGGACAACGCTAAGAGAATGCATGAACATGGCATCTTACCTCATGTTATGCTAAACAAGATATAACAAATATCTTACACAACAACCACACATGAACAAGTATATTGGCAACTATATAGGTTACTCGGGTATGTGGATAAGTTCCATTGGGATTTTCGCCCCAACGTACTAAAAAACAATTACCTTCCGGTGGGATTACACTCATCACCATTTTCACTCATAGATGGGATTACACTCATCATCACATGCTAACATTTTCCGGTGGAATATTACCTCACCATACTCCTCCTTGATGACTACACATCACCAAAGCCATGCGCGTGCGAATTTGACTCTTACCGTGTGCACACTCATCCTAACGATCGATCATTTATATCCGGTAATTATAACAAGTGACAATCATACTAACGAGCCTCAACATGATTTCACAATCATGCACACAACATATCATCGCCATATACATCATCAATATATCAACATGCATCACGAATACATTCTACACAAGTCTACAATTATGCACATTAAGCAAGAACTCATAGAGCAAACAAGGGATTAAGCTACCAACTTAATCTCCACCTTGGATTGGCCTACCAAGCACAATCCAACACCTCAACCACACACTTGAACCAATTTAAAACCATTTTAAATAATCCACTCACCGAACACCCTTAAGCAAATCGAGAAAGCCAATCAAGCCTCCAAATTTCCCGGAATCGAGCCTGAAGCTTCTCCAATGATTTCCCTTGATTCTAACCAATCAAAAACAACATATTACTACACAAATCATCCACAAAACCTCTGTAACAAATCATGTTACAACACAAAGCCATTTCTCTACATTTTCAAGCCAAATCTAACACAAAAACCTCATTTTCGAACTTACATTCAACCCAGCAGAAACCCACTGATCTCAACACCCAAATCACCATTAAACACCTTCAAAACAACCCTCAAGAATCACTATAACATCAGCCCCACTCTCCTACACCCAACTACCTCAAAAACCCAAGTTTTAACCCTTTAAAGCACCCACAAAATCTCATTTCGGGTTTTTCATCAAAATCCCACCATTTTCACTTATAATACATTTAAGAGCAAGATTAAAACACCTATTAACTTTACAAATCAAAAGCTAACGAAAAACCATTAAAGCTTCTTCCTTTTTCTTCAAAACCTGAAAACTTCAAAAATGGTGTTTAAGAGAAACTAAAACCATGGAAACATTAGGAATGATGAGGAGAAGTAAAAAACGTGATTACCTCGTTGAAAACACTTGAAATGGTGAAGAACTTTGATGGAATAGTAACTTGGGGCTAAGGGGGAGGTTATGTCGTGAAATAGTTAAAGGAAGAAGATGAAGAGAACATTTCAAAAAGCCCTCTTTTACACATCTTTTTCCTTTATTTTAAAAATTACCTTTTTCCCTTAATAAAAAACTCATGGCCCTTTTTATTAAAATCAAGCCTATTTTAATGAACACGAGCCCAACGACTCGAACCCGATTCACACACTCAACTCCCGACCCCTAAACCCGGGTGTTACAATTTCTCAAATCTTATTCTCATATGCAAAACACAATGCATAAAATCATTTATAATCAAGGTACATGTGAATCTTATATATTGGCATATTAGCAATATTACTCGGATATGCAGATAGCTTGAAGGAATCTCACATCGTCAAGTCCTACCTCGGTGGAATCTCATATCACCGAACTCTCATGGCGGTATCTCTCGTCACCATAAAGCTTGATGGAATCTCTCATCATCAAGACCTACCGTGGTGGAATCTCTCATCACCACACTCTCACTTAAGAACGGGATGACACTACCCTCATTGCCCGAACCAAAGAGCACGTACAAATTTTGTATATTATAGTCACTTCTCATCCTATTGATCGACCAATTATATCTGGTAACAATATTCTCATCTCATGCCAATATACTCATTTTAAACATCATTACCTACTGTTTTTCAATGCATCAATATAAATCATTCTCATCCCATTTCAAAAGCATTAATAAGAATAACATTTTCTCAACAATTTCTATCCCTTTAAAATCATAATTCTATCTCATAGGATCTCATAAATCATCAAATCATTTCTTGAAACATGCATAAAATAGTAGGTTTAGTTCTATCTTCAAAACATGAGCATGGTCATAAAATTAATGGGTTAAAAACCGAGAAACGAGAGCGAATCATCTCCAACTTACTTACAAGCTTAGATTAGTGTTTCAATCTCAATCTAACTCCCCAAACCTTGCTTTCAAGTCTTTGAAATGCTTTTAAAACTAATTCCACTCGCCGACAACGCCTCACTTGCTTTGCCAAAGCGTAATCAAGCTTTCGAAGCTCTCGGAACTTCACTGATTCCTTTTGATACATTCTCCCCTATTTATATCACACAAGAACAGAGGATTAATGCACCTCAATGCAGTAAAAACACCAACAACCAAAGCCACTTCATTGCTCTGCCCAAAACACCAAAACGCCTATCTAAAACAACCGAAAACACCTTTGATTACTCTACAAACTCAACCCATCCAAACCTAACAATTTCATCTACTTTTAATCATCAATTAACATCCAAAAACAATCTAATTTCATCATTATACCTCCAGTAACACTAGAACCACATTATCACCACAAAAACTCAAAATCTAATAACCTAACAACTAGAGATCCAACTCATTTCGAGATTACTATGATAAACCATTTATTTCAACATCATTTAACATCCCAAACATGATTAAAATAAATCTCAAATTAACCAAAACAATACCAATACAGAAATCTTAATAAATCATCTTTCTAAGCTTGATTTAACCTTTTTCATCAATTAGATCACAAAACCTTGTTAATAAACACAATTAGAGAGCCAAATACTTGGGAATTTCATTAAAGAACCTTGATTAGAGAAGTTGAACGAAAATTACCTCTAACCCTTGCCTATTCCTTCAATTGACAAGATTTGATGAGAAATCTTCAAGAATCCTTTGAGTTAAATGGAAGAATCATTAAGAAAATCATTTTCAAATCAAAATGAAGTGAGAAGATGAGAATCTCTGGAAGTTTGAGAGAAAAATAAGTGTTTGGCTGATGGAAAAATGAGAGAAAATGAAGTTATGTCAAAATAGAATTTAGAAGACTAAATTCCCTTTTTATTAAAATCTCATGTTCATTCTTTAATAAAATACCTTTAAAAATGGTCAACTAAAGAAAAAGGCCCATTAAATATATATTATCTCCCTAAAGATTCTAAGTTTTGACCCTCTTTCAAAACAGCCATTTAAAAATAGATTTTACATTTTTACAAAATAGTCACTAACCCGAAATGTCAATCCTCCAAAATCTATTTTCCAAAATTGACTTCACCAAACTTTTATATATATTTATAGGATTTTAGGAAATTTCCCCATAATTTTATCATATCTCGAACCATGTTTTCCCTAAACCACTCCCGAACTAACATGGATCTCTAGTCTAGGTCCTACGAATCCCGAGCCAACCTTAAGACTCCTAGGCCCAAAACTGGAGCGTTACACATTAAGATTTTATGTTATAATACAATTTCCTACCAAAAGTTGGGTTGACTTTAGATTTGGTGATATGGAGTAAGAATTTGTATTATTACGTTTTTTCTTACAACTTCTATAAACATTTATGTAGGTTTCGTACAAATTTGTGTATGTACCTTAGTTCTTATAAGTTTGATAACATATAAAATTATCCTTTAAGTGTTTATGTCATAACACAATATCCTACCATAAGTTTTGTTGGTCTTAGATTAGGAGATATGAGGTAAGCATTTGCGTAGTTACCTTTTTTCCTAGAAATTCCATAAACAGTTCTGTAGGTTTCGATTGTGTAGGTACCCTATTTATTATATGTTTGGTAACATATAGAGTTTACATTTAAGAGATTGTGTAATAACACAATTTCCTACCATAAGTTTGGTTGGTTTTAGATTAGGAGATATAATGTAAGCATTTGTGTAGTTACCATTTTTTCTAGAAATTTCATAAACATTTTTTTGTAGGTTTCGTAAAGCATTGTGTAGGTACCCTATTTGTTATGCGTTTTGTAACATATATAGTTATCTTTTAAAAGTGTGTAATAACACAATTTCCTACCATAAGTTTAGTTGGTTTTAGATTAGGAAATATGAGGTAAGAATTTGTGTAGTTACTTTTTTTTCTTAGAAATTGTATAAATATTTTTGTAGGTTTCGTAAAACAATGTGTAGGTACCCTATTTGTTATGCGTTTGGTAAAATATAGAGTTATCCTTTAAGAGTTTGTGTCATAACACAATTTCCTATCATAAGTTTGGTTGGTTTTAGATTAGGAGATATGGGGTAAGAATTTGTGTAGTTACCTTTTTTCCTTAGAAATTGCATAAACATTTATGTAGGTTTCGTAAAATATTGTGTCGGTACCCTATTTGTTATGCATTTGGTAACATATATAGTTATCCTTTAAGAGTTTGTGTCATAACACAATTTCCTACCATATGTTTGGTTGGTTTTAAATTAGGAGATATGGGGTAAGAATTTGTGTAGTTAATTTTTTTCTTAGAAATTGCATAAATATTTATGTAGGTTTCGTAAAATATTGTGTAGGTACCATATTTGTTATGCGTTTGGTAACATATAAAGTTTTCCTTTAAGAGTTTGTGTAATAAAACAATCTCCTACCATAAGTTTAGTTGGTTTTAGACTAGGAGATATGGGGTAAGAATTTGTGTAGTTACCTTTTTTCTTAGAAATTGCATAAATATTTATGTAGGTTTCGTAAAACATTATGTAGGTACCCTATTTGTTATGTGTTTGGTGACATATATAGTTATCCTTAAGAGTTTGTGCAATAACACAATTTCCTACTATAAGTTTGATTGATTTTAGATAAGGAGATATGGGGTAAGAAGTTGTGTTATAACTTTTTTTTCTACCGGTACTATAATAAATTATGTAGGTCTCGTAACGATTTGTGTAGGTACCCTATATCTTATGCGTTTGATACGATATAAAGTTATCCTTTAAGAGTTTATGTTATAACACAATTTCCTACTATAATTTTCGCTCGTTTTAGATTTGATTATATGGAGTAATAATTTGTATTATTACTTTATTTCTTATTGGTTCTTTAATAAATGATACATGTGTTGTAAGCATTTATGTAGCTACACTACTTCGTATGAGTTTGATAACAAAGAATGTTATTTTTTATGATTTTATGTCATCACACAATTTCTAATGGGTAAGAATTTGTGTTATCACATATTTTACTACCATTTGTGTAGAGGTTTATGTTGATTAATGAAGAATTTGTGTACTTACCCAAAATCTAATGAGTTGGGCAAGAAATAATGTTATCCTCTAAGAGTTTAAGTTATAACACAATTTCTTACCATAAGTTGAAAGGATTTTGAATTTGGTGGTCTTCAGTAAGAATTTGTGTTATAACATTTTTCCTAACAATTTCTATAAGAGTTTAAGTAGGTTTCGTAAGAACTTATGTAGCAACTCAAAATATTATGCATTTTGTAAGAATTAATGTTATCGGATAACCGTCTATGTTATCACAATTTTTTTTACCATGATAAGCATTTGTGTAACTATTATTTTTCTTATAGTTATTGTAATAATTTATATTACCGCATCGTAAGAATTTATGTTGGAATCGAATACCAGTATAACCAGTGGGTCTTTTTGTAGCTTTTTTTAAGCTGCCTTACAGCAGAACTTCTCGGTCGTGTAGTCTGTATGGCCCAACCCAAAGTCCATAATCCGAATTCTGGACCAAATCAGATGGAAATAAAAAATCTTTTCGGAACCTTATCCATCTTTCACCCATTTTGAACTTCCTTCAAAAATTCCCATCTTTCAATAGTTTAATGGTCATCCATTCCTGCGTTCACTTTCCTTGCTTTGCAGAAATATGTCAGCTCCTACACTTTCCATGGCAGCAGCAGTTGCAGCTGCTTCCTTTTCACTCTACAACAACACCAAACCCTCCTCTCTCTTTTCCTCATCAATTCACTTTCTTCCTTCAAAACACAATTCTAAGCGATTAAAACCTTTCAACCTCAAAACCCAATGCGTCCATCCCCTTCCTTTACCTCTTCACCTATCTCTACAACGTTTCCCATGCTTTTCAGCTTCTTTCGACAGCATCCAAGCTACCCACGATGACCAAAGCACTGAAGAACAATACCCAGAAACCGAAAGTCGAGACCTTGAAGAACAACGGCAACAAGAGGAAGCTGAAGAAAAGGTTTTAGAGTCTGGTGGTGAAGAAGGAAAGTTGTATGTTGGGAATTTGCCTTATTCAATTACTTCTTCTGAGTTATCTGAGATTTTTAGTGAGGCTGGTGGTGTTGCTAAAGTGGAGGTTTGTGCTCTTTTTAATTAATTTATTTTTTTCCTATTTGATTTTCTTTGTTCTTTTATTTTTTGCTTATGGCATTCTCTTGTTCAATTCTGTTCTATAGATTGTTTATGATCGAGTCACGGATAGGAGCAGGGGATTTGGCTTTGTAACAATGGGGAGCGTTGATGAGGCCAAAGAAGCAATTAGGTTGTTTGATGGATCTGTAAGTTATTTTTATTTTTCTACTTTTATATTAACCATTGATTACCTTAATGCAGGTTACCAAGCTATCAATCACTTTTTTTATGTTATGATTCATAGACGGACGCCAGATTTCAGATTTTCAATAGAAAATTTTTAAATCATATATGAATTTCAAATTTTTAGACGGGGCGACTGCCCCTCGAGTCCATCCTGTTTTGATTCCCAATGAAATATGATAAATGTATAAACATAAAGACCATAAATAGTTTTTTATCACTAATTTATTTGCATTGCTTGATTAACACTTGGTGTTGAATGTTAGACCAACTCCAGCTTTAATTCAGGTTTTAACCATTATCTGAATTTAGGATAACTATAAGCAAAAATTGCTATAAAGAACTCATGTTTTGATCCTACTTAATTCATCTTCTTCTAATCCTTGGCACTGAAAACATTACAGTTTCCACCCTTGACACTCCTAAAACCACTAAAAAGTCCAATACTCTTCTATCCTCGAACATTGGATTCGATAAGACTATTTGATGATTGCCAGATTTTTAAATCTCTACGAGGTGGAATTGATTTGGCTTGGCTGCCTAGAATGGTTTAGTAACTAATTTATTCCGTGCTGCTTTGTTTAGGATGGTACTGCTCTCATATTTTCGATAAGTAGAGCGCTGTTTCATCGAAAGCTATCTACTTTTCAATCGGGTTATAGTTTTGGAGTGGATGGAAATGAATGGGAGTGCAATGATTTTCCTGTATAAACTTTCATTTGTGTTCCTTTTCCCAAATTTAGCTTATGAAGTGGAAAGTTTTGGTGAAAGCTAGCTAGGTTTACAGTTGAAGGGCATTTGTGCGGGTTAGTCCATTTTGAATTGCTGGTAAGTTTCATTTCTATTTTCTAACAGCAAGTCGGAGGTCGGACCGTGAAGGTGAACTTCCCGGAGGTGCCAAGAGGAGGTGAGAGGGAAGTAATGGGACCACGGATTCGTAGAAGTAACAGCAGCTTTATGGACAGCCCTTACAAGATCTATGCAGGAAACCTCAGTTGGGGTGTCAGTTCGGAAGGTCTCAGGGATGCTTTTGCTAGCCAACCTGGCTTGTTGAGTGCTAAAGTCATCTACGAAAGGGATACAGGAAGGTCTCGAGGTTTTGGATTTGTTACTTTCGAGTCAGCCGAGACTGTTGAGGCCGCTCTAAGTGCCATGAATGGAGTGGTAAGACTCCGTTACTGAATAAAATCATGATTGATGTTTGTTTAACCTTTTAATTTATGTTCCATTGCGATCATACTTGTAGGAAGTTGAAGGTCGTCCTCTACGTTTAAATATGGCTGCAGATAGAGCCTCCCCTGCTCCTTCCCCTGAAACAGAAAGAAATGCCGAAAATAGTGTCGAAAGCAGCGAACTGCTATCAAGTGCCACCGTTTGATAGACTAATAAAAACAAATAGGTGGTTTTAAAGGAGGATCAAGAAAATCATTCAGATTGCAGATTATGAGTTGAAAGTGATCATTTTTTCTTACCCGAAATGCTTCACATGTAAATTATAGAGCAAAGGGAGATGATATACTCTACTTTTAAGTTTCTAAATATATGTTATCCTGCAGTGTTTGTGTTATGCATCTTATAACGATTTCAAAAGAAAATTTTCCTACAAATTCTCTTTGATTCTTTGTTTTTAATTTGAACATGGTGACATTAAATTACGAACTTGGGTCTTGATAAATTTATTGCCAATTCCCTTGAACTATGGTTTAGTAAGTTTGGATCACACCTAAGCTCGGGCAACACAGGGTGTCGGTTTTACACTTTTTCTGTTTTCTTAAAAATGCAAATGTTCTTATTCAACTGGAAAATCTATTAGATAGCAATTTGTTAAAAGTGAATGTTTCTTAATAAGGTAAACTATGCCAGGCAGCATCATACAATCATTTGTGACCCGTTTTTATCACTAACCTTTCAATTGGTCTAAATTTATCACTAAATTTTATTTTTCGACTCGTTTATACCACCGCGCCGTTAACTCCTTAACGTCGTGATGACGTGGATGTTAGACTAAAACGACGTCATTTTAGTGCCGCTATTTTGATACTAAATTGCCCAAAACGGTGTCGTTTTACTAGAGAAAAATATGAAAAATCATACACTCAATTGGATTTGAACTTGAAACATCTAAAATCAAAAGTAACCTCTTAACCACCAAGCCAATTTAAATTCTATGTTTTATTTTCATCACAAATAAAATATATTCCAAACTGCAATTTATCATATAAATAAAATTACTCTATATAAATAATATAAATATAATATAAATAATATAAAATAGATAAATAGATAAATATATTATTATAAAAATTAAAAGTCTAATTTTTAAAATCTTGAAATTTTCAAAAAAACTCAAAATCTAATAAAACCTTAAACCCTAAAATTTTATTCATAAATAAATAATATTAACATATATAAACAAATAATATATTATTATAAAAATTAAAAATAATTTTTAAAAAATCTAAAATTTCGAAAATTTACAAAAAAAAAACAAAAGCTCACTAAAACCCTAAAGTTTAAACCCTAAATCCGTCCATTTTGATTGCTAATAGGTTTATGATTTAGGGTTTTAGGGTATATAGGTAAAAATAATGTTTTGGTGGATTTTTGAGTTTTTTTTTTAATTTTGAAATTTTTGGAGGTTTTGAAAATTAGTTTTTTAGTTTTTATAATAATATATTATTTATTTATATATATAATATTATTGGTAATATATTGTTTATTTAATATAAATATTTTATTTATTAGTTATATATATTAATATATTATCATATGTATATTAATATTAATATATATTATTTATATAGAGCAATATTGTTTATATAATAAAATAAATTGAATTCAATTGTAGTTTAGAATATATATTATTTGTGCTAGAAATAAATCAGACATATTAAGTTAGCTTAGTGGTTAGGAGGTTGCTTTTGAACCTTCTAAAGGTTCTAGATTTAAATCTCATTGAGTGCATTATTTTTATATTTTTCTCTAGTAAAACGACGCCATTTTGAGCAATTTAGTATCAAAATAGCGGCACCAAAACGATGTCGTTTTGGTCTAGCATCCACGTCATCACGATGTTAAGGAGTTAACGACGCGATGGTATAAACGAATCGAAAAATAAAATTTGGTGACAAATTTGGACCAATTGAAAGGTTGATGGTAAAAACGAATCACACCTAATAAAATTTGGACCAATTGAAAGTGGTTTCGAAACCACAATTGGGGTTTCGAAACCCCTAGTTTGACGTGTATGTACACATTTTACTACGAAATGTATCAGAAGAAAAACAGTATGTACACAAATTACTACCAAAAAGTATATACACAACTTCCTACCCGAAAATCTTTTCTATTACAAGTGTTGTAAGGGTGGTTTCGAAACCACAATTGTTGGTTCCGAAACCTCGAGTAAACATGGATTTAATGAAATACTGCGAAAGTGGTTCCGAAACCACAATGATAGTTTCGTAACCCCTACTTTAACGTAAATCAAAAAAACAAAGGCATAAACCAATTATCCACGTGAATAATTATCCAACTATCCAATTTTCTTTTAACAAAAGTAGAAGAAAAAAAAGTATAATTATGCACGAATCCATCAAGAAAACAAAGGCAAAAACCAATTATCCAACGACATTCATAAAGCAAAAAAAAGTAAATCAAGATAAGTCCAAAATACATGCATCTCAAAAAATTGTCATCAATACATTTCTATACCCGTGAATAACATCATTCATAATAGCATCTCAAAATCATCATCATAATAATAGCATCACATAATTGCATTACATCAACATAAACTCGTGCAACACGAAATAGTATCTGATAGCCTTTCCACAAAGTTCTTGCTTGGCATATAATGAATCGATTAGGCTATTCATATCATACGATGTTGTTAGATATGCATACCCGCACACCAACTATTCCCCGCAGAAAAAAATAATTACAGGCTTAGCAAAGTTCTAAAACCTTCATGGCTACTACTAATCATCGTCCCATTCAGCTGTTGAAACCCGTTTTCTGGGCACATAACCATCATCCTGATCCACTTCTTCTTCTTCATAGTTGTTAACCCGCTCACATTCATCGATCTATTCACTCTATCTGAAAATGTGGCAACAAGAACTAATATACAAGAGAGATCACACGAGAAACAAAGAGTAAACACCAAACACCACATTTATCGGAACTTACATGTCTATAGGTTCAATCAAAGTTGCACATACAGAAACAAAAGAAAACATGGATGCGTTAACAAAGGTTCCCGACTTCATTTTTATCAAGATTGCAAAAACAAATTTAATTTCTTTACCAGCTAAAGTTAAACAGTATCATAATACATGTTATGACAGAGAAAGTTTTCCTACTTGTATGCCCATTCCCTGAAAAACAATCATATATCAAAAACCATTGCTCTACAAAAGTGATATTGTGGTGTAATTTACATTTTAAATCACTTAACTTCTACGAAAAAATTGGCTAAAAATGCATATGGCTCTACACCAAATCTCAAAGTTGATTTTGTTTAAAGAACAAGTTACAGTTTATTTAGTGAAGTTGGCATAAGTAATATAATTTGTTTTAGATGAAAGTTGATGTTAAGTTCAATCGGATAAGACGTAAACTATTCGAGATTCGAGTCACAACTTACCTGACAAGCAAGATCTCGAAGTCCCAAAATTCTCTCACCATCAGTGACAACAATAACTTGAACACTTCTCTCAGGCCAGTTCTTCAATACTTCAAGAATTTTTCCCCTGTTAGATTTACAGTGCTTAGTAAGACATAACAAAAAGATTAAGTTAAATCAGTTTTTAACCGAACCGATCGAACGACACATACTTCACTTTCAAACTGATGTAAAGGCCCTGAGGGCGCTTGAAAATGCTTTCATATTTCTGGAAAGCTTCACCGACTGTTGGAGTGTATACAATTGGGAGCAGTTCCTCCACGTTATCGACGAGAAGCTTGTAGAAAATTCGTTCATTTCTCTCTTGCAAAAAGCGCAGTCAAAACCCATCATCAGCACCTGGAGGTTTCGATCAAGAACTGTGATGTTTACCTCTTTGGGGAATTTCAACAAACAATTCATGTACATACCTGAAGCTCCATCAAGGCCGTGTACCGTTGCAGAGGAACTTGATATTGGCGGAAGAAGGCCACGCATGTAGTGTGAATCTCTCTCCCTTCCGTTGAAGGCAAGCCCTTTGTTGTGCAGAGGGTCACGCAACAACGAATACCCACTGCAAACAACAATGACAACAAAAGATCAATCTTCAGCTACGAGATAACCAAAAGATCACCGAATCATGGTTGAAGAAATAAATCACCTAGCAACAGAGATAGTCCAGGGAGTGACGGGCTGATCCGTCGAGGCGGCGTCCTCGCCAGACCCGTTTCTGAGATTTTGGTGGCCCATAGGCGAATTTAAAAATAGGCCCCTAATTAAGGGTGAGCGTTCGATCGAGTTAAATTAAGTAAAAAAATTCAAGTTATGCGAATTTACGAGTACTTACGACTCGAACTTAAAAATTTATCTACTAAATACTAAAATTTTGAGTTATTAGAATTTTTAATTTACAACTCAAACTTTATTAAAAAAAAATTTCGAGTCAAGTCGAAAAAATCAATTTTTTCGAGTCGAGTGGAGTTTTGATCACCATTTCCCCTAATAACGAGTATTGAATTTTTTTTTTAAAATTAGACACTTAGTAACAAGTGATATATAAAAAAAATATGTCCCTCCTAATAAATTTTGAAAAAAAATGAATTTTAAGAGTATTCTTGTAATAACAAATATAGGAGAAAATAGAACCATAATAAACAAGTATTGAAAAATTAAAATTTAAGAGTATTCTTATACGTATTCGAGGACTCTTTCTCTTCGTTTTCCTTCATCCCTGCAAAACCAGAACTCCCAATTTTTCCCCATTTAATGAAGAAATTTTCTAGTACGAATCAATCTCTGTACGCAGCTTACCTCTAAACTCTTCGATCTCCGCCAAGGTTCGCTTTTTATTTCTTTCAGCAATTTTTCTTCGGGTAGGGTTTTATTGTCATCGATATAATGAAATTTCCGAGAAAAAAAGAGCGATCATTTCTCGAGAAACGAACAAAATGTAATAAATATTAGGGAAAATAGATCATAAATAACAAGTATTGAAAAAAAATTGGACTCGTAATAACAAGTATCAGAAAAAATAAAATTTAAGAATAGGACCCTAATAACAATTATTAGAAAAGATAGGCCCCTAGTAACAAGTATTGAAAAATTAGCCTCATAATAACAAGTATTGAAAAATTTGTACCCTAATAACAAGTATTAAAATAACAATAAATAATAAAAAATGGGCCCCTAATTACAAGTATTAAAAAAATGAGCCTATAATAACAAGTATTGAAAAAAAATTATAGCCCTAATAAAAAAATCGAAAAAAATAAATTTTAAGAATAGAACTCTAATAACAATTATTAAAGATTAAATTTTCGAAAAATGTGCTGTAAGGATTGGGGTTGGATTTTGTTTGTTGTATCTTTCCCGACTTATGTGTACTCTTTTCCTCCAGTTAGGATTAGGGAGGTTTTCAATGAGGCACGTAAGTTGGGTTGGCTTTATCTTTAATAAATTTTATTTGCCGAGCAAAAAAAATTAAATTTTAAACAATAAATATTAAAAAATATTAAAATTTAATTATAAATATTCGAAAAAATAGGCCCTGGGCAGGGTAGGGGCCCTGGGCGGGCGCCCCTGTTGCCCTTGCCCAGGGACGGCTCTGGTCCTCGCCTAGACATCTTCGGCAGCGCCACCTGCAATAGTGTAATCACAATCTTTCGACATTGTTGTAAAAAGCAACAAAGACCAAGATTGTTTTTCTTCTCTACTCAACAATCGAAGATCAAAGAAAGCTTGGAAACTAAAATCAATGCAAGAAAATCAAGGGAAACGAGATTTTGCTTCTGCGCTGAAGAGTATCGAAACCCTAAGATTTTAAGATTTTTTTTTTCGAGGTCAAAGCATGGGGTAACCGGTTAACCGAGTTACCTTTTTTTATTATCAATCTAACGGTTTAGATTAATCCCGCTTGATTCAACGGCATCAAAAAGATGACCGTTATCTAGTTCGCATTTAAGCTGTTGTTTTTTAGAATTTTCCAGAATGGAGGCAATCGAAATTGCCAAGTGCAAACTACCGGTCCTTTTCAGTCTGCCAGCGTTTGTTTATTTATTTATTAAGTACAGCCAGTGGTGAAGCATGTGAATTTGATTCCAAATCCAAGAAAGCCAAATATGTATATTCAGGAAGCAGGTCATCCATGAACTACTATATAATAATAAGATAATAGTCAGCAAATCTGTATAGAACATTATTTCATTTCATAAACAGTACATATCTGTAGCAACAAAGAGGGAAAAAAGAACTAATTACAGGGAAGAATCCATAATAGAAAATGGAGAGTCTCAGTGGAAATGTAATCTGAATTCTGAACAGAATTGATTGCCCCATATCCAACATTCACTGCTTTCCATTGCAGTGGAGAAAGCGTGAAAAGCTGATCCATAGATTCAATATAAACCAATCCAAAGAAGAAGAAAAACTCAGATACTGCACGGCTAACATATCAACCTATGATTAAGACGTAGCTGGAGGTGGTGGTGGTGGTGGTGGTGGTGTTGGACTGGTGTTGCCACTGCCGCCTCCGCTGCCACCATTGTTTTCCCATGGTCTAACAGTGAACAACACCACAAGCAAGATAATGAGCAGCAAAAGTATGATGGCATAACAAGTCCATTTCCGGGTGTTTTTCTGGTAATTCCTAGCAGTTTGAAGCCTCTCGGTTCCACCTCTCACAAATGAATTAGCCCTATTCACATGGCTCTCTATATCATCCAATTGCTCACCTTGAGCCTGAACCAGCACCGCCATGTCCAGGAACACTTGGTGCAATTCCCTCAGATTCTTCTCCAAATCTTTAACGGCATCATGCCTTTCTTGAATCTCATTGATCGTGTCCAAAATCCTACCCCTTCCTTGTTCTTGAATGGCTTTCTGCAAGAAACTCTCACTCTCACCTGCAAATTCCCAACATTAGTCATCTTTGTCCCACATGTTCACTTGCATGACTAGGACAAGAGTTTTTTTTCTTTCTTTTTTTGATCCGAACTAGAACAAGAGTTTACCGAGAGCTTCTTGCAGAATTGGAATTATTTAAAACTATAGTTTTCATATTTCAATTATTTCTTCAACCAAAAACTCCGAATTGGAATTACACAAATCTAGACTATAGTTTTAAATAATTCCAAAATTATCATGTGACTATTTCATTCATGGAAAACATTGCAGCTAAAACGTGAATCATAAGAAAAATTAAACTGACCTGTTGAAATCAAAAGATCAAGAGTTTTCTCATCTGGGTTTTCTCCGGTAACCGTGAAATACCTTCTTTGGACAGTTTCTCTATACTCTGACGAGATATTTTCTCTCAACCCGCTAAAACTTTCCATAGAATCCTTCAATTTCTTTCTCAGCCCGTTCACAACCGAGGTCCTCGTCCGGTCCGAAGAAGAACCCGGTCCACAGCCGGGAAAGGTCCGGTTGGCGGCGTTGGAGCGGTCAAGCGCTTCCAACCTGACCTTAATGAGCTTGGCCTTTTTCAAAGCCATGGCCACATCAGCATCCATCTTTGCTCTCATCTCTTTCACGGCTTTCGCATTGTGCAATGTCTTGCTTCGCTCGTGCGACGAAGAAAGGTCGTGGTTCAGCCTCTCAAGTTCTTTGAGCTCATCCTTGATGGACTCCACATCTTCGAAGAACTTGTCGAGGTTAACACCGTCGGAGGATTGCGTCATCTCGATTATGTGGGCTTCTTCGCTTTGAAATCGAGAGAAAGAGCCTGAGAATAGATTGTTCATCTCCGGGAATGAATATGTGTGGTGTATCAAGTGAATATGAGATTTTGAGAAAAGGGTACTGAATATCGAATCGAGAAACAAAGGGAGAAATGGCGAAAAGAGAGGTTTGGAAGGGGGAAGTCAAAATGGGGAGGGAGAACATGAAATAGACTTGCAGATTTGTGACATTGTTTACTGTTTTAAATAGGAAAGAAATAAAAATAGAATACGAGGAAACATCTTGGAAAGTGGAAGAAAAGAGGAACCGAGTAACATTGTTTTCTGTTTGAGTAACTTTCCAATAGAATGGTGGGCAAAACGTGTGCCTCAAAATGATTTGATTTGGTAGTAACTTGTTTCTTCCGGTTCTACATTTTGATTTTATGGTTTTTTTTTTTTTAAAGTAAAGATTTTGTTGTTACTGTTGTTGGGGAATCAAGAATTTTATTTAGTACCATTGTTTACTGTTGTGTTATTAATTTGAATTCTACTTTAACAACTAAAAAGGAGGAAAACACTAGGATTTCTTTGTATTATTATTATTATTATTATTATTATTATTATTATTATTATTATGGGTAAACTACTTAAATGACCACCTCTCTTCTTTCAAGTAGAAAATTTAAGGCATAAACGTAATACTAGATTATATTTGTGAAACTTGAGGCCATGTTGTATATGAATCTCCTCTTCTGAATTCTGATGCTTCAAATCCATCATAAGTAACGCAACAGGAAAGAGATGATCCCAACAGGCAGAAAATAAGAATATAAAGTGCAACACTGGAAGTAGTTTAAGTAACAAAGAAGATATTGATAATCAAATTTTAGACGAAGAACTAACTTTTTAACCTACGCTCCTGAATTGCATCATTATCTTTCTTTTGGATTCCAGCATTACTAGAATCATCTTCCTTGTGACTTCCAGATTCTACACCATCCTTGTCATCTTCTTCTTCAATTCTGGCTTCCAACATTTCATTCCTTAGACCAATCACCAGTGGTGAAACCATCATGAACACTCTCATATACTATAATAGACCTTTGTAATATGCGATTTGAATTAATCGACCATCCTTGTCAACGAGTTAGTATTGACTCGAGTCTTGGGCTTAGAGGTTTAGTTGAGTAATTAGATTTATTGGGTCAAGAAAGAACCTTAATAGGCTTTAAATTTAACTTATGGGCTCGAAAAGTGACCAATTTGTGACGAAGGAGAAGTTTGAGGGTTTTATGTTGCGATTAACCCAAAATTTAAAAAGAATGTTGAACACCCATTAATTCTCTTATGGACAAATGGGAAATGGGAGGGAGCTTTTCTAAAAACAAACGGCTTAAAAGCCGACTAAATACAAATCAGTAAATTAGGGCCATTGGATGGAGCCGAATTTAATGTGGCCGTTGGATTAAAAAAAACAAAACAAAGGATATATGGTTACCCGGTGAACCGGTAACCCTTTTATGATGATATATTTGACATATATTGAAAGAGAACGGGAAAAAGAAATCTAAAACTTAGGACATCGAAACCAAGAGGACGAAGGCATTATATCCATCAACCAAGGAAGAAAATCTAAAGGAAATTCGTGGAGAAGATTGGGTTTGAACACGGATTTGGAGGTTAGTTCTTGCTTCTTGCTTCCTTTATTTTCGTTTTTATGATTTGAGCGAAACCACATTGCAAATGATGAAGGTTTTTGTATAAACCGTTTGAATGTTCTTCCATAAAAATTTCTTTTTACTTTATAATGAATATTGTAGAGGAGATTGGATTGGAATAAGGAGTTATTAGGGTTTAGGGTTAGTGGCAATTTAGGGTTCTACTGCAATAAACAAGTAATAGCAATTAAATTGAAATAGAAAGTAGAAACAAAGATAACAATAGTTAAGAGAAGTGTTGAACACCTTTATTAATTAGATTAGAGGCTTGAATAACTCGTTGACTTTCTTCTTGAATAACAAAAGAAATAAGGTTAAATAATTCAGTGATGTCACTTGGGAGTGATAAATGTTAGAAATGTAGAGTAGATTGGATTGGAAGAAGGAATGTTTAGGTTAGTTAGTGCTAGTTCCTTCAATTTCCCCCCTTTTTAATTGTAGTTGATAAGGTACGAAAATGTGAAAGAAATATTGTCGAGGAGATTGGATTATAAGAAGGATTGTGTTGAAATCCATGTAATGGTTATGATTATTGGTTGAGATGGTTATGATTTTTGGTTAAAAAAGTGGTTTGCATATACTCTACAGCTCTAGTATTGAATGTGTTGGAAGGATGTGATTGTTTCTTGAGATCAAATAGGTGATTTGAAGTAGTATGTAATTTTGGGAAATGAGTTTTTATTACACATGGTTTAAAGCAATATTTCTTGGTTGATACTATTTGTCGAACTTGAGAACGAAACAGAAACCTCCAAATATCATTACATTTGAATGGAAAATTTAACCATAGGTAGTATTTGCATCAAAGTTTTGATTTGTTAGACATATTCTTATAAGTAGTTGGCAACTATTTATACTTTGCTAAAACTAAAATGCAGATTTCATATGTCAATGTAAAGAGGTGAAATAGAACAAATCCTTGGAATTCATATGCAACATCCTAGTCGTGAAGTTCAGATTTTGTAGAAGTGTCATCATTTTTGCCTTTCAGCGATCCATCTTTGATTATTTTAGGTACACATTGCAGACAATAGAGCATGTGAAGAAGTCTGATAAAGGGGAGGCTAAGGCACCTAAGAAATGTACACCATATTTCCATTTCTAGTAAGTTGAAGTTGAATGTATATAGAATTGTCTAATTTATTAAATATGAATTGCATAAGCTAACAGTGAAATTTTGTTTTACAATATAAGAGAATGTAAATGTTTGGAGGGGGAAGAAGAAAATGAACAACAATGTAAGTGTGTTGTGTAATGGTTTGTTAAGTGTACATGGTATTTGTATTGGACTAATTGTGGGAGTGATACAGGAAAGAAAAGCATTGGGTTTGAGGTGGAAGCAGATGAGTGAAGATGAGAAGAAACCTTATGTACAAATGTTCGAGGAGCAGAAGCAGACTCAGGCTGAATGGAAAGGTAGAGGCAATGTGAAGGAAATTGTAGTTTCTCAAAAAGACAAAAAGGTAAGTGAATTTTTAAAATTATTTATGAAGAAAGAGATGAAAATGTCATAACATAATGTATATTCGTGTAACAATTAAGTAATTAATGTTTGTATGAAATGTTGTAGGAGATATTTTCAAGATGTAGCCTCATTAAGCTGTCAGATGTGTCTGAAGAGATGAGGACGTTGAAGATTAAGGGTATTGTTCATGAGTTGGGGTTTGGTCCATTAATGGAAATAAAACCGAGAGCAATTCATCGTGACCTATGTTGCACTTTAGTAGAGAATTTTGATGTCCACAGCTCGATGATGGAATTTGATGGACATAAAATTCCAGTGTTGGTTGAAGATGTGGAGGCTGTATTGGGTTTGAGGAATGAAAGAGTGGATGTTGAAATGGGCACGGGAAATGTTGATGCAAAAGAAATGGCATCGAAGCACCGAATAAGGAGGGATACCACAGTGAAGGAACTTGAGGAGGAGATACTTAGCGGTGCTTTTGAGGGAGACAAGTTGAGAGCTCGTGTTCTTCTTTTCATTGTCGGTGTTTTTATAAGTCCAAATGCGAACTTGATGCCTTCCTTAGAACATTTGCGGTTGTTGTGCCCAACGGGGTTGAACGGAAATCTCAATTGGTGCAAATATGCATATGAGAGGTTACTTGATGGAGTAGCCAAGTGGAAAGTTCGTGGTGGGTTGGCATACATGACCGGATGCATCGCGATATTAGAGGTAATTTATGTTTAAAAGTATGTTTTGTTCGAACGTAGTAGTTGTTTCATGTGATTGAGTTTATTGAGTTTTATTATAATGTTTTGATTAATCATAAATGTAGGTGAGTTTATTTGATTTTTGGAGTGGAATCGCGAGCAGAAGAGTTGCTGCCGCTGATGGTCGCGGTCTCATACATGCTTGGGGCAACAAGAAGGAAGTAAGGAAGATTGTAAACAACCTCAAGGAAGAAAGACCTCCTAAAAAACCTAAGGTAAGTGGGTTAAACGATTTGGTATTATATAAGATGTTGTGGTTATATGAAATGATTTACTGATGATGTTTGCAGGTACTTGGGTATGATGACGATAATGTGGTAAGGGAAGAAGGGGAAAGATTCAATGGAACAAATGATGTGGTTATGAAGATGCTGCAGACGGTACTGTTAGAGTTGGGTGGAATAAAACATAGTCTGGAAGCCCGTGTAGAGAAGGAAAAAGAATTAGAAGAGAGTTTAAGGGAATTGAAGGAGGAATGCAAGAATATAAATGCCAACATGATAGAATTGCAGAAGTCGTTGAGGAAAGCTGATGGGGAACTTGTCGTTGTTGTTCAAGAAGAAGAAGAAGTGGTTGAGAAAGGGGAAGTCAGAGAGTCCGATCCGAACTATGGACTTGATATTGACGAGGACCCATTGATGGACGACGATGTCAAGTGGTTGAATGAAGAAACTGTTGCTGTCCCAAAAACAAAGAAAAAGGTATAAGCATTATAAGTTATTTTGATCAATGTTTCATCAAGTTAAGGTATGAGTTTATTGTTGTTGATATTGTTGGTGTTAACTTGTAGGGCAAGACAAGAGCAGTAGCTAATGCAAAGGTTAGTGGCAAAGGAATAAGAGTAGGAATAAGAACTTGGAACATGAATAAAGTCAGTGGTTGAAGGAAGCGTGATGTGGACAATGTTTGGTTTAAGTAGGGTTTGTTTAGAACATTATATGTTGTATTTGATTATGCATAATGGGTGAAATTCGCATGTTATTCAAACTAATTGTAGTGGTTCAATAATTACTAAGGTTTTCTAATAAAATTTAATTGGTTGAACGTGCAATACTTATTTGTGTTGTTAAATATTGAACAAAAAATGTGTAAGCATTGCAGATACTGACGTACGTGCAAGTACCGGAGGGAGTAGGCGCGTCAACGAAAAACACTTGCGACTATATATGGAATACGCCATTGCATGCAGGGTAAGCAATATGAATATGAAAGTATGCTACAATGATTTTGTTCTGTTCAATATAAGTTGTAAGTTTTTGTATGGGTGCAGTGAAGTCGTCGTAGATTTTGGCCACTCATATTTGTCTATAAGCGATACAGATACGATACGACCAGGAAGTTGGGTCGGTTCAATGGTTAGTAGGTTTGACTATTCCCCTTAAGCATTTTGCAACATATTTGAAGAAATTTAGTACGATAGATGCTATATGTTTTATTTATGGTTTAGGTTATAGATGTCGTTGGTTTTACAATTGTTGATGAAGATAAAAGGAAGCAATCTAAAACAAGGAGAGGGTACATCCCGTGTACATTGAGTGTATGTTTAATATTAAAGAATCTTATGTCTATTATGAACAAATGGATGTGGTTTTGTAAGGATACATGGTTAATAATAAATGTTGTCTTGTAGACTCAGCTTGTCGAAGGGATAATGGATGTTGGTTCAATTGCTGATTATTGGCGTCAGATTTTCAAACCGTATGGCCCGTTGATGGACTGTAATGTGGTACGAAGAAGCATTAATATGCTCCCCTGTCCCACTAAACTGTCACATTTGAGTCAAACTTTTTTAAGTTTGACTTCTTATAATTTAAAATTTATTATTGGTAAAAATATAAAAAAATACATTTTAAAAACCTTGAATCAAGTAGTTTTTAAATATATATTTTATAAATTTTAATTAATTAAAATTTTTAAATAAATTATAGACAAAGTTGAACAATTTTGACCAACATGTGACAGTTTAGTGGGACGGAGGGAGTATTAAACATCCCATGCACTTTCATGTCATATGTATATTACAATGGAAATCGTTGATTGTTTCAGCTCTTTATCCCCGTGAATGACAACGAGAATCATTGGTTTATGTGTGTGGTGGATCTTGATGCTGGTGAAGTGAAGCTACTCGACAGCTTGCCAATGACCCGAGCCAATGCTGCAAGAGTGTCTATGGCCCAGAACCTGGTAATAAGCGAGAACTACGAACTTTTATTCTTCAACCGTTTAAGATGTGCCGTAGTATGTAAAAACATAAAAATGTTTGTGCATGTAGAGGAATAGTTTAGGAGAATGTTTAAAAGATAAGAAGTTTGTCCAAGTGTTTGTCTCACCATCAAGGCCATTAAGCGATCTGCGCGTGATGGTGGAAAAAGTCAAACATCATGGTAATGGGTACATAGTTGTTATATTACAATACTTTGTGTTATTTTTGTTTAACAAATTGCAAATGATTACTCGTGGTATTATGTTAACACGAATTTGTATTCAAACATAGATGATTGTGGTATGTTTTGCATCAGATGGATGCAGCTTTGGAATGATAAGCCTATAGGGGAAGTTGTAAGTTCATATGATCTTCATTATACTTTGCTTACTTTGGTCATCTATACCGAAAAAATGGTCTTTAATAAATGCTTAATTTGTTTATACTTGTCTTACTAGACCGTTGGAAAATGAGATCAAATATTTCTTTTGTATGATCTTATCAGTCATGATAAGAATCGTTTGCGGAGGTCTATAAATGTTGTTGTAGGTCAATGGGTTACCTTCCAAGCAAATGAACAAAAGGTTCCAAAACATGGCACCTTTAAGCGTCCAGAATGGTAAGGGTTTAGGAAGCTATGCATTGTTTCTTATGTAATTGATTGCATTACGACGTGTAGTTAATGATTGTAATCTTATGCAATTTTGTTTGGTGAAGAACATGTCAGGGGAGGCACATGTGAATGGATGACAACGGATCTTTGACTGTTTGTTTGTGGCATTACGTAAAGGAACCCATTTTTTATGGGCCGTAACCATGTTTGTATGTATATGTACAGAAGTATATGTAGTAGAAATGTGGTGCAAGCATAAATAGGTTATGTAACTATAAACTAAAAACATTTTGAATGTATCTTATACAATTTTGGGGCCATAATGTGTTCGAACGCTTGTACAACAATTTTGCATTATATGATATATTTCAGCAGATAAAATTAGCATATGCATATGATTTTGTATGTCTGCAGAGGATATATTTGGTTGTATGTACAGTTATTTGAAGCATATTGGAGTGAGATAATCGTTTGGTTGTACTTACAGCTATTTGAAGCATATATACGTGAATTTGTATGTCTGAAGAGGATCTATTGTGTACACGTTTGGAATCTACATAACAGTAAATAATAAATTGTCATTTGGAAACACGATGAATTTGTAGGTAAAGTATAAACGAAAAGTCAATGAACTTGATGGAATCTTGATTAATACCTTCGATGTCGTGGTCAGAGATATGTTATCAACATGGATTCTACTCATCATTCTAACAATATGGGCCGACCTATGTGGAAGTCAATAGCAAACCCGTGTTAACTTTTCATGTATTGCCATACAACATACGTAAGTAGAAATTACTCACAGTTGCATCAGGTTGGGACATGTCTAGGTCAGGAGGAAAGTCTTCATCATCATCGAAGAACGTTGAGCTTGTCCCTGCAGTACCCGTCGGAAGTTGAAGCTTTAGTCCCGGGCATGTGTTCTTATTGTGTCCCTCCATTTTGCAGAATGAACATTGATTCCTCTGTTTTGTGGACGCATTAGGTTTTATTTTCTACTTCTGTTTTGCTTCCTTCTTTTGCGGGTCTCGAACGCTGTGTTGGCTTACCTTATGTGAAGAGGACTCATTCAAGGTTATGGACTGATCAAATTTAGCAGTTAGTCGGAGTAACTCATCTTTTGTGCTTTGAAAACTTTCGTCTGTTTGAGACACAAGGTAGCACAACCGCGATGAAAGTGAGCGTAGCGAAGAAAATCGAGACATTTGTTTTAATTCGGGAGGCACGTTGCTGTGAAGATAAGATGGAGCAGAGAGCTTAGCATTTTTTGTCCAGCACGGTAGTATTAAAAAATTAGGGAGCTCGGAGAAGTCTTCCAACTTAAGAACGTGCAGTTGATAGTGACATGGAAGTCCGACCGTCTCAAATTTCTGACAAGAGCATGTTATGTTATTTGTTGTGACATCAAGCACAACCTCATAGATTTTTTTCGGATCCTTATACTTTGTCAAACGATACGTCCGCGCACCTTGAAGCTTAAGAATCGGATGTAGAGCACGATACAGTGTCTCATTTTTCAGTTCATCCTGAACAATTTCAAATGATGTCCGGGTGAAGATGTCAGCTGCACTCCCTTCAAGGTCATGCAATTTGGTCATTGGGAAAGGCTTTGAGGAAGAATTTTTGAATTCTTCCCCCAACTCTGTTATACGCATCTCATTTATACCCTTGTCAATGGTACGAACAACTTCTAGATATGTCTTCTTATGTTTGAGGATAATGTTGAGGGCAAAATTCATTGATTCGCAGCGTTGTGTGGAGCGAACATTGGCGAAGAAATGTCCAGTAAGATATGCTTGTGACCACCTACCAACCGTCTAATCCTTCTCCACAACCCACGGATGCTGATCCACGTTAAAATGTTTCATAACTGATCTCCACTCGCGATCGGATTCCTCAATTGTCCACCAAGAGGACATACACCGTGTAAAGACGGATGTAAATTTGGGATCACCTACGTTTTCCTGGGCATTTCGAGAAAGATGCCACGAACATATTCGATGTTGTGCACATGGGAACACTGTCTTTATAGCCATATGCATGGCCCTATCACCATCGGTGACGACTGACACATGAGCTTTGTTAGACATTGCCTGCAAAAACTCCCTAAGTACCCACTCAAATGTGTTTGTAGTCTCGTCAGCTAAAATTGCCACACCGAAGACAAAAGGTATAAACCTTTTCTGCAGGTCAAACTGACACCGAAACCCCATAGGAGTGGGTTTAATGCCCCATAATGGAACAAAAGCACCAAAACCCCATTTAGGCAGTTTCGATGTCCCCTTCTAAATAATGTACCAAAGTATGCTTTTGGTTAACAATTTGTGTATGTACACATTTCCTTACAAGTAAATGACCCAACTTGAACCTTCGTGAAACTGTGTAATAAAGTAATGTATATACCATTTTCTCTTGCAAACTTGTACCAATTTGAGTACATTTTGCTACTACTAAGTGTATACAGTACCAAAACCCCTTAAGATGGTTTCGATCCCAGTAAAAGGAATTTGCCTTTTTAGTGTTGTGTCTTTTCACTGTAATCACATGAACCGTTTCATGTTCATCATGTATAAAGTTGGTTTCAATACCCCCAGAACGAATCAACCTTTTCAGTTTCTTGTCTTTTCACTAGAATCACATGAACTGTTTCTTCTTCATCACGTATATAGCTGGTTTCGATACCCACCAGAATGAATCGGCCTTTTCAGTTTCGTGTCTTTTCATTAGAATCACATGAACCGTTTCATCTTCATCATGTATACAACTGGTTTCGATACCCCCAACATGAATCAGCCTTTTCAGTTTCCTGTCTTTTCACTAGAATCACATGAACCATTTCATGTTCATATACCTTCAATGAACAGACATTGTGCCTTCCTTCTCTCTCAGTTTCCCTCCTTAGTTTTCACTTTACCTCCCAACTGAATTTTCCTATATATTAACAACTCTTCTCTTTACTCTTTACAACATCTTCTACTCAATATACTCAACCCTTCGCTCTGAAATCAGTTATTCACCATATTCTATTCAATATCTCCAGATACAATGAGTTCAAGTAGAGCTTCGAGTCACAATCCTCAGCCATTCGCAAAGAGGAAACTTGATTTCGACTTAGAATCAAACATCGATGATGATGTCTATTTTGATTCTGACGAAGAGGATGAACAAAGCCATGACACACTCAAAACAAGCAGATAGTTCAAGAAGTTTTTCGAGACCTTCGATAGAATGAACACAATCAATGACCCTTCTACTACATGGCATTGTCCATCATGTCAAGGAGGTCCTGGTGCCACTCATATGTTTCTTGGCCTTCAGTCCCTAGTGACACATGCCAAAACCAAAGGCGGACCAAAGCTCAAACTCCATTGCCAACTTGCTCAGCTATTGGACGAGGAATTGCGTAGAAGGGGTAATTCGGTTATTCCTCATGGTCAAACTTATGGGGAATGGAGTGGTTTGAGAGATGATCAAAATGATACTGATACTGTCTACCCCCCGCCTGCAAACGATGAGGAAGAGGATCACCAAATACTCTGGCCACCCATGGTGATGATAATGAACACAAGGCTTCATCAAGATGCTGAAAATGGGAAGGTAGTTATATAAAAAAATTGAATTATGTTTTCTTGAATATTACAATTCCCTAACTTGTAATCTCTTGCATTTTCTGCTTCAGTGGCTTGGTATGGTAAACCAAGAGCTTCTTGACTATTTCAGGTCCTATGATACTGTTGTTAAGGCTCACAATTCTTACGGTCCTCAAGGCCATCGTGGAATGAGCCTTCTAATATTTGAGAGCACGACAAGAGGTTATCTTGATACTCAGCGTCTGTATACCCAGTTTGGTGCCCAAGGTTTCGATAGAGAGGCTTGGGAACATTGTCAAGGCTTTTTGTATGGTCCAGGCAGATATCGCCAACTTTATGGTTATTTGGCTGCCAAAGTAGACATTGACAACTTCAACCGCCATTCTCAAGGTTTTCTCTATCATCATTTTCTTCTTTTATACAAGATGCACTTCTACTCATACTAATGCATACATGTTTTGTTCATTAGGCAACAATAGGGTCAGATATGAGATGCGATCATATGCAGAGATGGTTGGTCAGTACAGTTCACAACGAGAGGCTGGTTCAAGTGCCATAGATGGCAGAGGGCATAAAGGTCGTTTCCTTGGGCAGGGATGAGGATTGAGGAGGCACAATTCTTTTACTTTTATTTTTTTATTTCAATATGTATTTGAAGAACTTTGGAATTCATTTTATTTGTTTCCTAAATATACTTCATCCTTACTTTTCATATGATCCTTCTGTCTTAATCCAAATGTTAATTTTTAACTAATAAGGGGTTTCTTGAAGTCCTTTAAATATTTTCGTATATGCCAAACAAGCACCGAAACCATAAAATGGTGGTTTCGATGTCGCCTTCAAGGTCATCAATTTTCCCATTTTTTATTTGTGTATATACATAAACCCTTGTGTATGTAAGTAAATTGTGTATGTACACAATTCCTTACCACAATATCCATTCTCACCCTAACAAAATTAAACATGCGCCCCATTTCTGCTCAACCAGCACCGAAACCCAATATAGGTGGTTTCGATGCCACATAAAGGACTTTAACTTTTGCCCATTCTACAAAACTAGCACCGAAACTTTGTATAGGTGGTTTCGATGCCCTTGTAAAAACTTGTACGAAAGTATGCTTTTTAGTAAGAATTTGTGTATGTACACATTTCCTTACAACTAAATGAGCCATTTCGAACCATGGAAAAATTGTGTAATAAAAAAGGTATACACAATTTTCTCTTACAAAGTTGTACCATTTTGTGTATATTTGCTACTAATAATCGTATATACACAAATCCTAATAAAACTTGTACCAAAGTATGCTTTTCGGTAAGATATTGTGTATGTACACATTTCCTTAGAAGTACAAGAGCCATTTTGAACCTTTGTGAAACGTGTAATAAAAATGGTATATACCGTTTTCTCATACAATTTTTTACCAAATTGTGTACATTTGCTATTAATATGTGTATATACACAAATCATTATAAAACTTGTACCCAAAGTATGGTTTTGGGTAAGAATTTGTGTATGTACACATTTCCTACAAGTACATGAGCCATTTTGAACCTTCGTGAAACTATACGGTATATACCTTTTTCTCTTACAAATTTGTACCAATTTGTGTACATTTGGTTATAATATGTGTATATACACAAATATTTACAAAACTTGCACCAAAGTATGCTTCACGGGTAAGAATTTGTGTATGTACACATTTCCTTACAAGTACAC
This sequence comes from Hibiscus trionum, assembly GCA_030270665.1. Lineage (NCBI taxonomy): Eukaryota > Viridiplantae > Streptophyta > Magnoliopsida > Malvales > Malvaceae > Hibiscus > Hibiscus trionum. The sequence continues at coordinate 11,962,598 of BSYR01000055.1, read as the reverse complement.
GAGCCATTTTGAACCTTCGTGAAACTATGTAATAAAAAAGGTAAATAACTTTTTCTCTTACAAATTTGTACCAATTTGTGTGCATTTGGTACTAATACGTGTATATACACAAATCCTTATAAAACTTGTACCAAAGTATGCTTTTCGGGTAAGGATTTGTGTATGTACACATTCCCTACAGGTACATGAGCCATTTTGAACCTTCGTGAAACAATGTAATAAAAAAGGTATATATCGTTTTCTCTTACAAATTTGTACCAATTTGTGTACATTGGGTACTAATATGTGTATATACACAAATCCTTACAAAACTTGTACCAAAGTATGCTTTTCGGGTAAGAATTTGTGTATGTACACATTTCCTACAAGTACATAAGCCATTTTGAACCTTAGTGAAACAATGTAATAAAAAAGGTATATATTGTTTTCTCTTACAAATTTGTACCAATTTGTGTACATTGGGTACTAATATGTGTATATGCAGAAATCCTTACAAAACTTGTACCAAAGTATGCTTTTCGGGTAAGAATTTGTGTATGCACACATTTCCTACTGTAATCACCTATTTTATCCGGGGTGTCACCCCATTTTTATTTTTAATTTTTAATGGGCTATGTTATTATGTGTATCGAATATTTAATAAATAAAAACTAAAAAGAGAAAAGAAAAGGGAAAAACAATATGTATACATATATATTATTAATGTTATATACATATATCTATTATTACTATTATTATTATTTACTATTATTATTTTTATCTATCATTATCATTATTACCTATTATCCATTATCATTATTAATTATTATTACTATTTATTATTATGTTATTATCGTATATTATTATTATTATCTATTATAATTATTATAAGTGTTATATTTAATAATATTATTATTATTATTATTATTATTAAACATATATGAAATCTAAAAGGAAAAAAAAACTAATACATATACATAAGTAAAGCCCAATATTTAATATAAATAAAAGCTCAAAGTTTATTTAATTTTTAAATTCCATTTACAAATTAAAAACCAAAAAATGATACAAGGCCCATTTGGCCCAAATAATTGCCTAGCTCTAATATGATGGACAACAAGAAAAAACCCTAATCTGGTTTGTGTCTTGCGCAGCTAGCTTCCAGCCGTTAGATCGGGGATAGATCTAACGGCCCATATGATCCCAGATGAAAGGAAACCCTAGAGAGGCCCCCTTTGTCCTGGCGCCGCAAGCTTCCAACCGTCAGATATGGCATGATCTGACAGCCCACGATCGAGGCGGAGACCTCTCTAGAGCCCCAGACGTGTGTGATCAACGAGCGACGTTTTACCCTCCAGACGCGCGCGTGCAGTGCACTGCACGCCCCATCAGTTTCCCCACAGCCGTCCAGATCCATCTCCGACAGTCAGGATCGTCCCACGGCCCCGAACCGTCCTCTGGTCCCGTCCCTCGTACGAAGCAATGCATGCAACAAAAAAAAAATAGAAGCGTCATATGCTAAAAAATGCAACATAATTCAGAAATCGTACAAGCAACAACGGGTTTCAGCAGCCGAATGCAAACAAAATCAGAGCAACCAACAATGTATTTCGGCAATTATATGTATTTAGAAAAAGAGAAAAAAATGGAATTTCTCGGGCTATATAAACCCGAATTGAGAACAATGTGAATGGAGGGGTTTTTTCGGAGGTTTTTTAGAGAACGAGTTGTAATAAGAAATTTTTTAGAGAAATACAGAGCACAACCTCAACGTTTTCGGAGGTATCACTATCGTTTTTTATTTTTTTCATTTCGAATAGTATATAAAAAATATATAGAAGGTTAAGGTTTCGTTTTTGTTTTACCTTCGTGTCGGTTGGCTTCCCTTCGTCGACGATAAGCCACCCGTCCATTCAGCGGCTGTGCATGGTAAGTCAGAGGGATCGACAACCAAAAAGAGTTCTCCTTTTTCCTTTCAAACATTTTTGATTTCGATTGACAAAATATAAAAAAGGCTTCTGTTCGGGTTTCAAAAATGGTCGACAAAGGTTTTTGGGGTCTCCGGCACTGTTCAACGACGACTGGAGTGGGTTGACGGCTAGGGTTTTCAGAGGACGGAAGAGGGGGATGAGACTCTGTTGTTTTTTAGGTTTCGGATGAAAAAAGGTCTGAAATGCTTTTAATTCAGCTTATATAGAGTTTTAATGTTTTTAAAATGGTTTAATAGCGTTATAAGCCCCTCCGCGTCATTTTAATTGTGCGAGGGAGGGCTTCCGCGTTTTTAAATTCCATCCCAAGTCCCGGTTTGTTTTCAAATGTTTTCAATCTCATCCCTAATTTGGTTTCAATCTGTTTTCGAGTGGGAGAATCACTACCTTGGCCCTATAGTTTTTCACGTCTTTCTAATTTAATCCCATTTTGCTTTTTAATTAGCTTTTTAAATGGTTTATTTGTAGTTTTGATCCCTGCCAGTTTGCCTTTTTTATTATTAGCATTTTATTATGTTTTTTTATTCATGCATCGAATATATGTTTGGTTGCCAAATTTCTATATTTGTTTAGTGTGAGTGTTTAATTCGTGGGACATGTTTTTATGTATATGTTAGTTCGTATTTTTTATGTATGGTTTTTATTCATATAATGTAGTTTCATAATATATGTTTTGTTGTTTTTATGATGATTCGAATATATATTTGTGACATGCATTTTAATGTCATTTCATGTGATTTTTAATGCTAAAATTTACATGTTAATTAATTTTTAATCATAAAACGGAGATACCTATTAATTCGCGTATTCGGGTCAATTATCCTAGCTTATTGGATATCCCGCGAATATTCGGATTAATTCGAATCGTCTAAAGGTAAACCCGTAGATAATTAAAATGGACAAGACCATGACATCATTCTTTAATTGCTTGCATCATGCATAAAGGTGACGTATGGGATCCGAACCCTAAACTAACACAACAGTCAGTCTTATATGATGTCGGTTTAGTCTTTGGTCCGGTGTATCATCATCCTTTTTAATTAAATGTTTAATTAATTCGAAACTACCAATTTGGATAAGCTCGTATGATTAAAGTCCAATTTTCAATTACGAACCCTTAATTAAAGTCGTTTTAAATTTCAAATAATTTCCATCAATTTAAAAGCAACAATTGTTTTGGTACCGATTTCCGGGCGTGATGGGGGTGCTAACCCTTCCCCACACGTAACCAGCTCCCGAACCCTTTCAAATGAATCTCTGGTTTAGTTTTTACGGTGTCTGGCCTACCTCAGTGGCCGGTGGCGACTCCAACCGATAATAGATTTTCATAAAAGGTTTTTTTAAAACCCGAATTATTTTTAAAATCCCCTCTTTTAATTAAATGTTTTCAAAAAGCGGGGACCTTTTTAGTGGTAAGAAGAAAAAAAACCTTGTTACAGTCTGGCGACTCCGCTGGGGAGAATTTTTTTAAAAAAAACAAAAGAGAGTTAAGCCAAATAAATAATTGTTGTTTTTAATGATGGAAATTTTTTAAATTTAATTTGACTTTAGCGATGTGGTTCTTCCTTGATAATAAGACTTTAATTACACGAGCTTTGATAATTGGTGGTCTTGAATTAATTTTTCATTTAATTTAAAGGAATCACCGACATGTGTTGCATCACGCATTAAGCTCTATACCCGAGCTTCGTCCCTTAAGTGGGAGTGAAACGCCCATACCCACGTGAGTCTCCCTCCACGGGTCGGTAATTCACTTCCGGAATCCACGCCTTTGACACGCGAGCAGCCCTCCACGTCATTAGGTCGTGCTTTCCCTCGAATCGAAATCAATTCGCAAGCTTGTAATGGGCCAGAATTGGGGCTCTTGTTACCTTAGTAAGTGATAAGATAGGTTCGGGTACCCTTGTTAGAACCGAACCCACATGCATGAGAATCTAAGAAGCCCAACCCGATTAGAGCCATGCGGATAACCGTAGAATTAAAATTCATGCTATTAGGTCTTACATTGTTAATATGCTTTGATGTGTTTCCTTTCGCTTATTGTATTCAAGTATTCATTATTGTTGATACTAACCCAGTTGCCTTCTTGTCTTGTTCTGCTTATTTTTGCATATTCATCGTATTTTCATACGAAGTGTTGATTCGAGAACAATCTAAAGTTGAAAACTTTCACAACAGGAGAAAAGAGTCCATAGCAACGAAGCTCCCGAAGCGCGCTAATTTAGAAAGAGGGGACGAGCAAAATTTATTGAAAATCGTACCCTATGTGTTTATTTTCTTACCTCGTTGTAACAAGGCTTGATCTCCGTTATGGAAAGTTTTTTAATGAGGATGTTCATCGAATAAACATTTCCTTGCATTCGATTTTGTGTTTTTTAATTTGTTGCCTTCAATCATTTGTTTCAGTTATGCATACACAGTCATGCATTACATCATTAAGTCATGAGATCAATTGCTCGGGGTCATGGCAGTATTCATGACTATCGAAGATTCCGCATCCACACTTTACTCGCCATCAAAGGAAGCAAATGGAGGAGAGTTTTGCTAAGTTAGAAGCCGACTTGAGAAGGGTCCAAATGGGGCATATGATGGCCATGAATCCTTTTGTGAGTACCATCAGACTGCGGGGCACGAGATTTAGAGTTGTCCGGAATTCAAGCAGTTGGTTCAGGAATTGATAGACAATAAGGAGGTTGAATTCCTCGAAGAAGCTTAAAGGGTGGGATGGATGGCCAGCTTAACAGTAGTCAAGAGTTTTATGCATCCGAGTTTGCTTGTTTTCATTTCATTGCATTTTAATCTTTTCTTGAAGTAATGTGTGAAATCAACCTTGATACCCTTTGCCCGAAGGTAGCAAAGATCTTTTTGTAAGGGCAATAGACTGCATGTTTTTGAATTTCAATGAAAGGATGCACTGTGTTTTGTGTTTCAATTGCCTTTTCATTTTGTATGTATATATTTGTCTATTGAGTCCCCGTATATCAATTGCACAAGGGACATTGACCTTGACCCAAAGGTTGACTTCGAGCCGCCTTTGTCTAGTGGAAATCGAAAGCTTTGAAGATGATGAATATGTGCCTTACACTCCGAGTTAATTTGGTCATCTAATTAAGTACACAAAGAATTAGGGCCTTCGGGAGAATAACCAGAATTCTTCCGTGCTAAAAGAAGAAAAGAAAAGAGAAAAAAAGAAAGAAAAAGAAAGAAGAATAAAGAAAGAAAGAAAAAAGAGAAAAAAAGAAAAGAGAAAAAGAAAAAGAAGGGAAAAAAGAAAGAAGATAATAAAAGCGTAACAAAAGCACTCCAATGTTCGAAGCCTGGTAATAGGCATTTTCGGATACGAGTGTGGAATTTTTGGGGCACTTCGCTGTAGCAAAAGACCAATAAGGTGTCTATGCACCATTCACTTTAGTTACATGAGTGATGGTAATATTTTCAAATCATGACAATGCCGAGTAGCTCGGGGTTTTGTTGTTTGCTCCATCATTTATTTCGAGCCAAAGGAATGTGATGAGTTGACTTCCCCAAATCATAAAGAATTGAGACAAAGTAATAATGATAAAGGCAAAGCCTATTGAAGATGAATCTAATTGATTAAAAAGCTGAAATAATTCGGAGAGTATGTCGCATTTTTAGACATCAGCTCAGCTTTCGAGGTTTCCTAGACACATGATGCTTGAGGCAATCCTTGGTAAGCCATAGTAGCGTCGTTCGTGCACTTGATATTCAGGGTATTTAATTTGACTTGATATATTCATGATTTGAAAAGAAAAGTCAATTTTTAAAAATGCATCTCATTTTGAAATTAGAAGATGCAATCTAAATCTTTTGTGAAAACAAATTAATTTCCCATTGCTTCGGGGATAAAGTTTAGAATGCAATTCCATGAATACAAATGGTAGGTCATCAGCGGCCATGGTAAGGATAGTAGTAAGATTTCACATACTACAGTTCAGGGACTTGAAGCGAAGTTTCTGTCAAAACGCCTTGGTTGGTTCAAAGAAAGGGGACCTTGAAGAACTTAAGAGAAAAGTTTAGAGGCTTGGGGGCATGTGCTTCCCCTAATGTTGAGAAAAGAGAAAAGGCGTCATGTTAAGACAAAGAGAATAGTTGAGCACCCAGTTTGAATAGGGGCATTGTTTTGAGAACAGGCACTACGAGATGTGTTATGTCAAGTCTGACCAGTGGAAATCAACAGTCGAGATTTGGTAGAGATGAGAAAGCCAAAAGAGATTAAGAAGAAGGTCGAGATTGACTAATCCGAAGAGTGAAAGCGCCCGAGAAATTTTGATGTCATAATTCATGCATCACTTGTAGTTAGGCATCCCTAGGATTAGGAGCATGCTAACCCACATCATCATATCCTTTTTACCTATTTTCGACAAGTATTTTAAAGCTTTTCCCGTAAAAGAAAGCTCGCCTATCCGTTCAGGCATAAGGAGAATGGAACTTTTATCTTTTAGAACTCTCCTATTCGTTCATGCATATGGAGAATGGAACCCGCCTATCCGTTCAGGCTCTTGGAGAATGGAACCCGCCTATTCGTTCAGGCTCTTGGAGAATGGAACCCGCCTATCTGTTCACGCTCTTGGAGAATGAAACCTGCCTATCCGTTCAAGCTCTTGGAGAATGGAACCCGCCTATCCGTTCAGGCTCTTGGAGAATGGAAACCGCCTATCCGTTCAGGCTCTTGGAGAATGGAACCTGCCTATCCGTTCAGGCTCTTGGAGAATGGAACCTGCCTATCCGTCCAGGCTCTTGGAGAATGGAACCCGCCTATCCGTTCAGGCTCTTGGAGAATAGAACCAGCCCATCAGTTCGGGCTTTTGGAGAATGGAACCCGCCTATCTATTCGGGCTTTTGGAGAATGGAACCCGCCTATCCGTTTGGGCACTTTGAGAATGGAGTTTTTGCTAATTGTCTATACGATCGGACCTCGAAGGGTTGTAGAATGTTGAAATGAGAAAAATAGCTTCAGGCCTCCGCGACCGTTGCATTTTCTCGTACCGACTTCCAAACCACCAGTAGTTCAAGTGCATGGTGACTCGGAATCCAAACAGGGAAGTCAGACAAAATTGGTGCTTATGACCTTTGCTTTATTCTTGTTCCACAAGTATAAGCAAAGGGGGCAGTTGTAATCACCTATTTTGTCTGGGTGTCACCCCATTTTTATTTTTAACTTTGTTATTATGTGTATCGAATATTTAATAACTAAAAACTAAAAAGAGAAAAGAAAAAGGAAAAAACAATATGTATACATATATATTATTAATGTTATATACATATATCTATTATTACTATTATTATTATTATTTACTATTATTATTGTTATCTATCATTATCATTATTACCTATTATCCATTATCATTATTAATTATTATTACTATTTATTATTATGTTATTATCGTATATTATTATTACCTACTATTATTATTATTACTATCTATTATAATTATTATAAGTGTTATATTTAATATTATTATTATTATTATTATTATTATTATTATTATTATTATTATTATCTGAAAATCTAAAAGGAAAAAAACTAATACATATACATAAGTAAAGCCCAATATTTAATATAAATAAAAGCCCGAAGTTTATTTAATTTTTAAAGCCCATTTACAAATTTAAAACCCAAAAAATGATATAAGGCCCGTTTGACCCAAATAATTGTCTAGCTCTAATCTGATGGACAACAAGAAAAAACCCTAATCTGGTTTGTGTCTTGCGCAGCTGACTCCAAGCCGTTAGATCTAGGATAGATATAACGACCCATATGATCCCAGATGAAAGGAAACCCTAGAGAGGCCCCCTTTGTTCTGGCGCCGCAAGCATCCAACCGTCAGATCTGGCATGATCTGACGGCCCATGATCGAGGCGGAGACCTCTCTAGAGCTCCAGGCGCGTGTGATCCATGCGCGACGTTTCAGCCTCCAGACGTGCGCGTGTAGTTCACCGCACGCCCCATCAGTTTCCCCACAGCCGTCCAAATCCATCTCTGACGGTCAGGATCGTCCCACAGCCCCGAATCGTCCTCTGGTCCCCTCCCTCGTACGAAGCAATGCATGCAAAAAAAAAAACAGAATCGTCAGAGGCTAAAAAACGCAACAAAATTCAGAAATCGTACAAGCAACAACGGATTTCAGCAGCCGAATGCAAACAAAATCAGAGCAACCAACAATGTATTTTGGCAATTATATGTATTTAGAAAAAGAGAAAAAAATGGAATTTCTCGGGCTATATAAACCCGAATTGAGAGCAATGTGAAGGGAGGGGTTTTTTCGGAGGTTTTTTAGAGAACGAGTTGTAATCAGAAAATTTTTAGAGAAATACAGAGCACAACCTCAACGTTTTCGGAGGTATCACTATCGTTTTTTATTTTTTCATTTCTAATAGTATATAAAAATATATAGAAGGTTAGGGTTTCGTTTTTGTTTTACCTTCGTGTCAGTTGGCTTCCCTTCTTTGACGATAAGCCACCCGGCCGTTCAGCGGTTGTGCATGGTGAGTCAGAGGGATCGGCAACCAAAAAGAGTTCTCTTTTTTCCTTTCAAACATTTTTGATTTCGATTGACAAAATATAAAAAAGGCTTCTGTTTGGGTTTCAAAAACGGTCGACAAAGGTTTTTGGGGTCTTCTGCGCTGTTTAACGGTGATAAGAGTGGGTTGACGGCTAGGGTTTTCAGAGGACGGAAGAGGGGGATGAGACTCTGTTGTTTTTTAGGTTTCGGATGAAAAAAAGGTCTAAAATGCTTTTAATTCAGCTTATATAGAGTTTTAATGTTTTTAAAATGGTTTAATAGCGTTATAAGCCCCTCCACGTCATTTTAATTGCGCAAGGGAGGGCTTCCTCGTTTTTAAATTCCATCCCAAGTCCCGGTTTGTTTTCAAACGTTTTCAATCTCGTCCCTAATTTGGTTTCAATCTGTTTTCGAGTGGGAGAATCACTACCTTGGTCCCTATAGTTTTTCGTGTCTTTTTAATTTAATCCCATTTTGCTTTTTAATTAGCTTTTTAAATGGTTTATTTGCAGTTTTGATCCCTTCTAGTTTGCCTTTTTTATTATTAGCATTTTATTATGTTTTTTATTCATGCATCGAATATATGTTTGGTTGCCATATTGCTATATTTGTTTAGTGTGAGTGTTTAATTCGTGGGGCATGTTTTTTTTATGTATATGTTAGTTCGTATTTTTTTATGTATGGTTTTTATGGATATAATGTAGCTTCGTAATATATGTTTTGTCGTTTTTATGATGATTCAAATATATATTTGTGACATGCATTTTAATGTCATTTCATGTGATTTTTAATGCTAAAATTTGCATGTTAATTAATTTTTAATCATAAAACGAAGATACCTATTAATTCGCGTATTCGGGTCAAATATCCTAGCTTATTGGATATCCCGCGAATATTCGGATTAATTCGAATCGTCTACAGGTAAACCCGTAGATAATTAAAATAGACAAGACCATGACATCATTCTTTAATTGCTTGTATCATGCAAAAAGGTGACGTACGAGATCCGAACCCTAAACTAACACGACAGTCAGTCTTATATGATGTCGGTTTAGTCTTTGGTTCGGTGTATCGTCATCCTTTTTAATTAAATGTTTAATTAATTCAAAACTACTAATTTGGATAAGCTCGTATGATTAAAGTCCAATTTTCAATTAAGAACCCTTAATTAAAGTCGTTTTAAATTTCGAATAATTTCCATCAATTTGAAAGCAACAATTGTTTTGGTACCAATTTCTGGGCGTGATGGAGGTACTAACCCTTCCCCACACGTAACCAACTCCTGAACCCTTTCAAATGAATCTCTGGTTTAGTTTTTACGGTGGCTGGCCTACCTCAGTGGCCGGTGGCGACTCCAACCGAAAAAAGATTTTCATAAAAGGTTTTTTTAAAACCCGAATTATTTTTAAAATCCCTCTTTTAATTAAATGTTTTCAAAATGCGGGGACCTTTTTAGTGGTAAGAAGAAAAAAACTTTGTTACACCTACAAGTACATGAGCCATTTTGAACCTTCGTGAAACAATGTAATAAAAAAGGTATATACCGTTTTCTCTTACAAATTTGTACCAATTTGTGTACATTTGGTACTAATATGTGTATATACACAAATATTTACAAAACTTGTACCAGAGTATGCTTTTCGGGTAAGAATTTGTGTATGTACATATTTCCTTACAAGTACAAGGCCATTTTGAACCTTCGTGAAACTGTGTAATAAAAAAAGGTATATACATTTTTCTCTTACAAATTTGTACCAATTCCTGTACATTTGCTACTAATATATGTATATACACATTTCCTTATAAATATTTTACCAAAGTATGCTTTTGGGTAAAAATTTGTGTATGTACACATTTCTTATAGGTACATGAGCCATTTTGAACCTTGGTGAAACTGTGTAATAAAAAAGGTATATACATTCTTCTCTTACAAAATTGTACCAATTTATGTACCTTTTCATGTATCAGTTTGTGTACCGCTTTTTACCCAGTAAACAAGTCTGCTGTTTTTTAGCTTGTATTTAAAGGTTGTTCTCTAGAAGTCCACGAGGGGAGGCAAGCCAGAAGCTTACCTCATTCTAAATTTGGCTATAGCTTCTTCTTTTCCCATATCTCTTTTATTCTTCTTGGTCATTTCTTTAAAAATCCAACCTTTATCACTCAAATCATTATTCGAGGGCTTCACTTTGAGGTATGAATCATTGGAAGTGGTGTGGTAAGAGCTTGGTTTGAGGGTTTAAAGGGGTTTTGAGAAAATGGGATGAACTGGTGGATTTGTTCTCGTTTGAAGTTGTTAAATTATTTTTGGCATAATACCAAAAAATATTTCCTAACATTTTATTGAATAGTCACTTTGGCCCCTATTTCTTTTTCTTTTGAGCACGTTGACCATTAATGTTTATTTTGAGAAAAAATGGCCCTCATTGATAAAAAATATTAGTTCACTAAAGGTAAACACCTATGTATGGCGTGAAAATACTACACAACATCCTACACTAACATAACAATACCGCATTTACAAAGATTTTGCAATTTGACCTTGAGAGGGAACAAACTCAAGCCTTTATTAGGGATAGCTCACACCTTAATCACTCAATGCATGATATCATGTAGGATCATCATGTCATTTCAAGGTGTTTACCGTTAGTTAACTAATGATTTTCATCCTCGAGGGGCCATTTTGACTCAAAATGAAACTTTGCGTGTTGAAGTGCTTCAAAAAAAGAATATGGGTCAAAGTGAATATTTAGTCAAACATTAAAGGCATTTTTTGATATTATATTTTTCTAGCTTCCATTAATCCTCTTGCAAGTTAGTAATCCATTTCACACTTCTTTGGTTAGTGAAAGAAGTTGGAGAGTCTTCCAAAACAAAGAACAAGGTGAAAGCTTGAGGAAGGAGGTGCAATGAGCTCATTTTGGTTTAGGAGTAAGGTACATACACTTTGAAAATTGAAATGCTCCATGGACATCCGAAATGTGATGCATTGCATGCTTGGTTGTTGCATATCTAAGCTTTGAGTGTAAACCATGCTTGATTGATCAAAGTGTGTTAATTGATGTTTATGATGATTGGATTTGATGTTAAATGACCCCAAATCTCCCCTAAATTATAAGAACCATGTAGGAACTTATGGTAGTATTTTAATGAGACTTGAATGTGATTTTAGTGACTAAAAATATATTTTTGGCTGGGGTATTGATACCCTAAGAATAGGTTTCGATACCCATTGATTTTTTGGGAAAATCTGGGCAAGTTAAAGCTTTGGTTTTGATACCTCTTTTAAGAGGTATAAAAAATGTTCACCCAATTTTAAAATCTTTAAAGTAAGTTTGGATACCTTAAACTTTGAGGGATCAATGGTTTCAAAACTCATGCTTGGGGTTTTGATACCTCAAACACCAAAATAAAAAAGGTTTCAAAACCTCAAGGGTAGTTTTGATATCTTAAGGGATGGTATTGAAACCCAATATGGGTTTCGATACCCTCTATAGAAAATTGGGAGAAATGATCATTGAGGGTTGATAAATGGTAGAATGGCATAATAAATTAATGGTGGGTTAATATAGCTTAAATAATAAGGATGATTATCTACCCTTCCATAATTTATTAACTACTTAGTAATTATAAAAAATGATGTGTTAATGGTTATGTGAACAACCCATGTGTGGTTGACTTGTGAGATGATTGAATGCCTTGAGAGCATTGCTTATAATGTGATTATTGTGTTGTTATGATTCGGATGCCCAGTGTGAGTGTTGCAACATCATGGTAAGTACATGCTAGGTGTACGTTTTCGAGGCTTTGTGACACAAGGCTCACATATGCATGTTTCAACTGAATGTATGCTTTTGACACTATGCATGTGACACCATAATTCATTCAAAGCCTGTTTATATATGAATGTTGTTTGACTATGATGCTATTGTCAATTATGATTGCAATTTCCGAGCATTCAAGGGCAAAATCAGTTAATATAGCCGATTTACAATATTGGTATGAAAAAACAGAAAAAGGGGGAAGAATCCTTGATTTCTTTCCTCGATTGCAACAAGATTTCCCTTGTTCGAACTAATTTAATATGAGATCCCTTTAATTTGAATTGGTAGCCGATTCCTTTCCTCTTTATGTTTCGCCTTGATTTTCTTTCCTTTTTTACTCTGATTCGGTCAACGAAATTCTTTCATTTTTCATTTGGATTCGATTACCGATCTCTCTTTTTTTGCTTGTTGTACACGGTTGGGTGAGAGACATGGAAGCAAGGGCTTAGCAGCGGCTGCGGTGGTGTGTGGCGGTGGAGTGTGGTAATCGCGACGAAAATTGAGGGAGCCAAATGGTCGAGTTAAGACTCGAAGAGTCTGGCGTGTGGTCTTCACGCGCGCATTGGGAGCTGAAGGGGCGTCATCCGTCTTGATCTGGGCAGTTGGATCAGATTTGATCCAACGATGATAAGCTGGCTGCGCAAAGGAAAGAGAGGATTAGTTAGGGTTCCCTTTTATATGTATTTGGGCCAAATTGGGCCTTTATTATTGTAATCAAACTATTTATTATTTTTATGGACTATTTCAACTTATTGGGTTTTACAAATGAATTCCATATATGAGTTATATATATAAAGAATGAAAAATAAAATTAAAATGGGTCAGATAAAATTAGATGACTACAAATTCAGATTTTCGAGGATGAACATCATCGTTTTTCCATTAGACCATTCGTTGGGTTCACTTTTATTTAATTTATTCTCAAACACATTTTTGTTATTTTATATCATTCAAATATTATATTTGTTTTTTATTAAACATTTGATTTTGCTATAGCATTATAATTACACGAATGGATTACATCTAAGTTTTAAACCCTAATAATTTAAGGGCATAAATTCAAAAATAGCCCCCAACGTTTGACCTTTTGGTCACTTTAGCTCTCATTCTTTTTTTGGTGCAGACAAACCTTTAACGTTTCATTTTTCGTTCAAAATCCACCCTCGTTAGATAGAAACCATCAGTCAACTAACGGTCAATACCCTTCGATGACTTGGCGATGCTAACATGGCATCAATATATTTTAAAAAATAATTATTTTTTATATTTATTTTATATTAAATGTTAACCAATCAGATCATGACACGTGACATCATTTTATTGGTTTTAAAATAATGACTTAAAATAATAATATGGAGCTATTGGGATTATACCTAGGTCTAGTGGGTGAAAGGCTTTGCGCCTAACCTCTAGACCAACCTCTTAATTTTTTTGAAACAAAGAACAATTGTTGAATTTCATTTCAAGAGAAAGGATTACTAAGTAGTCATACCCAAAGCAATAGAAGCACATAGTATATAAAATACATCAAAAAGAAAAAGGGCATAAAAAATTAAAACAAAATCCTTCACTCCATAGAAGACCGTGCAAAATCTTCAAACAAAAATTAAGCAACTTTAAAACTTCGACCAGAATGCTCCAGGAAATCTTCAATACTCTTCGCTGCAAGCATCAGACACATCGACAAAACAACCATGAAAAGGCATCAAACACTGATAAGACCACTGATCATCTCAAAGGAGATAACTGGCATGAAGACATGTATATGTGTCACCAGGACAGATTAAAACTATGAAATTGTAGAAACTGCAAAAGATGCAGAGATAGATACTGTGAAAATTGCAGACATATAAACTGGCATGAAAGAAGGCAAGAGATTGACAGAAAAGAAAATATAAACATATTTCAGTCGAAGTAAAGCACATAAAACTAAAAGTAAAACAAAAGAGAAAACAACACAAACACTCATCAAAACGATGATATTTATTTATTTACAAAATCAGTCAACGACAAAACCATCGCTGGAAAAAAAACTCAAATGAAAAGAAAACCATAAAAGTTTAAAAAATTACTTTATAGAAAATAGAGAAAATGGAGAAGAGAATTTTTTAATCTTAGCATCCAACCTCCTAATTTTGTAAGTAAACACCAAATTCAATATATAACCCCATCAAAATACCATGGCTTTTTCGTACACGAGACAACTACTTACCGACGACATCTGCCTTTGGTGGAATGTGCATTGGTGCATTAATCGTATTAGTCGGTTTCATGGGAGCAATCAGTTCATGGACTAGGATATTGTTAGAAAAATGGTGTTAATCCAAGAATAAATAATAAGATAAAATATTATTATTTAAACGAACAATAAGAAATTACTGACAATACAACAATATGTAAATCAAACCGATTTGAAACAAAAAACCAAAGGAAACATGTTGAGGCCTACACGAACGCATTTTCCTTAAGATGGATTCGGCCGCTCCTATGGTGCTTAAGATACGTCGGACGTCTATCTCCCATGATACAACAACATACTGAACACAACAGTAGCATGTCTGCAGTGATCAACGAACTGTAACCTCGCCTTCTCCTATCACCAAAAACCACTTGTAAAATCCACAGAGTAAAACAATACAAATTTTCTGTGATTTTTAGTTGTGTTTAAACCTAGAAGTTTTACTCCCTATTTACATGAGTGTCATGAGGGTATAAGTGGAAATTTAACCTAATGGGGCATTTAATATTAAGAATCAATTGGTTTTTCTATAGAGCAATTTCCAAAATTACTATCTGAATTAAAGGTAACTTTCAATATTTAACCTTTTAATTACAAGATAAAATTTGGTAAATATATGCTCTTATTTGAGAGAAAAATATTTTAAATTTGGGTCAAAATATCTGCTAGCCCACGAAGGACCAGACCGGTTCAGACATTTGCGTTACTTATGTCGTGCACGTCTGCACATTTACGAACCAACAAATGGTTCCACATTTTCCTCAACAACGTTTGAATTAATTTCTCATTTGTTGAGTGGATCGAATTAACCGATATGGCCATGAGGGGGTGAATTGGAAATTTAAAAAATGAAGGGAGCAAAATGAACAATTAAAAATGACGGACAAGGCAATTACAGTGGTTTAAGTTTCTAAACAAGCTCTACATCCACTACCTTAGCTCCCACTAAGGATTTTCAACAAACTCTTCACTAATTTGTTCTTCCCCTTTTCTATGCTAATGAGGCAACCTTTACAAATGTTCAATCTTTCTACCTAAAGATTGAACCACAAGACTCTCACTTACAAAGAAGATGTTGGCTATTACAATTGATCTCTCAGAAGATAAATATAGCCCAAATTGATTACAAACACTCCCCAAAATCACAAAATTGATTTACACTAAGAACTCTTGCACTAAGTGCTTAGGGTTTGGATTTGATTGCTTGGGTGCTGCTTTGAGGTTCAATGGTTGTTGATGGTGCTTTTATACCTTCTCATTGATTTCTAGCCGTTTGGGTGGTTGATATCATCAATAGAGTCGTTGGGGCTCTCTCTTTCATCCATAAATGTTGTTCTGCAACTACCCCTATCGGAACACGAGGCCTTATATCGAAACGGACACCAAAAAAAAGAAAAAGATGTTGTGTGTAAAAAGGGACTCATACCGAAATGGCTATAGGCCGTATCGAAACAGATTGAAACTGTAAAATGCCTTTAAGTGTAAAAATTGGACCTATTGAAACGGCTATAGACTGTATCGAAATGTTTTGAAACCGTAAATTGGTGTTTTGAAACAGCAAAGGGGTGTATCGAAACACTTAAACCAATTTTTCAAAAGTTCAGTTCTGGCAAGTAACGACTAGTTCATTTAATGCCCAATTATGAAAATACTTAACCCCTTCGAAACGACATTTAAAAACAAAAGCCTTGAAAAGCCTTGATGAAGGTTGTATCGAAACGAGCCCGTTTCAAAATCCTTGTCTCGAAACAGATTAGTCCGTATCGAAACGAATGTTTCTAGTGGCAAAACGTATCGAAATACTTTAGGGGTGTTTTGAAACTCCTGGGTAATTTTGAGTATTTTGGCTTTGAAACACTTAGAAAATTTTATGGGGTTTAAGTTTTAACTTCAAAACATTTTAAGTCTAAAATTTACATGTCAAATGCGAGTCTTTTGAGTACTTAAAAATTTATTTACTTTGTAATTTAGTCCTTAGATTATTTGTTATATCAAAATCAAACATTGGTTTTACAATCTCCCCTTTTGATATAACAAAACCAAAGTAAATTTTTAAGTAAACTCCCCCTAAATTGAAGCTAGGTTTTGAAAAAGATTTTGAAAATTTTAGCTTAACCCTCCCCCCTTTTTGTTAGATCAAAATCAATGAAGGAATATAATCATGAGATAAAGCAATATAGCACAAGACAAAGCTTAATTAAAGCAACATAATTTCATTAAGCATAATAAAGAAAAGCAAAATAATTCCACAATATCCAAACTTAAAACAATATATCAAAACATAGGTCTTAAAACAAAAAAACATAGATAGGTGCAAAAATAGGGAAATCCTAAACTAGATGATATGCAATAGAATGCAAAGATCTAAGGCTCATCATCATCTTCATCTTCGTCATTGGCGGTGCTCCTTTGAAATTGTCTCCACTCGCCATAGAAGCCGGTAAAAGACATATCCATTGAGGCTTGTTGAGTTTCAACCGAAGTGATTTGATTCTCAACACTTTGGACACGTCCCTCCAAGGAAGTGAAGTGAGTGTCGATAGCAGAAAAATTGGAGTCCATGTGGGTTCGTAAGCCATTGAATTGCTCGGTGAGAAAAGTCATGAGAGCTTCATTGTTTGGTGGAGCAACTTGAGGTTGAGGTTTGGGGGTCGCAACTGGAGGAGGATGCTCAACACGAATCAACTCTCCATCAATGAAATGAAACTTGCAACGAAGAAGAGTGCGCTCATCGATGGGATCCTTGAGAGATTCAAAAAGTCAAGAGAGCAATCGATCCCCAACTTTGAGAATAAGTAACTCAAGGCGGTGTCATAAGTGAAGGAAGTGACAAGATCTGAGTTGCGGTTTTGAACAAGATGTACCATCTCGGCAAACATGATTTGGTAAAGATTTGGTCGACGTTCCTCATGAAAGCAACGAATCCAAAAATCTTCGACTTGCCGAATGTGGGAGAACTTTCCTCCGGATGGACGAAACCACCACGAGACCATAAGATGAAGGATACGATCACGAGCATCAAGGATCGTGACGGAACCACCGAGAGTATGTCCCAACAAGTTTTCATCCGAAATACCCTCATCTTCAAACCCGAAAACATTGACCAAGGTTTGTGGATCAACCCGAAACTTCTTCCGCATTAGGTAGGACTCAATGACAATCACTTGAGAATGATCGACATTTGAGATACATCGGGCATTGGCATAGAAGAGAAGAACCATGTTACAGAACAAAGTACCGGGTAAGCCCAAAAAGGATAAGAAATTCCAACGCCTTAATAAGTGGAGATAGAGAAATTGAAATCGTTCAGAATCCAAAAAGTGTATGGAGACAATACGCTCAAGACAAATTGTATGATCTTGAAAGAGCTTGAAGTTGGTATAGGCGTCTTTGTTTCAAAAACTCTATTGATAGAGTAGAGTGAGGTTGGGATGAGAGGAATCATCATCAATGTTAGAACTTCCATCAACCTCATCGGTTCGTACTCTCTTCTTAGAACCCATATTCGAAATCTGGAAATAAATCAAGACACAAAATCATGTATGCGTAAATCAATCAAATTCAATCCAATTGGCAATTCAATAGTCAAGGTGTTGATAAAAAACTATATAATATAGGTTAAATACATATATAAATATAAAACAAATTTTTGGTAAAAATAATTTCGAAAAACAATAAAGAAAAATATATGATATAGTTTTTATATTCGAACCAAAAAATTTTGATTTTTAAAGAAATTTTGCAAAAACTTCAAAACCCATACTATAAGTATATATTCTATACAAAAATTTAGTAAAGAAATTAAAGAAAATAAATGAAAATTTAAAAGAAAAGAAAAAAGGGTTTATACCTTGTGTTGTCACTAGATTTTCACCTCTTTATTATTATTATTATTAATTGTTCTTGTTGTTGTTGTTGTTGTTAAAGCCAAAAAAATGCAACAAAAAAATAATAATAAAAAGAGTCAGTTTGAATTAAATAAGGTGTCCTGTAATAAACCCATTTAAAATAAAGCCCACTCCAAAAATTAAATAAGTAAGAACCCATTTTAAGTTTTTTTTTTCAAAAGGGCCCAAACTAACCCATTTGTGTTTGTCTTTTTTCTTTCAGGTTTAACGTAGATCGTTGGATCTAGGGCATTAAGGATTAAGAGACCAGATTGGATCAAGCAAAATAAAAAAAAAGGGGAATGGGTACCAGCCCGCGCCGACAGGCGCCTGGCGCGTCACGCGCACAGGGATGGTGTCCTAAATCCCAATTCGAAACGGTGGCTGGGCTAACTGTCGGTCTTCTCCCGTCGTCCTTGCGCCACGATGGCCGCCGTGAAGGGTGTCAGTCGACTTGCCTCGATCGACCGGTTCTGTTACCGCCGACTCTGCATCTTTTGTCGCCGGTTGCTCACTGATTTAGGGGAAAAGGGTTCGAACCCTAATTTAATCTTGGGGCTAAAATCCCAAAATTCGAGCCAATTTGGATGAAATTTTGCTCAATTCTCAACGGGTCAATGCTATTGATATTAGATGGATGATTTTTAGGGGAAGAATTTGGGGTTTTTGTCTCTAAATTGCCTTGAATATCACTCCCCAAAACCCTATAAATAGTGCCTAATTCTTTTGTTCATGACACCAAATCACCAAGTAAATCACCCTTCAAAAAAATTCCGAAAATTCTATGAAAATTGCTAGAAAATTGTGGAAGTTGGTTCAAGTTTGGAGGATCTTCAGATCGAGTTCTTGAAGAGGAATCAAGCTTTTACGATGGCAATTGGGGTCGGTTCGAGGTCGAATCTTCTTCTTCAACGGTAAAATTTTCTTTTCTTTATATTCTTTTAATTTATTTTCTGGATTGATTTTTGTTTGATTAGTTCTCGCTTTTAGGTTGCTATTTGATGTTGAAATTGATTTTTTGAGCTTGGTAATTTTTCTTTTGTTTGTTTTTGATATTTTTTTTAAAAAAATGATATGAAGTTTTGTCTTGATCCATTTCATTCTAAAAAAATAAAAGTGTTTTTTTGTTTAAATAAGGATATTTTTAAATAAAACAAGGATTTCATAAAAGATTTAAATTTCAAAAAAATAATAAATCTTCCAATTTTTTTAAAAAAGGTTTTGTGAATAGTAAATAAATATAACTTTTAAAATTCTTAAATGGATAGTTTCAACAAACAAATGATTTAAGAAATGTTTTTTTTCAAAAAAATAAAAGGGCTTGAAATTTTTAAAGTCAAAAAGGTATTTTAGGAATAAAGGTTTTTTAAAAAAAACTTAAACAGAAAAAAGAAAAATAAAAAAGGATTTTAAAACGTAAAGATTTTAAAATATAAAAGGTTTTAAAAAAAACTCATAATTCCGAACGTTTATATGGTTTTAGATTTTCTTAAGCTTCATTTTTGGGTTATTCTTGTTTTCAAAATTTCAAGTAAAAGGTGGGAGTTTTAAGGGTTTTTCGTTTAGCTTTTGATTTGTAAAGTTTACTTATGTTTTAATCTTGCCCTAAAGAATGTTATATGTGAAAATGGTGGGGTTTTGATGAAAATCCCGAAATGGGTTTTTGTGGGTATTTTAAAAGGTTGAAAACTTGAGTTTTTGGGGTATCTTTGTGAAAGAGAATTAGGCTGATGATATATTGATGCTTGAGGGTTATTTTGAAGGTGTTTAAAGATGATTTGGGTGTTGGATTCGATAGTTTCTGCTGGGTTGTGTGTGAGTACGAAAATGAGGATTTTTGGGTTAGTTCATGGCTTGGTATTGTAGAGAATGGTCTTGTGTTTGAAATCTGATTTGTGACAGCGTTTTATGGATGATTTGTGTAGTAATGTGTTGTTTTTGGTTGATTAGAATCAAGGGAAAACGTTGAAGAAGCTTCGGGCTCGATTCCGGGAAGTTTGGAGGCTTGATTCGGCTTTCTCGGTTTGCTTAAGGGTGTTCGGTGAGTGGATTATTTTAAATGGTTTTAAATTGGTTCAAGTGTGTGATTGAGGTGTTAGATTGTGCTTGGTACGCCAATCCAAAGAGGGGATTAAGTTGGTAGCTTAATCTCTTGTTTGGCTTTATGAGTTCTTGCATAATTTGCATAATCGTGGTCTTGTGTAGTATGTATTCGTTATGCATGTTGATATATATTGATGATGTATATGGTGATGATATGTTGTGTGCATGATGTTGAAATCATGGTAAGACTTGTATAGTATGATTGGCACTAGTTAATTACCGAGTATAAATGATCATCCACATAACAAATCTCAAAGGTACGAGAACTAAGCTCTGATACCACCAAATGTAACCCTCTTAGCCCGGCCTAGACGGTTGGCCCGAACTACGAAGATTACACGGAGAAAACCAAAGTCAACCAAAAAGTCAACCTTGGTTAACGACCCTTTTTTTCCTTTTTAATCTTGTCTAGATACATGTTAACCCTAAGTGAGTACTCATGGAACATATATGAGAAAGGCACAGCGATCGAACAGCAAGGAGGGACTCAATTGCACTTATTACAAGTTTAGGGACCAATTTGTAATTTCTGTAAATTAGAAGGTCATAGCTGATTTTAAGGTTACCAATATGAAATTAGTCACATTACACGCTTCTCTGCCAAAATTCAACTTAATTGGACATCTCAAACTCAAGCAATTGCAACATCAACATTTAGGACTAAAATGTAAATCTTGCAAACTTCAGCACCATTCAAATCAGTGCCCAACGGTCACCTGTTTCGAA
Source organism: Hibiscus trionum (assembly GCA_030270665.1). Classification (NCBI taxonomy): domain Eukaryota; kingdom Viridiplantae; phylum Streptophyta; class Magnoliopsida; order Malvales; family Malvaceae; genus Hibiscus; species Hibiscus trionum. Next base: position 11,941,331 of record BSYR01000055.1, on the reverse strand, counting down.
ACAGCGTTGACCGTTCCGAAACGCGGGTTGGTTCCGAGACTGGTTCCGAAACAAGGCCTTCCAGTAGCCAAAACGTTTCGGAACGCCCCTTAGCGTTTCGAAACACGAAGGCCATTTCAGGCCCCCGTTTCGAAACACTAAAGGGTGTTTCGATACGGTTTGCCCAGATTCAGCAGCAAAGTCTGGTTTTTCAAGCATAAACCCATTCAAACACTTCCTAATGACTCCCTAATCATGTCAACAAACCATCATACATAAATGGTACATGTTTAGAACTCCTAAACACATTCATAGCATCAAACATGGTAAACTCATATTTCTAGAGGCATGCTTCCTAGTCAAGCAACCCAATAAGCAATCCAAACCTCAATGAATTATTAAAGGCCATATACAATTCAAAACAACCAAGGCAAACATGCCATAACCACAGGGAGTTTAATACATCTCCCAGAACAAAGTTTAGATTCTCATTGCCAAGTTACCAAAACTAATAGTGTATGGAAACATCACCATACATGAGCTTGGTTTCCCTTGGACACTCTTAGCTTCCTTGTTGCCCTTAAACACTTCAATTATCTGCATTACTGGTACAAGAGAGAGAGAGCGTAAGCACAAATGCTTAGTGAGGCATGCTCTAAGTAAACCAAAACAATAATGCATTTTTAGAAAACACATCCAACAAAGCTTTTAAACCACATACTCATCTCTTTCTCATGCTACCATGCATCATTTACAATCATCTCATGCTTCGTTTGTAACCCCCTTAGCCTGGCTTAGACGGTTGACCCGAACTACGAAGATTACACGGGAAAAACCAAAGTCAACCCGAAAGTCAACCTTGATTAACGACCCTTTTTTTCTTTTTAATCTTATCTAGATGCTCATTAACCTTAAGTGTACCCTTGAGAAACACATACTTGAAAAACTCAACGGTCGAAATGCAACAAGGGACTCAATTGCACAACATACAAAAGTTAGGGACCAAATTGTAAATTCTGGAAAGATGAAAGGCTTAGCTGATTTTTAAATTACCAATATCAAATTAATCATATTATATGCTTCCCTGTCAAATTTCACCTCAAACGGACATCTCAAACTCAAGCAATTGCAAATACAAAATTCAGGACTAAAACGTAAAGCTTGCAAACCTTAAACCATTCAAATCAGTGCCCAACGGTCATCTATTTTGGAACGGGGGTTGACCGTTCCGAAACATGGGTTCGTTTCGAGACCTGTATCGAAACAGGGCCTGGTAGTGGCCAATTCGTTTCGGAATGCCCCCTACCCGTTTCGATAGACGAAGGCCATTACAGGCCCCCGTTTCGAAATGCTAGTGCCCGTTCCGATACGGATTGCCCAGAAAGTACAAAATTTGCTGGTTTAACATACATTTATCCACTCAAACACATCCTAATGACTTCCTAATCATGCCAACAAGTCATCATGCATATAAGGTACATGTTTGCAACATCAAAACACATTCATGGCATCAATTAGGGAAATTCACAAGTCTATAGGCATGCTTCCTAATATCCAAAGCCAACCAACCATCAAAACATCAAAGCAAGCACCAAAATTGCCAATTACATATTCAAAACATTTAAGGCATCATGCCACAACTAGGGAGTCCAAAACATCTCCCAAAACACATCCTAGGTTCCCATTGCCAAATATCAAAAACTAATAATGTTGTGAAAAAGTCACCATACATGAGCTTAGCTTTCCCTTGGATTCTTAGCCTCCTTGCTGCCCTCAAACACCTCAATTATCTGCATTATTGGTTCAAGAGAGAGAGCGTAAGCACAAATGCTTAGTGAGGCATGCTCTAAAGAAACAAACCAATAATGCTTTTTATAAAACACTTTTCACAAAGCCTTTTAACACATATCATCATTATTCATGCAACATTGCATTCACATCAAGCATCTCATGCTTCAATATCATTAACATGTCATATTGGCTTCCAAGTGATAAACCATAACCTTTTACAACATAAAACACAATCGGATACGCGGATTACAAGCGTTGTTCCATACGCTTCATACACACTACCGAACACACAAGGTGGAGTTTACCGGTACAATAACAACCCCTCAACACCCGTGATGGAGTTTAACGGTACAATCACAACCCCTCCACATCACTCATCGGTAGTTGTATAACATGACTAACGAGAACACGGGACACACAACACAATATCCACATATGGACTTTTAACCACCATTGTGATCTTAACCATCTCGTTAGTGTACTTGGATTGAGTTTACGGTGCGATTACAACCCCTCAACATCCAAGGCGACTTAATTCACGGTGCACCCAATCCTATAGCCGGCTAACTATATCCGATTCAAGTACTTTAAAACCAACACATCACTTGCCAATATACATCATTTATCATCAACAATCCACTATTTTAAAGCATTAAATCAAAGCCATTAAACAACATGCATCACCATGCATTAAAACCACATTTACTAACATCAAACCAAGGATCTCTTACCTTGAGCATCCTTCAACACATGGCTTTCAAAACCAGCATTAATCATGCTAAAACATGCTTTCAAAACAGAATTTAAACATGCAAATTAAATACATTGCATCCAACCATCTCATGGTTCATCCAAGAGAAAGAGTTTTCCCGAAAACTTACTCTTGAGCTTAGTTAAGTTGTTTAGACTTAAACTAAGCTCCCACACCTTCAAACATTAATTACAAAGCTGGAAATCCCAACTTCACTCACCAATTCCGTTTCGCAAGCTTGGCGAAACGTCGTTCAAGCCTCCGGATCAACACCACAAGTATCCGAAGATGCCTCCCCTGTTTTAAACACATCAAAGTAGAGGATTAATGCATCATCATGCATTAAAATCTTCAGCCAATACACCTAAACTCGCTGCTCTCACCAAATCTAACATTTCTGCTACCAAACACAACCAAAATCACTTCCAAACTCTTCCACAACATTACCCAGCCAAGATCCATCACTTCTAAACATTCATAAACATCAATTACCATCCAAAAAGAACCTATACTCGTCCTTATTCCTCCAGCTATAACAGAACACCAAGATCACCCCAAAAACCACCATTTTCACAAGCAAAAACTTAGGAAAATCAACATATTCGGGATTGCATTGATTAAACCTCAATTACACATCATTAAACATCCAAAATACATTAAAAAGCCATCTCAAAACAGAGCCCGAACAATCACCACGAATTTCCTCAAGATTTATTCCAAATCTTGAGTTTTAAGCCAAAATCAAGACCACAACATTAAAACATTTTATAAAACTTAATTTAAGGATTGAGAACTTGGGAATTTCAGTAAAGAACTAAGTATTTAGAGGAGAAGAACATCTTTACCTCTAAATGTAGATTTCTCCTTGATTAGAGCCAAAATCCTTGAAAATTCAATAATCAAATCAGTAGGTTTTGATGTAGAAAGGATTAGGAATCAATTGATAATTGAAACCTCATCATTTAGTGTGAAAATCAGTAGAAATGTTGCTGTAGAAATGTGTTTGGCTGAGGGAATTTAGAGAGAAAATGAGATGAGAAAGTTTTAACAAAAGTTAGTTATGAAATCTCAAAATTGGTTTTTCTCCTATTCATTAAATTAATTAAACATTAATTAAGTCATTAGAATCTAAGAAAAATCTGGAGAAATCAATCTTGGGTAAATTAGCTCCTTAAAGATTCAAAGTTTCAATCCTTACAAAACAGTCACCACTGAACTTTTCAAAAATTACATTTTAGTCACTATTTCGAAATGTTGCACTTCCAAACCTTATTTTATAAAATTGATTTCACCACTCTCTTATATATATTAAAAGAGGATTTTTAGATATTTTTCTATATTTTTAAAGCATCCCGAACTAGGCTTTCCCTAAAACCACCTTTTATATTCGAACCTAAAACCAGACCGGTCCGGTTCAGACCCTAAACTTCCAAGCCCAAAATTAGGGTGTTACAACTCTCCCCCCCCCTTAAGAAATTTCGTCCTCGAAATTTACCTGGAGGAAAGAGGTACGAAAACTGCTTCTTCATGCCATCCTTTCGTTCCCACGTGTCTTCCTCAACACCACGATGCTTCCACAACACCTTTACCAACTCAATGGTTTTACCTCGAAGAACTTTACTGTCTGAATCCAGAATTTCCACCGGCTCCTCATCATAGGTCAAGTCTGGATTCAACTCCACTTCCTCCACATGCATAACATGCGAAGGATCCGATCTATACCACCGAAGCATAGAGACATGAAACACATCATGAATCTTTTCCAACTCTTGTGGAAATCTCAACTTGTACGCAACAGGACCCACACGTTCAATCACTTCGTATGGTCCAATGTACCTAGGGCCCAACTTACCCTTTCGGCCAAACCTCATCACCTTTTTCCAAGGCGAAACTTTCAAAAACACACGGTCACCTACCGCATACTCAATCTCCTTACGCTTCAAATCCGCGTAAGATTTCTGTCGATCAGAAGCTGCCTTCAATCGCTCACAAATGAGTTTCACCTTCTCGGTGGTTCCTTTCAACAAAGCTGGCATTAAAACCAACTTCTGATCTGTTTCAGCCCAACAAAGAGGAGTTCTGCACTTCCTCCCGTACAAGGCTTCATAAGGTGCCATTTGAATACTCTCCTGATAGCTATTGTTATAAGCAAACTCCACCAAAGGAAAATGCTTCTCCCAAGAGCCTTGCAACTCAATCACACAACACCTCAACATATCCTCCAACACTTGGATAACACGCTCAGACTGTCCATCCGACTGTGGATGATAAGAAGTACTGAAATTCAGCCGTGTACCCAAAGCTTGATGTAAACATTCCCAGAAACGCGATGTAAACCTCGGATCTCTATCCGACACTATAGACTTTGGCACACCATGCAGCCGCACAATCTCAGCAATGTACAGCTCTGCAAGCTTATCCAAAGTGTACGTAGTATGCTCAAGTAAGAAATGCGCACACTTCGTAAGGCGATCCACAATCACCCACACCGAATTCTTCTTCGATGGCGACAAAGGCAAACCAGACACAAAGTCCATGGTAATCTTTTCCCACTTCCACTCAGGAATCCTCAACGGTTGCAACAACCCAGAAGGAAACTGATGCTCAACCTTTACTCGCTGACAAACCATGCACTTGCTCACATACTCAGCAACATCTTTCTTCAAACCCACCCAATAGTACTCCTCTCCAAGATCACGATACATCTTAGTACTACCAGGGTGCATAGCAAAAGGACTACTATGAGCTTCAGTCAGAATAGCACGCCTCAACTCAGCATCATTGGGCACTACTATCCGACTCCCAAAACATAGAACTCCATCATCATTAAAGCAGAAATATGATGGCCTATCCTCAGCAATATCCTGAACATGTGGCACCAAGGAATCATCCAACAACTACTTATCTTTTATCAACTGAACCAAGGATGGTTTCACCTACAATTCAGCCACAAGACCGCCATCCCGCGAAATGCTCAAGCTGGAAAACATAGCCCTCAATTCCACTGCCACCTTCCTACTCAAGGCATCCGCTACAACATTAGCTTTTCTCGAATGGTACTCGATCGTCAGATCGTAATCTTTAGGCAACTCCACCCAACGTCGTTGCCTAAGATTCAACTCTTTCTGAGACATCAGATACTTCAAACTCTTGTGATCCGTGTACACCGTACACTTCTCACCATACAGGCAATGTCTCCAAATTTTCAAAGCAAAAACCACCGCAGCTAACTCAATGTCATGTGTAGGATAATTGCGCTCATGCACCTTCAACTGTCGCGATGCATAAGCCACCACCTTACCCTCTTGCATCAACACACAACCCAAACCAACGTAGGATGCGTCACTATACACCACAAACTCTTTCCCTGATTCAGGTTGAACCAAGATAGGAGCTTACGTCAAAGCTGCCTTCTGCTTCTCAAAAGCCTGTTGTCTCGCTTCCGTCCACTCATACTTGACATCCTTCTGCAACAACTTCATCAAAGGTGTAGCAATCTTCGAAAATCAATCCACTAACCTGCGGTAGTATCCCGCCAAACCAAAGAAACTACGGACTTCATGAACAGACTTAGGAGGCTTCCAATTCATCAGTGCCTCAGTCTTCTGAGGATCAACACAAATCCCCTCAGCAGAAACCACATGACCAAGGAACACAACTTCCCTGAGCCAGAACACACACTTGCTTAGCTTAGCATAAAGTTGATTCTCCAACAAAGCCCGCAACACAATCCTCAAATGCCCCTCATGCTCCTCCTCAGTACGAGATTATACGAGGATATCATCAATGAACACCACAACAAACTTGTCCAAATACTCATGGAACACTTTATTCATCATGTCCATAAAAGCTGCAGGAGCATTCGTCAAACCAAACGGCATCACAAGGAACTCATAATGCCCATACCTTGTTCTGAAGGCTGTCTTTGGCACATCCATGTCCTTCACCTTCAACTGGTAATAACCTGACCTTAAGTCAATTTTAGAGAACACAGTCGCTCCCCGAAATTGATCAAAAAGATCATCAATCCTCGGTAATGGATACCGATTCTTGATAGTCAACTTGTTCAGGTGACGGTAATCGATGCACATTCTCATAGTGCCATCCTTTTTCTTCACAAACAACACTGGTGCACCCCAAGGTGACACACTCGGCCGAATGAAACCACGATCAAGCAACTCCTGAAGTTGCGTCTTCAGCTCCTTCAACTCCTTAGGTGCCATTCGATAAGGTGTAATGGACACTGGAGTTGTGTTTTCATACAGCTCAATCCCAAACTCCACTTCTTGATTAGGAGGCAATCCAGGTAACTCCTCCGGAAACACACCATGAAACTCTCGCACAGTCCTGATATCTTGAACTCGTAACTTCTTAGAGCTAGGATTCATCACAAAGGCTAGGTAGGCTTCACAACCTTGCCTCAGCATTCGGCTTGCTTCCAAGGAAGACACCACATTGGCAAGAAACTTCACATTCTCACCAACCACCACTACCTCATAATCATCCGTAAGCTTTAACGAAACTTGCTTGTTCTCAAAATCCACCACAGCCCGATGTTCAACAAGCCAATCCAAACCATGGATTACATCAAAACTATAGAAAGGCAATTCCATGAGGTCAACATGAAAAACATGGTTTTGCACAACCAAGGGACATCTTCTATATAACTTCCGTGTCACAATGGTCTCACCAAAGGAACTAGTTACACGCATACCAACATCCAAAGACTCAACAGGAAAACCAAGCAATTGAGCATGCTCACGCAATATGTATGAGTGTGTAGGTCCAGAATCAATCAAGGAAAGTAATGACAAGGATTGCAAAGTGAAGGTACCTGCGATCACATCCGTGTCATTCCTCCCCTCTCGCTGCGCATACACTCGAGCCTGGCCACCACCCTCATGTTGGACAGCCACCACATGTGCCACATTCCTCCCACCATCATCTCTGCGCTGGAAGTTACCACGGCCGCGCCCACGACCTCTCTGTGGTGCAACAACTCCAGGAGCACGTCCCTGACCACCACCGGCCAACAAAGGACACTCCCTCCTCATGTGGTCTGCCGAACCACAATTCCAGCACGAATTTCTAGTCACTACAATAGGAGCTTACACCTCTCTCGCTGCCTGAGGACAATCACGCCTCAAATGACCACGCGATCCACACGCCTAGCACGTGTTCTGATCAGCTCTCGCCCTGTCTCCCTGAACAGGCGCACCATGCCCTCCACTACCACGCCTAGCAGAAGACTGATACCTCTTATCTCGTCCTCTCTTGTTCCGTCCACCACCGGAACTATACTCAGCAGCCCTCTTGCCCGAACCAGAACCAGCACTCCTGGAAGACAAACCCAAATTCTGCTCAATGTCCTTCGCCCTACTAACCAGCACATCAAAATCAGTGTACTCAGCGACAAGCATAAAGGTCTTTACATTCGTCACCAAACCATATCGGAAACGCTCACACCTCTCCCACTCATCCGGGATAAGCTCAGGTGCGTACTGACTGAGACGGAAAAACTGGATCTCGTACTCAACCACCGTCAGGCTCCCTTGTGTAAGAGACATGAACTCTCTTTTCTTTTCATCCATGTATCGTACACCTAGATACTTCCGCTTGAACGCATTCAGAAAGAACGTCCAAGTTACATCAGCTTCCTCCATTTCGGAGACAGTGGTCGTCCACCAGGTATACGCATCATCACGTAACAGCGATACCACACATCCTAACTTCTGCACATCATTGTAGTTCATTTGTCCCAATATCCTCTTGGTACTTTCTAACCAAGATTCAAAACCCTCAACAGACAAACCTCTGAACTCAGTCCCTCCCAGACTGCGCAAACGTTCCAAAGGTAATCTCGCATTAGCATCACCCTGATGCCCAGCTCCATGAGCTCCAGCTACTGCCGCCTAAAAGGCTCCAGCAATAGCCTGTATCAAAACTGTCATGTCAGGAGCAGCTTGCCCCTGCCCAGCTTCAGGTCCAGCGACCCCAGCACCAGCACCAACACCAGCTCCATCATCTCCAGCACCACCACCACCGGGCGGTCCACCACCAGGAGGAGGAGGTATATCCACAACATTATCAGCATTGTTCTCATTCTCGTTCTGAGCCATAGCTCGCGTATTAATTCTCGTCTCTCTACGAGGTCCCATTCACTAAAACAATGCACTAACACAAATGCAATAAACATAATCAGGCCCAGCAAGGTAAGAAATCCAAGTACTCAAGCTCATTTTCAAACAAAACAATTCATTTCATTAGTTTTGATATGGCAATGGGTTCCTCTAACATGCTTCATCACAGCATACATCACAATTGTAACATACTTTACAATTCACACATCACACTTTCATTCCAAAAAGGCACATCATGCAATCATACATACATCACCCACATAACCATTCCCGTTTACTCAAGAACTCAGCTCTGATACCACCAAATGTAACCCCCTTAGCCCGGCCTAGACAGTTGACCCGAACTACGAAGATTACACGGGGAAAACCAAAGTCAACCCGAAAGTCAACCTTGATTAACGACCCTTTTTTTCTTTTTAATATTATCTAGATGCTCATTAACCCTAAGTGTACCCTTGAGAAACACATACTTGAAAACTCAGTGATCAAAATGCAACAAGGGACTCAATTGCACAACATACAAAAGTTAGGGACCAAATTGTAAATTCTGGAAAGATGAAGGGCTTAGCTGATTTTTAAATTACCAATATCAAATTAATCATATTACATGCTTCCCTGTCAAATTTCACCTCAAACGGACATCTCAAACTCAAGCAATTGCAAATACAAAATTCAGGACTAAAACGTAAAGCTTGCAAACCTTAAACCATTCAAATCAGTGCCCAACGGTCATCTGTTTCGGAACGGGGGTTGACCGTTCCGAAACGCGGGTTCGTTTCAAGACCTGTATCAAAACAAGGCCTGGCAATGGCCAATTCGTTTCGGAACGGCCCCTACCCGTTTCGATACACGAAGGCCATTACAGGCCCCTGTTTCGAAACGCTAGTGCCCGTTCCGATACGGATTGCCCAGAAAGTGCAGAATTTGCTGGTTTAACATACATTTATCCACTCAAACACATCCTAATGACTTCTTAATCATGCCAACAAGTCATCATGCATATAAGGTACATGTTTGCAACATCAAAACACATTCATGGCATCAATTAGGGAAATTCACAAGTCTATAGGCATGCTTCCTAATATCCAAAGCCAACCAACCATCAAAACATCAAAGCAAGCACCAAAATGGCCAATTACATATCCAAAACATTTAAGGCATCATGCCACAACTAGGGAGTCCAAAACATCTCCCAAAACACATCCTAGGTTCCCATTGCCAAATATCAAAACCTAATAATGTTGTGAAAAAGTCACCATACATGAGCTTAGCTTACCCTTGGATTCTTAGCCTCCTTACTGCCCTCAAACACCTCAATTATCTGCATTATTGGTTCAAGAGAGAGAGCGTAAGCACAAATGCTTAGTGAGGCATGCTCTAAAGAAACAACACAATAATGCTTTTTATAAAACACTTTTCACAAAGCCTTTTAACACACATCATCATTATTCATGCAACGTTGCATTCACATCAAGCATCTCATGCTTCAATATCATTAACATGTCATATTGGCTTCCAAGTGATAAACCATAACCTTTTACAACATAAAACACAATCGGATACGCGGATTACAAGCGTTGTTCCATACACTTCATACACACTACCGAACACACAAGGTGGAGTTTACCGGTACAATCACAACCCCTCAACACCCGTGATGGAGTTTAACGGTACAATCACAACCCCTCCACATCACTCATCGGTAGTTGTATAACATCACTAACGAGAACACGGGACACACAACACAAGATCCACACATGGACTTTTAACCACCATTGTGATCTTAACCATCTCGTTAGTGTACTGGGATGGAGTTTACGGTACAATTACAACCCCTCAACATCCAAGGCGACATAATTCACGGTGCACCCAATCCTATAGCCGGCTAACTATATCCGATTCAAGTACTTTAAAACCAACACATCACTTGCCAATATACATCATTTATCATCAACAATCCACTGTTTTTAAAGCATTAAATCAAAGTCATTAAACAACATGCATCACCATGCATTAAAACCACATTTACTAACATCAAACCAAGGATCTCTTACCTTGAGCATCCTTCAACACATGGCTTTCAAAACCAGCATTAATCATGCTAAAACATGCTTTCAAAACAGAATTTAAACATGCAAATTAAATACATTGCATCCAACCATCTCATGGTTCATCCAAGAGAAAGAGTTTTCCCGAAAACTTACTCTTGAGCTTAGTTAAGTTGTTTAGACTTAAACTAAGCTCCCACACCTTCAAACATTCATTACAAAGCTGGAAATCCCAACTTCACTCACCAATTCCGTTTCGCAAGCTTGCCGAAACGCCGTTCAAGCCTCCAGGTCAACACCACAAGTATCCGAAGATGCCTCCCCTATTTTAAACACATCAAAGCAGAGGATTAATGCATCATCATGAATTAAAATCTCCAGTCAATACACCTAAACTCGCTGCTCTCACCAAATCTAACATTTCGGCTACCAAACACAACCGAAATCACTTCCAAACTCTTCCACAACATTACCCAGCCAAGATCCATCACTTCTAAACATTCATAAACATCAATTACCATCCAAAAAGAACCTAAACTCGTCCTTATACCTCCAGCTATAACAGAACACCAAGATCACCCCAAAAACCACCATTTTCACAAGCAAAAACTTAGGAAAATCAACCTATTCGGGATTGCATTGATTAAACCTCAATTACACATCATTAAACATCCAAAATACATTAAAAAGCCATCTCAAAACAGAGCCCAAACAATCACCACGAATTTCCTCAAGATTTATTCCAAATCTTGAGTTTTAAGCCAAAATCAAGATCACAACATTAAAACCTTTTATAAAACTTAATTTAAGGATTGAGAACTTGGGAATTTCAGTAAAGAACTAAGTATTTAGAGGAGAAGAACATCCTTACCTCTAAATGTAGATTTCTCCTTGATTAGAGCCAAAATCCTTGAAAATTCAATAAGCAAATCAAGAGGTTTTGATGTAGAAAGGATTAGGAATCAATTGATAATTGAACCCTCATCATTTAGTGTGAAAATCAGTAGAAATGTTGCTGTAGAAATGTGTTTGGTTGAGGGAATTTAGAGAGAACATGAGATGAGAAAGTTTTAACAAAAGTTAGTTATAAAATCTCAAAATTGGTTTTTCTCCTTTTCATTAAATTAATTAAACATTAATTAAGTCATTAAAATCTAAGAAAAATCTGGAGAAATCAATCTTGGGTAAATTAGCTCCGTAAAGATTCAAAGTTTCAATCCTTACAAAACAGTCACCACTGAACTTTTCAAAAATTACATTTTAGTCACTATTTCGAAATGTTGCACTTCCAAACCTTATTTTGTAAAATTGATTTCACCACTCTCTTATATATATTAAAAGAGGATTTTTAGATATTTTTCCAAATTTTTAAAGCATCCCGAACTAGGCTTTCCCTAAAACCACGTTTTATATTCGAACCGAAAACCAGACCGGTCCGGTTCAGACCCTAAACTTCCAAGCCCAAAATTGGGGTGTTACATCGTTACCTTTTAATACATTATATTGGCTTTCAAGTGATAGTTCATAACCATTTCAACACAAAACACAATCGGATACGCGGATTACAAGCGTTGTCCCACACGCTTCATACACACTACCGGACTACATAAGGTTCACAATCAAGAGCAATCCCTCTATTGATGTGACACTCGTGGTGGAGTATAATGGTACAATCTCAACCCCTCAACACCACTCATCGGTAGTTGTATAATTCCACTAACGAGAGTAAGGGACACATAACACAAGATCTACACACGGACTTTCAACCACCGTTGTGATCTTACCTCAATCGTTAGGGTACTTGGATGGACTTTACGGTACAATCACAACCCCTCAACATCCAAAGTGACTTTACTTACGGTGCACCCAATCACAACCCTAAACTTCTAAGCCCAAAATTGGGGTGTTACAACTCTCCCCCCTTAAGAAATTTCGTCCTCGAAATTTACCTGGAGGAAAAAGGTAAGGAAACTACTTCTTCAAGTCATCCTTTCTTTCCCACGTGGCTTCCTCAACACCACGATGCCTCCAAAACACCTTAATCAATTCAATGGTCTTGCCTCGAAGAACTTTACAATCCGAATCCAGAATTTCAACCGGCTCTTCATTATAGGTCAAATCTGGATTCAACTCCACTTCCTCCACAGGTATAACATGGAAGGATCCGATCTATACCTCCCAAGCATAGAGACATGAAACACATCATGTATCTTTTCCAACTCTTGCGGCAACCTCATCTTGTACGTAACAAGACCCACACGTTCAATCACCTCGTATGGTCCAATATACCTAGGGCTCAACTTACCCTTCCGGCCAAAGCTCATCACCTTCTTCCAAGGCGAAACCTTCAAGAACACACGGTCACCCACCGCAAACTCAATCTCCTTACACTTTAAATCCGCGTAAGACTTATGTCGATCAGAAGCTTCCTTCAACTGCTCACAAATGAGCTTCACCTTCTCGGTGGTTGCTTTCAACAAAGTCAGCATCGAGACCAACTTCTGACCTGTTTCAGCCCAGCAAAAAGGAGTTCTGCACTTCCTCCCATACAAGGCTTCATAAGGTACCATTTGAATACTTGCCTGGTAGCTATTGTTATAAGCAAACTCCACCAAAGGCAAATGCTTCTCCCAAGAACCTTGAAACTCAATCACACAGCACCTCAACGTATCTTCCAGCACTTGGATAACACGCTCAGACTGTCCATCCGACTGTGGATGATAAGAAGTACTGAAATTCAACTGCGTATCCAAAGCTTGATGCAAACACTCCCAAAAACGCGAGGTAAACCTCGGATCTCTATCCGACACTATAGATTTTGGTACACCATGCAAACGCACAATTTCGGCAATGTACAACTCTGCAAGCTTGTCCAAGGTATACGTAGTTTGCACAGGTAAGAAATGCGCACACTTCGTAAGGCGATCCACAATCACCCACACCGAATTCTTCTTCGATGGCGACAAAGGCAAACCAGACACGAAGTCCATGGTAATCATTTCCCATTTCCACTCAGGAATCCTCAACGGTTGCAACAACCCTGAAGGAAATTGATGCTCAGCTTTAACCCGCTGACAAACCATGCACTTACTCACGTACTCCGCAACATCTTTCCTCAAACCCACCCAATAGTACTCATCCTTCAGATCTCGATACATCTTTGTACTACCAGGGTGCATAGAAAAAGGACTACTATGAGCTTCAGTCAGAATAGTACGCCTCAACTCCGCATCATTCGGCACTACTATCCGACTTCCAAAACATAGAACTCCATCATCATTAAAACAGAAATCCGATGGTCTATCCTCAGCAATATCCTGAACATGTGGTACCAAAGAATCATCCAACAACTGCTTATCCTTTATCAACTGAACCAAAGATGGTTTCACTTGCAACTCAGCCACAAGACCTCCATCTTGCGAAATACTCAGGCTGGCAAACATAGCCCTGAACTCCACTGCCACCTTCCTACTCAAGGCATCCGCTACAACATTAGCTTTTCCCGGATGGTACTCGATCGTCAAATCGTAATCCTTAAGCAACTCTACCCAACGTCGTTGCCTAAGATTCAACTCTTTCTGAGACATCAGATACTTCAAACTCTTGTGATCCGTGTACACCATACACTTCTCACAATACAGATAATGTCTCCAAATCTTCAAAGCGAAAACCACCGCAGCTAACTCAATATCATGCGTAGGATAATTGCACTCATGCACCTTCAACTGGCGCGATGCATAAGCCACCACCTTACCCTCTTGCATTAGCACACACCCCAAACCCACATAGGATGCGTCGCTGTACACCACAAACTCTTTTCCCGATTCAGGTTGAACCAAGATAGGAGCTTGCGTTAAAGCTGCCTTAAGCTTCTCAAAAGCATGTTGCCTTGCTTTTGTCCACTCATACTTGACATCCTTTTGCAACAACTTCGTCAAAGGGGCAGCAATCTTTGAAAATCCATCCACAAACCTCCGGTAAGATCCTGCCAACCCAAGGAAACTACGGACTTCATGAACAGACTTAGGAGGCTTCCAATTCATCACTGCCTCAATCTTCTGAGGATCAACACAAATCCCCTCAGCAGAAACCACATGACCAAGGAAAACAACTTCCTTAAGCCAGAATTCGCATTTGCTCAACTTAGCATAAAGTTGATTTTCCAACAGCGCCTGCAACACAATCCTCAAATGCCCCTCATGCTCCTCCTCAGTACGAGAATACACAAGGATATCATCAATGAACACTACAACAAACTTGTCCAAGTATTCATGGAACACTCTATTCATCATGTCCATAAAAGCTGCAGGAGCATTCGTCAAGCCAAACGGCATTACAAGGAACTCATAATGCCCATACCTCGTCCTAAAGGCTGTTTTTGGCACATCCACGTCTTTCACCTTAAGCTGGTAGTAACCTGACCTTAAGTCAATCTTAGAGAACACAGCCGCTCCCCGAAATTGATCAAAAAGATCATCAATCCTCGGCAAAGGATACCGATTCTTGATAGTCAACTCGTTCAGCTGACAATAATCGATGCACATTCTCATAGTGCCATCCTTGTTCTTCACAAACAAGACCAGTGCACCCCAAGGTGACACACTAGGCCGAATGAAACCACGATCAAGAAACTCCTGAAGTTGCGTCTTCAACTCCTTCAACTCCTTAGGTTCTATGCGGTAAGGACCAATGGACACTGGAGTTGTATTTTCATACAGCTCAATTCCAAACTCCAGCTCTCGACTAGGGGGCAATCTAGGTAACTCCTCCGGAAACACTCCAAGAAACTCTCGCACGGTCCTGATATCTTGAACACGCAACTCCTTAGAGCTAGGATTCATCACAAAGGCTAGGTAAGCCTCACAACCTTTCCTCAGCATTCGGCTTGCTTCTAACGTAGATACCATATTGGCAAGAAACTTCACATTCTCACCAACCACCACCACCTCGTAATCATCCGCAAGTTTCAACGAAACTCTCTTGTTCTCAAAATCCACTACAACTCGATGTTCAACAAGCCAATCCATACCAAGGATTACATCAAAACCATAGAATGGCAATTCCATGAGATCAACAAGAAAAACATGGTTTTGCACTTTCAAGGGACACCTCCTATACAACTTTCGTGTTACGACTGTCTCACCAAATGAACTAGTCACACGCATACCAACATCCAAAGACTCAACAGGTAAACCAAGCATTTGAGCATGTTCACGCAATATGTATGAGTGTGTAGATCCAGAATCAATCAAGGAAAGTAATGACAAGGATTGCAAAGTAAAGGTACCTGCGATCACATCCGTATCATTCCTTCCCTCACGCTGAGCATACACTCGAGCCTGGCCACCACCCTCAGGTTGAACAGCCACAACATGTGCCACATTCCTCCCACCGTCATCTCTGTGCTGAAAGTTACCACGGCCGCGCCCACGACCTCTCTGTGGTGCAACTACCCCAGGAGCACGTCCCTGACCACCACCGGCCAACAAAGGACACTCCCTCCTCATGTGGTCTGCCGAACCACAATTCCAACATGAGTTACTTGTCACTGCAACATGAGCCTGAACCTCCCTCGTTGCTCGAGGACAATCTCGCCTCAAATGGCCACGAGATCCACATGTCCAGCACGTGTTCTGATTAGCCCTCATCCTATCTCCCTGAACAGGCGCACCATGTCCTCCATTACCACGCCTAGCAGAAGACTGATACCTCTTATCTCATCCTCTCTTGTTCTGTCAACCACCAGAACTATAATTAGCAGCTCTTTTTCCCGAGCTAGAACTAACGCCTCTGGAAGATAAACCCAAGTTCTGCCCGATGTCCTTCGCTCTACTCACAAGCACATCAAAATTTGTATATTCAGCCGCAAGCATAAAAGTCTTCACGTCCGTTACCAATCCATAACGGAAATGTTCACACCTCTCCCGCTCATCAGGGATTAGCTCAGGTGCATACTGACTAAGGCGGATAAATTGAATCTCATACTCAGCTACCGTCATGCTTCCTTGCACAAGAGACATAAATTCTCTTTTCTTCTCATCTAGGTATCGCACACCCAGATACTTCCGCTTGAACACATTCAAGAAGAACGTCCAAGTCACATCATTGTCCTCCATTCTAGAGACAGTGGTCGTCCACCACGTATAAGCATCATCATATAGTAGTGACACCACGCAACCCAACTTCTGCACATTATTGTAGTTCATTTGCCCCAAAATCCTCTTGGTGCTTTCCAACCAAGACTCAAATCCTTCCGGAGATAAACCTCTGAACTCAGTCCCTCCCAGGCTGCGAAGACGTTCCAAAGGCAATCTCACATTAGCATCACCCTGATGCGCAGCTCCATGAGCTCCAGCTACTGCTGCCTGAAAGGCTCCAGCAATAGCCTGAATCAACACAGTCATGTCAGGAGCAGCTTGCCCCTGCACACCTTCAGGTCCAGCGACCCCAGCACCAGCACCAACTCCGGCATTATCACCTCCAGCACCACCACCACCAGGGGGAGGAGGTAAATCCACAACAATCTCATCATTCTTCTCATTCTCATTCTGAGCCATAGCTCTTGTATTCATTCTCATCTCTCTACGTGGCCCCATTTACAAGAAAACAATGCACTAACACAAATGCAATAAACATAATTAGGCTCAACAAGGTAAGTAATCCAAGTACTCAAGCTCTTTTTCGAAAACAATTCCTTTCATTAGTTTTGATTTGGCAATGGGATCCCCTAACACATTCCAACATATCATATCATCACAATTGAAACCATGCATCACAATTCAGATAACATTCTTTCACCCAAAAGGCATATCGTGCGAATACACATACATCATCCACATAACAAATCCCAAAGGTACGAGAACTAAGCTCTGATACCACCAAATGTAACCCCCTTAGCCTGGCCTAGACGGTTGGCCAAAACTACGAAGATTACACGGGGAAAACCAAAGTCAACCCGAAAGTCAACCTGGGTTAACGACCCTTTTTTTCCTTTTTAATCTTGTCTAGATACATGTTAACCCTAAGTGAGTACTCATGGAACATATATGAGAAAGGCACAACGATCGAACAACAAGGAGGGACTCAATTGCACTTATTACAAGTTTAGGGACCAAATTGTAATTTCTATAAATTAGAAGGTCATAGCTGATTTTAAGGTTACCAATATGAAATTAGTCACATTACATGCTTCTCTGCCAAAATTCAACTTAATTGGACATCTCAAACTCAAGCAATTGCAACATCAATATTTAGGACTAAAATGTAAAGCTTGCAAACTTCAGCATCATTCAAATCAGTGCCTAACGGTCACCTGTTTCGAAACGGCGTTGACCGTTCTGAAATGCGGGTTGGTTCCGAGACTGGTTCCGAAACAAGGCCTTCCAGTAGCTAAAACGTTTCGGAACGCCCCTTAGCGTTTCGAAACACGAAGGCCATTTCAGGCCCCCGTTTCAAAACACTAGAGGGTGTTTCGATACGGTTTGCCCAGATTCAACAGCAAAGTCTGGTTTTTCAAGCAAAAACCCATTCAAACACTTCCTAATGACTCCCTAATCATGTCAACAAACCATCATGCATAAATTGTACATGTTTAGAACTCCTAAACACATTCATAGCATCAAACATGGTAAACTCATATTTCTAGAGGCATGCTTCCTAGTCAAGCAACCCAATAAGCAATCCAAACCTCAATCAAGTATTAAAGGCCATATACAATTCAAAACAACCAAGGCAAACATGCCACAACCACAGGGAGTTTAATACATCTCCCAGAACAAAGTTTAGATTCCCATTGCCAAGTTACCAAAACTAATAGTGTATGGAAACATCACCGTACATGAGCTTGGTTTCCCTTGGACACTCTTAGCTTCCTTGTTGCCCTTAAACATTTCAATTATCTGCATTATTGGTACAAGAGAGAGAGCGTAAGCACAAATGCTTAGTGAGGCATACTCTAAGTAAACCAACACAATAATGCATTTTTAGAAAACACATCCAACAAATCTTGTAAACCACATACTCATCTCTTTCTCATGCTACCATGCATCATTTACAAGCATCTCATGCTTCGTTACCTTTTAATACATTATATTGGCTTTCAAGTGATAGTTCATAACCATTTCAACACAAAACACAATCGGATACGCGGATTACAAGCGTTGTCCCACACGCTTCATACACACTACCGGACTACACAAGGTTCACACTCAAGAGCAATCCCTCCATTGATGTGACACCCGTGGTGGAGTATAATGGTACAATCTCAACCCCTCAACACCACTCATCGGTAGTTGTATAATTCCACTAACAAGAGTAAGGGACACATAACACAAGATCCACACACGGACTTTCAACCACCGTTGTGATCTTACCTCAATCGTTAGGGTACTTGGATGGAGTTCACGGTACAATCACAACCCCTCAACATCCAAGGTGACTTTACTTACGGTGCACCCAATCCTATAGCCGGCTAACTATATCCGATTCAAGTACTTTAAAACCATTTCATCACTTGCCAATATACATCAAATACCATCAACAATTCACTATTTTAAAGCATTAATCAAAGCCATTAAACATCATGCATCTCCATGCATCATTACCAAATTAATATCATGACAAACCAAGGATCTCTTACCTTGAGCATCCTTCAATACATGGCTTTCAAAACCAGCATTAACCATGCTAAAACATGCTTTCAAAATAGTAAATTAAACATGCAATTTATAACCAATGCATCAAGCCACTTCTTAGCACATCCGAGGGAGTTTTTCCGAAAACTTACTCTTGAGCTTAGCTAAGTTGTTTAGACTTAAACTAAGCTCCAAAACCTCCAAATAATCGTTTCAAAGCTGGAAAACCATCTCCACTCACCAAATAGTTTCGCTTGCTTTGCCGAAACGCCAATTAAGCCTCCAAATCAACTCCAAAGGTGTCCGAAGATGTCTCCCCTGTTTTAGACACATCAAAGCAGAGGATTAATGCATCATCATGCATTGAAATCTTCAGCCAACACACCTAAACTCGCTGCTCTACCTAAAACCAACATTTCGGCTACCAAACACAACCGAAATCACCTCTAAACTCTTCCAAAACTTTACCCAGCCAAGATCCATCACTTCTAAACATTTTTAAACATCAATCACCAACAAAAACAAACCTAAACTCGACCTTATACCCCCAGCTATAACAGAACACCAAGAACACCTCAAAAACCACCATTTTCTTGACCAAAAACTTAGGAAACATAACCTATTCGGGATTGGATTGATAAAACCTCATTTCTAACATCATTTAATATCCAAAACACATTAAAGAACCACCTCAAAGCAGAGCCCAAACAATCACAACGAAATTCTTCAAGATCTCTTCCAAAATCTTGAGTTTTAAGCCAAAATCATGTTTCTAACATTAAAACCATTTATAAAACTTAAATTAAGGATTGGCAACTTGGGAATTTCAGTAAAGAACTGAGTATTTAGAGGAGAAGAACAATCTTACCTCTAAATGATGATTTCTCCTTGATTTGGGCTAAATTCCTTGAAAATTCAATGTGGAAATCAAAAGGATTTGATGCAAGATTGATTAGGAACCAATAGATGATAGAAATCTCATCAATTGAAGTGAAAATCTATGTGAAAGTTGCTGGAGAAAAAGTGTTTGGATGATGAGGTTTTGAGAGAAAAAGGAATGACAAAAAATTAGGAAAAGGTAGTTATGAGAATCTAAAAGTAGTTTCCATCTTTATTTTATTTAATTAAAACATTAATTAAATCACCCAAATTAAGGAAAAATCTGGAGAAAAACATTTTGGGTAATTAGCTCCTTAAAGATTCAAAGTTTCAACCCTTTACAAAACAGTCACTACTAAACTTTTCAAAAATCGCATTTTGGTCACTACACCGAAATGTAGTATTTCCAAACCTTATTTTGTAAAATTGATTTCACCACTCTCTTATATATATTAAAAGAGGATTTTTAGATATTTTTATATATTTTTAAAGCATCCCGAACTAGGGTTTCCCTAAAACCTCCTTTTATATTCGAACTGTTTCTCAAATCGGTCCGACCAAACCCTAAACTTCTAAGCCCAAAATTGGGGTGTTACATTATGTGAATGTTTGTTGTTACTTGATTCTTGTGGTTTTGGGTATGTTTGGGAACACTTGGAGATGCAGAAAACTGTTTTAGGGTCACATAGAGTGTCGATGTTTCGAAACGCTCGTGGTTGTTTTGAAACGGGTGTAGCTCCAGGGATACTCGTATCGGAACGGGGGTGGTGTCGTTTCGATAGGATTTGACACTGTGAGCCCCCGTTTCAGAACGTGTTTCGGTATGGTTTGCCTCTGTGAGTGCCTGTTTCGGAACCTGTTCTAAAATGTTTTGTTACTAGAGACCCCCGTACCGGAACAGAGTGGACCGTATCGGTACGGACTGGTTTTCGTTTCGTACTAACTTGCCACTTGGTAAATTTAAATTACCTTACGCCCCGTTTGTATCTTATCGTTTTCGTTTTCCGATGTCATTTTCACACATAGGAATAAATGATACATTCAGACAAGATAATCAAGAAAAAATTAGGGTTGCTAATCGAAGTGGAGCCTTAACGGGTTTCACTTCTGTTTTCCCCGTGTAACCTGCTCGGACCGGTCGGTCGTCTAGCCCGAGACTAATGGGTTACATTATTTGGTAACAGGGCCTGAGGTTTCTGCGACCTCGGGTAGGTAAGTAAGGTAAGTTGAAGTGTTGTGTTGCTATATCTCAGTGTATGTTGTACGGTGAGTGTTTTGCCATGAATGATTGTTGTTTGCTTGATTGTACTGTGTTTGAAAAGCATGTGATAGTATGATTGTTGTGTTGAGGCGTAGTGTCGAGTTCCCATTGCTACTATTACTTATTTGAAAAGATTTAGTAAAGGAATACTTGAGCACATTGGACCCTTGCCTTTGCTAACTTAATCATTGTGTGTTTGTTTGTTTGTAGTTGTTATCTTGCTAGCTATAAGATGAGACCTAGAGGAAGGCCTAAAATGGTTCATCCAGAACCACGGGCAGCAGCTCCGGAAGTTGAGCCGGTTGTTGAGGCGCAGGCTCCTCCACCACCTCCTTCTCCTCCTCGTCAAGCGGTAGGCGAGGCGAGAGCCGGGGGTGTAGGACCCCAGGTTGGCCAAGGTCCGGCTGGTATAGATTTGGCTTCGTTAGTTCAGGCAATAGCTGGGGCTTTTCAGGTAGCAGTGTCTGGGGGACAGGCAGTGGCACAACCTCAGGGTGATGGTTGTTGAGTGTGTAAAAGTTCTATTATTTACACCCTATTTAAACCATATTTCTGCTGCATTCAAGCATTATTTATTGCATTTAGGTTAGTTTACAGCAAAACATCACAAATATATTAAAAGGCACAGTTTCTACTAAGAATGGTTGTTTTTGCAGGTTGCTGCCGTAGCAGACGGAAAGGGCAGGCGCTGGGTAGTGAAGCAGAAGAGCTGGAACTGGACAAGCAGTCAAGGAGGACGATGCTGCCATGGTTGCCGCCGTGACAGCAGAGGACGACAGCAGTTTTGAGGAGAAGAAGCAAAGTGGACATCGACAGATAGAGAAAATTCAGCCCGTCTGTCGTGTGAAAACCCTATATTTTTCCAAGCCCCAGATCAAAAGGAATGTCAAGCCCAAAGTTCAAGGAGAGAAAATCCCAAGCAAGAAGATGACGGCTGGAAAGTAGATTCCTTGAAGATTTAGTCTTTATTAGAATCATACTTTCATTTAAAGTTGTATTCTTGCTATTTTAGATAACTTGAGCCCAAAGCTTATATAAGGGCATATATTTTGACGTAGGGAGGCATAACCGATAACCCTAGCTTCCTTCCCAAAACTCTAGTCGTTTTCCTTCCCTCAACATGTTCTAAATCCCCCTAGGGCCACGGGTTGATTTGTAAAGTAGTTGCAAGGGTTGTTTTGTTTTAGGAATTTTCAGTTCAATAAAATAAACTTCAAGTTCTCTTATTTTGGTTATTAATATCTTGCAAGAGCATCGAGAGAGAATTGTGAGGTTATCTATTTACTTAGCATCGGGAGAGTTAAGTATACGAAAGAAATAATAGCAAGTTATCTAGCTTATAGTTGAACTATCTCGGGCCTAGGGATAGGACGAGGTTAAGTGGCTAAAGAAGAATTCATCCACATCGGTTTCATCCTTCGATTCACGCCGGGAGGTATCATCAAAGATGTGATCATCGACAGACTTGGACCTAGGGATAGGCCAAGACACATCTGGGATTCTTGCCAAACTTGAAGTACTGAGTTGATTGTTTGCTGCCGCGACAAGCAACGGACTGCTGCCGCGGCAGGTGCTGCCGCAACAGGGACGACGACAGAACTGGAGTTCCGAGACTTAGCAATACCTGCACTACTGAGCAATTCAATACCAGCCCATTCTCTCTATCTTGATTTCCCTACTCTTTTATTTAAGTTCTCTTTATTATTTTCGTGACAACTTCTCAAATATTTTCTTTACTTTCGTGCAGTGAATTAAGGTGAAGCTATTAGCCCAATCCCTGTGGAGACGATATCCAATACTTCGTATCACTTTACTACTTGCGTCGTGTATACTTGCACTACCATTGCGATAGACTATTTTACACGCAACAAGTTTTTGGCGCCGTTTCCGGGGATTGGCAACATAACTCTACCTTTTCTTTTACTGCACTATTCGTTTTTGTTTTTATTTTTATTTTTCTGTTTTTCTTTTGTGCATTCAACTCTTGCTTTTCACAAGGTTTCTTGTTTATGCACAGTTCGAAACGAGGTGAAGATCCTGAGTATCCATTAGATCCGGAAATCGAACGTTCATTCAATCTCAAGAACCGACTTCGTCACATTCTAGCCAGGAACGAGTACCTTGAGGAACAGTTAGAGACGATGGCTCACCAAGGAAACGACCCGCCTGTTGGAGATATTATACCTCCTGTCGGCAACCCTGCTGCCGCTGCCGGACGACGGTCCTGTCGTGACTACATGTTGAACGATCATGTAGAACTGGAAACCACGCTGTCGGACATAGATGTTGATAATTTCGAGTTGAAACCTGTCATGTTTAGCATGATCAACAATGTTGGTCAATTCAGTGGTGCTGTTACAGAGGATGCTAGGGAGCATCTAAAAACGTTCCAGGAGATCTGTGGTTCGTTTAGACTGCCAGGAGTTAATCCGGAGATACTGAAGCTTCGGTTATTTCCCCATTCATTGAGGGATAGAGCAAAGACTTGGTGGAATAAACTTACGCCGGGTTCAATTAGAACTTGGGCAGATTTGTCTCGTGAATTTTTATCTCATTTTAATCCTTCACATTTATCTGAGCGATTACGTAATGAAATTGCTACTTTTCAACAGGAAGATGACGAGCCGATGCACGAGGCCTGGGACAGATTTACTACTCTTCTACGGAACTGCCCAATGCATTGATTCCCCGTCTGGAATCAGGTAACAAAGTTTTATAATGCTGCCAACTTACAAACTCGTATTCGAATTGATTCAGCAACAAACGGACTATTGTTGGATAAAGACCTGGACGAGGCAATGCAAGTATTGAAAAATCTGGCTAAGAATGAGGAGCAGTTTCCGATAGCAAGAAGAGGGGGTAAACGGGTACTAGCTGTTAAGGATTATGAGGCCGAGAGCACAATGAAATCACAGGTGGCATTTCTTACTAAAGCAATGAAAAAACTATTGAATGATGATGCACAACATGGATTTGCTGTCGAGGAGGTGTGTGAAATCTGTGAGGGAAATCATAGTTCGGATGAGTGTCCTATACAGTTAGAAGAGGGAAAGTATGTTGGAAACTACAAGCCAAATTACAACTCCAACAACTATAATCCCAACTGGAGAAAGGATCCCAAGTTTTCTTGGAGTAATCCTAATAATGCCCTGAATCCTCAAGCACACAGTAATCAGAACCAGGGAGGACCTAGATTGTTGACTCGACAGCAACTGCAGCTGTCACAGCAGCAACAACAGCCACCAGCTACCACAAACAGTATACTGGAACGAACTCTGGCCACTTTTATGTCTCAGACAGATACTTATATTGAGAATATGAATCAGTTTGTCAAGAAAACAGAGACTTTCATGGATAAAATAGAGATGCGGGTGACGAACCATGAAGCTACTCTGAAATCTTTGGAGACACAAATGGGTCAGGTTTCCCAACATATTAAGCCAAGTCAGACTGGAGGATTCCCTAGTAATACTGAAAATGCTAGGCAGCCCACACATGAGCAATGTAAGGCCATTACTACTAGGGGTGGGAAGAAATTACCAGGGCCAGAAAGGAAGCTGAAACAGTAAAGGAACCAGCCTTGGACAGACCTGCCGAGGAAGCTGCCCCGACAGGAAATAAACATACTGCTGCCGATAAACATGTTACGACAGCAGAAGCGACAGAGGAGAAAAATGATGAACCCAAACCTCCTCAGATTTGTATGCAGTGGGAAGGACGTATTGCTGATTATCGTCCCCCACCTCCTTTTCCTCAACGGTTACAGCAAGCAAAGCAAGAATCTCAGCTCAAAAAGATTTGTGATATTTTTAAGCAGGTTCATATTAACATTCCGATGTTGGATGCCTTTAGGGAGATGCCCGGTTACGCCAAATTTCTCAAGGATGTCATGTCAAAGAAATCTAAACTTGGGGAATTTGAAACGGTTAAGATGACAGAAGGATGCATGAGTATTCTTCATAGGCAGCCGCCCCAGAAAAAGAAGGATCTGGGGAGCTTCATCATACCTTGTGTAATCGGAGATAAATATGTGGGTAAGGCACTTTGTGATCTTGGTGCTAGTATTAATTTAATGCCAAAATCTGTTTTTCAGAAATTAGGTATTGGAAAAGCTCGACCCACGACAGTAATTCTGCAGCTGGCAGACCGCTCTTACGTTCATCCGGAAGGAAAAATCGAAGATATTCTGGTAAGAGTGGATAAATTTATATTTCCTGTTGACTTTCTTGTTTTAGATTGTGAAGCAGATGAAAACGCACCAATCATCCTGGGGCGACCCTTCTTAGCCACGGGAAGATCACTGGTTGATGTGGAAAAAGGAGAACTCACCATGCGAGTAAACGATCAAGAGATTAAGTTGAATGTTCTCCAAGCTATGAAGCATGCTGATGCAGACGAGGAATGCAAGGCTATCACTGAAGTTACCCTTGATCAACCCTGCATCAGGTCAGGCTGTCACGACATCAAAATTGGTCACTGCCTCGGCAGCCACTTACAGGACTATCACGACAGCACTAACGACAGCAACTCCTCTGAATTCGATACATCTAATATTGAAGATCAGGAGGAGGTAAACTAGATAGGCGATCGTCCAGGTAAGTTATTCGAACCTTTAAATTATACTTCATCCAAAAGCCATCTACTGTTGAGCCCCCTGTTTTAGAACTGAAACCCCTGCCAGGGCAGCTAAAATATGCTTATCTTGGTTCAAATGATACGTTGCCCGTAATCATCTCTTCCAAGTTGATGCAGGAACAGGAACAGCAGCTAATAGGGATGCTGCGGCAACACAAAAAGGCAATTGGATGGACGATAGCCGATATTCAAGGCATTAGTCCGGCGTTATGCATGCATAAAATCCTTTTAGAGGAAGATCATAAGCCGACTATAGATGCTCAAAGGCGGCTAAACCATGCGATGAAAGAGGTGGTGCGTAAAGAGATAATCAAATGGTTAGATGCTGGTATTATTTACGCCATCTCCGACAGAAAATGGGTGAGCTCGATGCAATGCGTTCCCGAGAAAGGAGGAATGACCGTGGTGACCAATGAAAACAATGAGTTAATCCCAACCAGGACTGTGACCGGTTGGAGGGTTTGTATGGACTATCGGAAGCTTAACAAAGCTACCCGAAAGGACCACTTTCCTTTACCCTTTATTGATCAAATGCTTGATAGATTAGCGGGTAAACCTTACTATTGTTTTCTTGATGGTTATTCAGGTTATAATCAAATAGCTATCGCACCGGAAGATCAAGAAAAAATGACCTTCACATGCCCCTACGGAACGTATGCTTTTAGGAGGATGCCGTTTGGATTATGCAATGCACCCGCCACCTTCCAAAGGTGCATGATGGCCATATTCTCCGAAATGGTGGAGGACTTCCTTGAAATTTTTATGGATGATTTTTCAGTCTTTGGGGACGATTTTGAGAGCTGCCTAGGAAATCTACAAAAGGTACTTGAAAGATGTGAAAAAGTAAACCTGGTCTTAAATTGGGAAAAATGCCACTTTATGGTGGATGAAGGGATAGTCCTTGGCCATAAGATTAGCTGCCGTGGGATAGAAGTCGACAGGGCCAAAATAGAAGTGATCGAAAAGCTGCCGCCGCCGACCACAGTCAAGGGTATTAGAAGTTTCTTGGGACATGCTGGTTTTTATCGGAGATTCATTACAAATTTCTCAAAAATCACCAAGCCCCTATGCCATCTCTTGGAGCAGAACCGACCCTTTGACTTTAATGAAGAATGTACTGAAGCATTCAAGGTTCTGAAGGAAAAACTGGTAACAGCCCCAATAGTATAGCCACCAGACTGGACACAGCCATTTGAGATTATGTGTGATGCTAGTGACTATGCTGTCGGGGTAGCACTTGGGCAGCAGAGAGACAAGTTATTTCATGTCATATATTATGCCAGTAAGACACTGAATGATGCCCAAGTAAACTACACCACCACAGAAAAGGAGTTGTTAGCTGTGGTATTTTCCATTGACAAGTTCCGTTCTTACATACTTGGAACGAAGGTAATAGTACACACAGACCACTCTGCCCTGAAATATCTGTTTGCGAAAAAGGATGCAAAGCCTCGATTGATACGGTGGATCCTGCTATTGCAAGAATTCGACCTTGAAATCAAGGACAAAAAAGGGACAGAAAATCAAGTGGCAGATCACTTGTCAAGGTTGGAGAAGGGACAGAGTCTACCAACAGATGAGACAAACATACTGGAGACCTTCCCAGATGAGCAGCTCTTTGCTGCCGCGACAGCCATGGCGGCAGGTAAGTCTTCTGAACTCCCCTGGTATGCTGACTTCGTTAATTTCTTAGTTAGTGGAATAATTCCTTCTGATCTTAATTATCAAGCCAGGAAGAGGTTCCAAAATGATGTTAGGCATTATTATTGGGACGAACCTCTTCTTTTCAAAATATGTGCAGATCAGGTTATAAGGAGGTGTGTACCACAAGAAGAGCAAGAAGACATATTTCATCACTGCCATGCTTCACAATATGGAGGTCACTTAGGAGGCAACAAAACTGCTGCCAAGGTGTTGCAGTCAGGGTTTTATTGACCGTCACTGTACAAAGATGCGCAAATCTTCTACAAGAGTTGTGACAGGTGCCAAAGGACAGGAAACATCTCAAGGAGAAACGAGATGCCACTGCAGAACATTCTAGAAGTCGAAATCTTCGACGTTTGGGGGATCAATTTTATGGGACCTTTTCCATCTTCATGTGGGAATCTATATATCCTCCTAGCAGTAGATTATGTCTCTAAGTGGGTCGAAGCTATCGCAACTCAAAAGAATGATGCCAAGACAGTCCAAAGGTTTTTACACAAAAATATCTTTTCTAGGTTTGGCATCCCTAAGGCGATTATCAGTGATGAAGGGAGACATTTCGACAACAGGGTTATTGCTGTTGCCTTGAAGAAATATGGTGTCAAGCATCGGATCGCGACAGCATACCACCCACAGACCAATGGACAAGCTGAAATATCTAATATGGAAGTTAAGAACATTCTTGAGAAGATGGTTAAGCCAACTAGGAAAGACTGGTCTTTACTCCTTAATGATGAGCTATGGGCATATAGGACAGCTTTTAAAACTCCATTGGGAATGTCTCCATACCGATTGATTTATGGGAAAACATGTCATCTACCTGTCGAGATAGAGCACAGAGCATACTGGGCGATCAAGGCAGTGAATATGGACTTGGACAGGGAGGGCAGAAAAGGCTGTTAGAGCTGAACGAAATTGAAGAAATCCGGACAATGGCCTATGACAATGCAAGAATCTACAAGGAGAAAACTAAGAAGTGGCATGACAGGAAGTTGTTGCCACGACAGTTCTGCCCAGGGCAGCTTGTATTGTTATTCAACTCTAGACTGAAACTTTTCCCAGGGAAACTGAAATCTAGATGGTCTGGCCCATTCCAAGTCGTACAGGTTTTTCCCCATGGTGCCATCACAATCCGATCATTAAAAGACGGGCACCAATTCAAAGTAAACGGACAGCGCCTCAAGCATTATCAGGGGACTGAAACCCCAGGAATGAAGGAAGTGGTTACCTTAGGAGATGCCCCAACTGGCATCCCTAAGTTAACCTAAATTTTAATTATTTATTTTATTTATTATTTATTAGGAAATAAGGTTTATTTTATTTTGAATAATGTTTTTATGTTTATTGTTTTTAGGAAATAAAGGAGTCAAGAAGAACAGGAGAAGTGAACTCAGCCCACCATTCATCCATCAGCCCAACAAAGCCCAAGTGTTGAAGCCTGTCGTTACAACTGCCGCGACAGACGCGGAAAATACATGCTGTCATCACGCTGTCACGACAGACGTGGAAACACGTCACAAACGCGTAACAGACGCGGAAACGTGTGTCAGACGCGTCAGACACGCTAACATACAACAACTGGCCCCGTTATTCGTGCCTGCCGTTACAGCTTCAACGGGCAGCAAATTTTTCTCTATATAACCCCGTTTCATTTTCATTTTCACTCACTTCTGCCTTTCTTACTTGCTCTCCCTCTTTAGTTTTCAATTGCTTTCTTTATATTTTTCACAACCCTTGCACAAATATGTCTTCTAGGAAAACCCGACACAATGCTGCCTCCACTTCTTCACCGACAGCAACTCCCCCACGTTCCTTTGCTACCAGAGACATGTGGGAGGAGCGATGCTTCATCTACGCACCAACGGAGGAGAATCTGGGCCTCAAACCATTTATAGCCCGGAAGATTAGAGCTTTACAATGGCAGACCTTTGCGGAGCAACCGGAGGAAATGAATATCACACTGGTCCGAGAATTCTATGCTGCCATCAGCAGCAAAACGGCGACAGCAGTGTTCATTCAAGGGAAGGAGGTGTCATTTGAAGCAGAATACATTAATACCCTCTATGGCTTCTACATCGGTGTGAATGATGATGCTCACCAGCAATTCCTGAATACACTAGATAGTGCTGCCTACGACGCTGTCATGGCAGAGTTGACCAAAGCTGGGACTGAATGGAACACCAGCAGAAAGAATCCAAGGACTGTTAGAAGGACCCAGTTGCTGCCGGAGGCAAAGTTGTAGAATGCCTTCATAAAGAAGAGGATCATGTCGTCATCCCACAACACCACCGTCGACCAACCACGGTTAGCATTGATACACTCTATTCTGCATGAACGACCCATTAATGTGGGCAGTTTTATTCGAGAGAGTATTTTGGAGTGTGTGCATAGACCGACGGGTCCCCTCTACCTGCCATACCTCATTACTTCGCTCTGTCGTGGCCATAATGTTCCCGAGGTGCGCACTGATGTGATAGAAGAAGGAAGGGGCTGGACTGAAAAGAACATCCTCAGCCTGATGGAGCTAACTGTTGCAACCCCTTTGTCATCATTTGACCCTGCTGCGCCACAGCCGAAACGATAGAGCAGCAACATACTGAACATGCTGCCGCAGCAGCTGCCCCAACAGACTCCTCTGCCCATATATTAGCTGCCATTCAGAAGCTGGAGGAACGACAGCTGGGGTTAATGGCTTTCATCAGGGACTTTGCTGCTTCCACGGTAACATTTATACAAAGTTCTTTAAATTTTCCTGATGCTGCCTTCCCTACATTTCCTGCCCATTATTTTACTATCACCACCCCTGCCCATACCCCTACACCTGCTGCCACCCCACGCACGCCTTCTGCTGCCTCAACACCATCACCTGCCCCAACAGCAGTAGGCAGCACCCATGCCGAGCCATCTGCCCGAGGGACAAAACGTCTGATGGCATCAGAGGACCTAGATGCATTTGTTGATGGGTTCTCCTCCTCTTCCGTTTGGGCTGCCAGTGACACTGAACCCTCAATCAAGAGAAATTTGGGAAAGGAATTCACCCCCGTGAAGAGACAAAAGCGGATGGCTGATAAGAATAAATTGCCAAAGGCCAGAAGCAGCAGCAGCAGTGACAACAGCAGCGGGAAGAGCAGCAGCAGCAGCTCGGAAGTTCAGGTTGTGGAGAAACCACCCCACATCTCCCCAACCAGAGTCCAGCCACCAAGAGAGGCCAAGGCCAAGAACACATCCGCCTCCCCTGTGCCCCAGCCTGCCCCAAAAGCCAGAGCCCGCCGCCAGATCCGCCTCAGCAGCAGCAGCGAAGACAGCGATTAAATTTAAGTTTCCTCTCTTATATTTTGTTGCCTGCTATATATTTTGTGATGTACTGCCTTTATTTTGCTTTTAATTGTCATTTGCATTGAGGGCAATGCAACCTTCAAGCTTGGGGGTGGCAACCCTCCATATTAATGGAGTACATCTTAGTTTAAAATCTGTGTCTTTACTTAGTTTATTTTTGGTTAAAAAAATGAAAATATTGAAAACTTTGGCTGAAAACTGTGAACTGAACTTACCTGTCGTGACAGCTCTGTCGTGGCAGTGACTTTAGGATAGTTTTAGGAGAAGTTTAGAGCCTTTCTATAGTTCTGAAAACTTAAACACCTTTGTGACTGTTATACTGCTTAGACTTCTTTTAGCCAAACTAGAATAGGAAGCTTAGCACTTGAATAGCCCCTAGAGGTGCCTAACATTGGCTCTAGGAAAGAAGTTTAGTAAAAGAGGCTCAACAGCCCTAGAGGTGGCCGAAATTGGCTCTAGGAAGTTAACTAGAGGTGCCTAAAACTGGCTCTAGTGAAACTTTAGCTTAAAAAAATAGAGAAATCGAGTCAAAACAAAAAAAAAATCAAAGGAGCATGAAAAAATGCTTTCAAAAGATAAACTTTGGCATAAAAATTCGAGTTAAGAGTTAAATATTCTAGTGAAACTAAGAGAGTCTTGGCATATAACTGTTCACAAGCATGCACACACTGCACGAGGACTATAGTGAGACTCCGGACAGATCCTAAATTATCCGACAGGTTGCTGTCGTCACAGGGAACGAACGACGGGTAAGGGAAAGTTCACTGTTTGAAAGCCAAAACAAAAATATTTCATTTTTCTTTTAGGTCTTAGTTGCTTGAGGGCAAGCAAAAACTTGAGTTTGGGGGTGTGTTGAGTGTGAAAAAGTTCTATTATTTACACCCTATTTAAACCATATTTCTGCTGCATTCAAGCATTATTTATTGCATTTAGGTTAGTTTACAGCAAAACATCACAAATATATTGAAAGGCACAGTTTCTACTAAGAATGGTTGTTTTTGCAGGTTGCTGTCGTAGCAGACAGAAAGGGCAGGCGCTGGGCAGTGAAGCAGAAGAGCTGGAACTGGACAAGCAGTCAAGGAGGACGATGCTGCCATGGTTGCCGCCGTGACAGCAGAGGACGACAGCAGTTTTGAGGAGAAGAAGCAAAGTGGACATCGACAGATAGAGAAAATTCAGCCCGTCTGTCGTGTGAAAACCCTATATTTTTTCAAGCCCCAGATCAAAAGGAATGTCAAGCCCAAAGTTCAAGGAGAGAAAATCCCAAGCAAGAAGATGACGGCTGGAAAGTAGATTCCTTGAAGATTTAGTCTTTATTAGAATCATACTTTCATTTAAAGTTGTATTCTTACTATTTTAGATAACTTGAGCCCAAAGCTTATATAAGGGCATATATTTTGACCTAGGGAGGCATAACCGATAACCCTAGCTTCCTTCCCAAAACTCTAGTCGTTTTCCTTCCCTCAACATGTTCTAAATCCCCCCTAGGGCCACGGGTTGATTTGTAAAGTAGTTGCAAGGGTTGTTTTGTTTTAGGAATTTTTAGTTCAATAAAATAAACTTCAAGTTCTCTTATTTTGGTTATTAATATCTTGCAAGAGCATCGGAAGAGCATTGTGAGGTTATCTATTTACTTAGCATCAGGAGAGTTAAGTATACGAAAGAAATAAGAGCAAGTTCTCTAGCTTATAGTTGAACTATCTCGGGCCTAGGGATGGGACGAGGTTAAGTGGCTAAAGAAGAATTCATCCACATCGGTGTTCATCCTTCGATTCACGCCGGGAGGTATTATCAAAGACGTGATCATCGACAGACTTGGACCTAGGGATAGGCCAAGACACATCTGGGATTCTTGCCAAACTTGAAGTACTGAGTTGATTGTTTGCTGCCGCGACAAGCAACGGACTGCTGCCGCGACAGGTGCTGTCGCGACAGGGACGACGACAGAACTAGAGTTCCGAGACTTAGCAATACCTGCACTACTGAGCAATTCAATACCAGCCCATTCTCTCTATCTTGATTTCCCTACTCTTTTATTTAAGTTCTCTTTATTATTTTCGTGACAACTTCTCAAATATTTTCTTTACTTTCGTGCAGTGAATTAAGGTGAAGCTATTAGCCCAATCCATGTGGAGATGATATCTGATACTTCGTATCACTTTACTACTTGCGTCGTGTATACTTGCACTACCATTGCGATAGACTATTTTACACGCAACAATGGCACTGGTTTGCCACTTGAGAGGCTTCGCAGTTTGGGAGGTGAAGAGTTTCGAGGGTTGGTGCCCGAGAGATCCGAGGCTTGGTTTGACAAGATTGTCTATATTTTATCTCAGATGGGTTGTATTGGAGCACGCAGACTTGGGTGTGTTGTTTCCCTGCTTCAGGGTGATGCCTATACTTGGTGGGTCGTCATTACTACGGGCATGCCAGATGCTGAGATCACTTGGGAGTTCTTTGAGTCTGCTTTCTGTAAGAAGTATATGGGTCTCCGTTATCTTGATGAAAAGAAGCGAGAGTTCATAGCTTTGCTTCATGGTAATTTGACAGTTACCAAGTACGAGATACGGTTTGTCAAGTTGAGCCAGTATGCGTCAGAGCTAGTTCCTACTGAGAGGGAACGTTGCGACCGTTTCTGTTACGGGTTGAGTGAGGAGATAAAGAGGTACACTTTGGCTACGGACTACACGGACTTTGATGTCTTGGTCGCTATGGCCAAGGACATAGAGCACAATTTGGGTTTGACCAAACGTTCTGGTGTTTCTAGTTTCGGGAAGAGGTCTGGCGACTTTGATAGAGGTGATGCCAAGAGGCATAGGGAAAATAGGCATCATTTTGATCATAGGCGTGGTGGTGGTAACCACAATAGAGGCCATCAGGGCCAGAGAGCTGGTGGGCGTTTGCCCGAGTGTGCTCGATGTAGGAGGAATCACACCGGTGAGTGTTGGGGGAACTTTCATTCGTGTTGGAACTGTGGAGCTAGAGATCACCTTAGGCGTGATTGTCCACATTAGGCTGGGTATGCACCAGTTCAGGTTCAGGCTCCTGCTAGAGCTATTGATTATCCGAGAGGCCGTGGGCGCGGTCGAGGCAACTTCCAGCCGAGAAATGATGGCCAGAGGAATATAGCACATGTAGTTGCAGTTCGGCCAGAGGGCGGAGGTCAGGCTAGAGTTTATGCTCAGCGAGAGAGACATAACGACATGTATGTGATTGCATGTAATTTCTCGATACAGTCTCTAAGTTTGCTTTCTTTGATCGACTCCAGGTCTATGCATTCTTATATTTTGAGTGAGCATGCAAAGATGTTGAATTTACCTTGTGAGGTACTAGAGGTAGGTGTTAGTGTTACTAGTTCCTTCGGGGACACAGTAGTGGTTAGAAAGATGTACAGAAGATGTCCGTTAACGGTTCAGGGGCATATATATCCAGTGGATATGATGGAGTTACCATTTTATGGCTTTGATGTGATTTTGGGTATGGACTGGCTTACAGAACATAGAGCTAGGATAGATTTCGAAACTAAGAGAGTTTTCTTGAAGCT
This sequence comes from Hibiscus trionum, assembly GCA_030270665.1. Classification (NCBI taxonomy): domain Eukaryota; kingdom Viridiplantae; phylum Streptophyta; class Magnoliopsida; order Malvales; family Malvaceae; genus Hibiscus; species Hibiscus trionum. The sequence goes on along the minus strand of BSYR01000055.1, from coordinate 11,906,630 downwards.
TGAGGATGACTATGAGATTGTGGTAGTAGGTGAGAATGTAAAATTCCTGTCGAATGTTGTTTCAGCCTTAGAGGCTCAGAGATTAGTTGAGTTGGGTTGTGAAGCGTACTTGGCCTACGTGATGAATCTGAACATGAATGAAGTTAGACCGCAAGATATCATAACAGTGTGTGATTTTCCGAGTGTGTTTCCAGAAGAATTGCCCAATTTACCGCCTGATAGAGAGGTAGAGTTTGCTATAGAGACATATTTAGATTCTGATCCTATTTCGATTGCTCTATATTGTATGGCACCGAAAGAACTGAAAGAGTTGAAGACTCAGTTGCAAGAGTTGTCAGATAGAGGTTTTATCCGTCCGAGTTCTTCGCCTTGGGGCGCTCCGGTATTGTTTGTGAAGAAGAAAGACGGTAGTATGAGAATGTGCATTGATTATAGACAGTTGAATTATTTGACAGTGAAGAACAAGTATCCATTGCCGCGTATCGATGATTTGTTTGATCAGTTGAGAGGGCCATCAGTTTTTTCGAAGATTGACTTGAGATCCGGGTATTACCAATTGAAGGTAAAAGAGGTTGATGTACCGAGGACAACTTTTAGGACTAGATATGGTCACTACGAGTTCTTAGTTATGTCGTTTGGGTTGACTAACGCACCGGCTGCTTTTATGGACATGATGAACAGAATCTTCCATCAGTACTTAGATCAGTTTGTGGTTGTATTCATAGATGACATTTTGGTGTATTCGCGTACCAAGAAAGATCATGACCGGCACTTGAGGTTAGTTTTGCAGACTTTGCTAGACAACCAGTTGTACGCTAAGTTGAGTAAGTGTGAGTTATGGATCAGAGAAGTAGTCTTTCTAGGACATGTAGTGTCAGCCGAGGGGATTACAGTTGATCCGAAGAAGATAGAAGCCATTGTTGAGTGGAAGCAACCGAAGTTTGTGACAGAGATTCGTAGTTCCCTAGGCTTAGCGAGTTACTATAGGAGATTTGTGGATGGTTTCTCAAAGAAAGCCGCTCCTTTGACAAAGTTGCTACAGAAGAGTTTTCAGTTTGAATGGTCAAATGTGAGACAACAAGCCTTTGAGAAATTGAAAGAAGTTTTGACCAATGCACTGATTTTGATTCAGCCAGAGTCGGGGAAAGATTATGTGATCTACAGAGATGCTTCATATGTAGGTTTAGGTTGTGTGCTCATGCAAGACGGAAGAGTGGTGGCTTATGCCTCGAGATAGTTGAAGACTCACGAACGTAACTATCTGACACACGACATAGAGCTAGCCGCAGTTGTGTTTTCCTTAAAGATTTGGAAACATTATTTGTATGGTGAGAAATGCACAGTGTATACGGATCACAAGAGTCTGAAGTATATAATGACACAACGAGAGTTGAACCTTAGACATCGTAGATGGCTAGAGTTGCTTAAGGACTATGATCTTACGATTGAGTACCATCCGGGTAAAGACAATGTAGTGGCAGATGCTTTGAGTGGGAAGGTAGCCATTGAGTTGAGAGCCACGTTTTCTAGTTTGAGTTTTTTCGGTGATGGTGGTCTAGTGGCCGAGCTTCAGGTTAGACCTACCTTAGGCCAATTGATCAGAGAGAAACATCTGTTAGATAGATCTTTGGCACCTCACATGCAAGATATAGCCGAGGGTAAACCATCAGACTACAATTTCAGTGTTGATTGGGTCTTGTGTTTCAGAGATAGAATAGTTGTGCCGGATGACAGTGATTTGAGAAGAACTATCTTGACCGAAGCATACAGTAGCCCGTTTGCTATGCATTTTGGTAGTACGAAGATGTATTGTGATTTGAAGAATGAATACTATTGGGTTGGTTTGAAGAAAGACGTAGTCGACTTCGTGAGTAAGTGTATGGTATGTCAGAGAGTGAAGGCAGAACATCAGGTTCCATCAGGTTTGTTGCAACCGTTGATGATTCCGGAATGGAAGTGGGAGAATATCACCATGGACTTCGTTTCGGGTTTACCTTTGACTCTTACGAAGAAGAACTCAGTTTGGGTTATAGTTGACCATTTCACAAAGTGTGCTCACGTTTTATCTGTTAATACGACTTACTCCTTAGATAGGTTGGCCGATTTGTACATCGGTGAGATTGTGAGACTGCATGGTGTGCCGAAGTCGATTGTGTCTGATAGAGATCCGATATTTACATCCCGATTTTGGGAGTGTTTACATATTGCCTTGGGTACCCGATTGAATTTCACCACGTCGTATCATCCTCAGTCAGATGGTCAGTCAGAGAGGGCTATACAGATTTTAGAGGATATGTTGTGTTGTTGCATTATTGATTTTTAGGGTACTTGGGAGAAAAACTTGTCATTAATCGAGTTCGCATATAATAACAGTTTTCAGTCGAGCATTCAGATGGCTCCGTATGAGGCATTGTATGGTAGAAAATGTAAAACTCCGATTTCTTGGGCTGAAGCAGGTCAGAAGTTGTTACCGATGCCGGATTTGCTTAAGGGGACTACCGATAAGGTGAAGTTAATTTGTGATCGTTTGAAGGCAGCTTCGGATAGGCAGAAGTCCTATGCCGATTTGAAGAGGAAAGAAGTTGAGTATGCCGTGGGAGATAGAGTGTTCTTGAAAGTCTCTCTGTGGAAGAAAGTTATGAAGTTTGGCAGAAAAGGGAAATTGAGTGTGAGGTACATTGGGTCGTATAAGATTGTGAAGCGAGTCGGTCTGGTTGCTTATCAGTTACGTTTGCCATCTGAGTTAGAGAAGATTCACAATGTGTTCCATGTTTCGATGCTTCGTAAGTATATATCAGATCTGTCGCACGTGATGCCGGTGGAAGAGATTGAGTTGAATCCGGATTTGACGTATGATGAGGAACCAGTTGAGATCTTAGCCTCAAACAGCAAAGTGTTGCGTGGTAGATCGATTGAGTTGGTCAAAGTGAGGTGGCAACGTCGAGGTGTGGACGAGGCCACTTGGGAGAGAAAGGAGGATATGGAAAGGCAGTTTACATATCTCTTTCAGTTAGGTAATTTCGAGGACGAAATTCCTTAAGTGAAGGAGAGTTGTAACACCCAGGTTTAGGGATCGGGTGTTGAGTGTGAGAATCGGGTTCGAGTCGTGGGCTCGTTTTAAAATTAAATTGGGCTTGGTTTTAATTAAAAGAGGCTTGAGATATCATTAAGAGCAAAATAGTAATTTTAAAAATAAAGGAAAAAGATGTCTAAAAAGGAGCTTTTGAAATGTTCTCTTCATCTTCTTCCATTGAATTTTCACGACAAAAACCTCCCCTTACCCCCTAATCATTGTTCCATTCCTTTCTTCATCAAATTCAAGTGTTTTCAGCAAGGTAAGATCATTTTTAACTTCCCCTCATCATTCCAAACGTTTACATGGTTTCAGATTTTCTTAAGCTTCATTTTTAGGTTGTCCCGTTTTCAAAATTTCATGTAAAAGGTGGGAATTTTAAGGGTTTTTCATTTAGCTTTTGATTTGTAAAGTTTACTTATGTTTTAATCTCGCCCTAAAGAGTGTTATATGTGAAAATGGTGGGATTTTGATGAAAATCCCAAAACGGGTTTTTGTGAGTATTTTAAAAGGTTGAAAACTTGAGTTTTTGGGGTAGCTTTGTGAATGGGAGTTGGGCTAATGATATAGTGATGCATGAGGGTTGTTTTGAAGGTGTTTAATGATGATTTGGGTGTTGGATTCGATAGTTTCTGTTGGGTTGTGTGTGAGTACGAAAATGAGGATTTTTGGGTTAGTTCATGGCTTGGAATTGTAGATAATGGTCTTGTATTTGAAATCTGATTTGTGACAGCGGTTTGTGGATGATTTGTGTAGTAATGTGTTGTTTTTGGTTGATTAGAATCAAGGGAAATCGTTGGAGAAGCTTCGGGCTCGATTTTGAGAAGTTTGGAGGCTTGATTCAGCTTTCTCGGTTTGCTTAAGGGTGTTCGGTGAGTGGATTATTTTAAATGGTTTTAAATTGGTTCAAGTGTTTGGTTGAGGTGTTGGATTGTGCTTGGTAGGCCAATCCAAATAGGGGATTAAGTTGGTAGCTTAATCTCTTGTTTGGCTTTATGAGTTCTTGCTTAATTTGCATAATTGTGGTCTTGTGTAGTATATGTATTCGTTATGCGTGTTGATATATATTGATGATGTATATGGTGATGATAAGTTGTGTGCATGATGTTGAAATCATGGTAAGACTTGTATCGTATGATTGGCACTAGTTAATTACCGGGTATAAATGATCGATCATTAGGATGAGTGTGCACACGGTAAGAGTCAAATTCGCGCGTGGCCTTGGTGACGTGTAGTCATCAAGGAGGAGTACGGTGAGGTAATATTCCACCGGAAAATGTTAGCATGTGATGATGAGTGTAATCACATCCATGAGTGAAAACGGTGATGAGTGTAATCCCACCGGAAGGTAAATGTTGTTGAGTACGTTGGGGGTTAAAATCCCAACGGAAGTTATCCGCATATCCGAGTAAGCTAATAGTTGCTAATATACTTGTTCATGTGTGGTTGTTGTGTAAGATAATTGTTACATCTTGTTTAGCATAACATGAGGTAAGATGTCATGTTCAAGCATTCTCTTAGCGTTTGGCCATGTTGCTATGTTAGCGTAAATGTATGCCTTGTGAATGTCTTAAGGATGTCATGCTTGAACCCTGCATTATTGTTGTTTTGCTTTAGAGCTCCCTCACTAAGCTTCTAGCTTACGCTCTCGTTTTCGACAATGCAGATCATTAGTGTGGAGTTAGCAATGAGCAAGGAAAGGGCATCCAAGCGCGTTTGTGGTTGCTCAAGTATGGTTTTGGTAAATAATGTAGTAGTTTAGAAATGGGGATGCTACGTGTTGTAGGAGCATGTGTAGACTCATATTTTGTTAATGTTTTTATGTCGTGGATTGTAAACCATGTTTGTGAGATGTTTATGTGTTGTTTTGAAAGCATGTAAACCTTGCTTCATGAATGCTTATGTTTTGTAATGAAGGCATGTAACCTTGTTTTATGCTATATGATATGGATGTATGTTTCTTTGAATGAATGGCCTTGTTATGTGTGTTATGTGTTTGATCATGCTTGTAGTAGGATGGAAAGCCTCTAGATTATGTGTATGTTTGCTGTTACTTGATTCTTGTTGTTTTGGGGTATGTTTGGGAACACTTGGAGATGTAGAAAACTGTTTCAGGGTCACATAGAGTGCAGGTGTTTCGAAACGCTCGTGGTTGTTTCAGAATGGGTGTAGCTCTAGGGATACTCGTATCGGAATGGGGGTGGTGCCGTTCGATACGATTTGACACTGTGAGCCCTCGTTTCGGAACGCGTTTCGGTACGGTTTGCCTCTGTGAGTGCCCGTTTCGTAACCTGTTCTGGAACGTTTTGTTACTGGAGACCCCCATACCGGAACTGAGTGGACCGTATCGGTACGGCTTGGTCTGGCTTTTGAGCTGGAGCCCGCGTATCGAAATGGGCAAGCTTGTTTCGAACGCATGCTTGTATTTGGGCTTTTTAGCATCTTCAAAGGTTCTCGGATGTCGTGTTCTAGTCCCGTTGGTTGTATGCTTCCTTGTTAAGTTTATATGCATCGTTTATATATGATCTTGGTTTCGTAAGCGTGCAAAATGACTAACTTGACACTTGGTATATTTAAATTACCTTACGCCCCGTTTGTATCTTGTCGTTTTCGTTTTCCGCTGTCCTTTTCACACATAGGACTAAATGATACATTTAGAAAAGATAATCAATAAAAAATTAGGGTTGCTAATCGAAGTGGAGCCTTAACGGGTTTCACTTCGGTTATCCCCGTGTAACCTGCTCGGACCGGTCGATCGTCTAGCTAGGGTCGAGGGGGTTACATAAACAATAGAGATATCAATCCAACTTAATTCTGTTTAATCAACATAAATCAAAAGGAATTAATCATTTGCTTTTAATTCCACTGAGTCTTGTTTGGGAGATCAAGTAAACTCGTTAAAATGGCGGGAATTATTTCTCGAAACAAAATATTTACGAGAACTTATTTCCAAAACAAATCACGATTTCGTCTGAACATCCTGTTCGCCTCTATATAATTTTTCAAAAGAAGTTATTAGTACGAAAGGAAATAATAATTATCACATATAATAATTATTATAGTATAAGATATTTCTTTTCATGCCATATTTAATATTTCATATTAAAGAAGCCAAAAGATTATAAGGTAATAACACAATGAATATTATCATAATACATTCTATGTTTTAAACTTTGCTTTTGGCGAGTCAAAGATTTGCCATCATGATTCATCTTCCATTTGAAGAATATTTTCCGTGTATGAAAATTATACCATCTATCACAAAAATATTCACATTAGAAAATAATTCATATGTAAAATCATCTTTCCATATAAATATAGTCATTGAATATTCCATATATATTATAACTATAGCTCTGTGAATATCGCATGTATTAATCATCATGCATGAAGCTTCGATCAACCAAAAGGCATGCTTTAACCAACTATTTAAATGGTTTTAAACCATTTAAAAATGAAACTTTTCTTGTTTCCAACCATCCTTGTCCTTTGTGGGTGCACACGGTGCTCTTTAACCCATAAGTTGAAGGTTCAAGCTTTGTCGGCAGAGATGGTTAATGCCCCTTCTCATTGGTTGCTCTTTTATATGTTTGTCTTGGATTAAAACTCAAGAAATTTGTCTTAATATTATTAGAAAAATGACATTAATCCAAAAATAAATAATAAGATAAAATATTATTATTTAAATGAACAATACAAAACTATTGACGATACAACAATATGTAAATCAAACCGATTTGAAACGAAAAATTAAAGGAAACATGTTGAGGCCTGCATGAACGCAATTTCCTTAAGATAGATTCATCTGTTCCTATGGTGCTTCAGAAACATTGGACGTCTATCTCCCATGATACAACAACATAATGAGCACAGTAGTAGCATGTCTGCAATGATCAACAAACCGTAACCTCTCCTTCTCCTATCACCGAAAACCACTTGTAAAATCCACATAGTAAAATAATAAAAAATTTCTATGTTTTTTTAGTTGTGTTTAAACATAGAAGGTTTACTCCTTATTTATAGGAGTGTCATGAGGGTATAAGTGGAAATTTAACCTAATGGGACATTTAATATTGAGAATCAATTGATATATGCTCTTATTTGAGAAAAAAATATTTTAAATTTGGGTTAAAATATCTGCAGGCCCACGAAGCACCAGGTCAATTCAGACATTTGTGTTACTTATGTCGTGCACGTCTGCACATTTATGAACCAACAAATGGTTTCACATTTTTCTCAATAACGTTTGAATCAATTTCTCATTCAAAACTCCAAAATTATTAAAATTTTCCAACAAATATCGCTTTCCATTTGCTTTCCCTTCCCTTTATTTTTAGCCATTTTCTCGCCTTCTCATGGCCTCTAGATTCTCAAATGCCGCAGTCGATTCAACTGCCTTTGGACTCATTCTTTGATCAAAAACTCATATTTTCCCTTCTTTGTTGCTATTTTTTTAAGATAAAAAAGCCATTTGTTTTCCCTCTGTTTGCAGCCATTTTCTCCCCTTGGATTTTGTATTACTTTTGCTTCAAAATTCATTTCTCTCTCGTCAATAAAAATGAGTTTTGTTGAATAACTAGATTTGCTTTAGGGTTTCGTGTTTTTCTTGATGTGTAGATTTGGGGAAATGCAGAGGAGAGGTCGCGAGTGAGATGAGGGTAAAATGCAATAAGGGAAAAACGCGTGAAATTGGAAAGAAAGAGAAAAAGATCTAAAATCTTATTAATTGGAAAATTAAATTGTTATTTTACATACACATGTTTATATACAAATAATAAAAACTAACTAACTTCTAAATACAACAGCTCAACAATTAAACAATCTTGATAATCTTGATAGCCCCCTCAAGTTGGAGCATACAAATTTCGTAGGCCCAACTTGGAAATGGAATCCTGAAAACAAAAAGATGGCAGAGCTTTAGTAAAACAATCAGCAAGCTGATTATGTGAAGAAACATATAAAATTTTGATTACTCCCTGTTGAACTTTTTCTCGGATCAAATGGCAATTGATTTCAATATGTTTCGTGCGTTCATGATACACAGGATTTTCAGCAATCTTGATGGCAGACAAGTTATCACAATAAAGATTGGCAGAAGAAAGGTGCATTTTTAAATCAGAAAGAAGGTAAAAAGCCACTGAACTTCACAAGTTATAGTTGCTAAGGCATGATACTCTGCTTCACTAGATGAACGAGATATGGTTTGTTGTTTTTTAGACTTCCAGGAAATTAAAGATTTGCCTAAGAAAACGTAGAAACCAGTTGTTGATCGACGAGAATCTGGACAAGAAGCCCAGTCAGAGTTAGAGAAAGCATGAATTTGTAAGGCATTGTCAGTAGGGGAAAAAAGACCTTGTCCAGGGGTGCCCTTCAAATATCTAAGGATTCTATGTGCAGCAGTTAAGTGAACAGTTGTAGGAGCAGATAAGAATTGAGATAATTGTTGGACAGCAAAAGAAATGTCTGGTCTAGTATTAGTAAGATATAAAAGTTTTCCAATAAGTTGCTTATATGAAGTAATGTCTTGTAATGCATCACCATCAGATTTAGACAAACGTTTTGTAACAACAATATGACTAGAAATAGGCTTAGATCCAAGGAAACCAGTCTTTTTTAAAAGTTCTAAAGTATATTTATATCTAAATGCTGTAAATCCCAGTTTTGAGCTGCAGCAATGGCCATTAAGGTTATAATGGTTGTAATTTTTTCCACGAGGCTAAAAGTATGGAGAAAGTCAACCTCAGACTGTTGTGTGTATCCTTTAGCAACCAACCTAGCTTTATATCTATCAAGGGTGCCATTGACTTAAGTTTAGTTTTAAAAACCCATTTACACCATATAGTGGTCTTTCTAGGGGGCAGAGGAACTAAATCCCATATTTTATTATTTTCTGGAGCTAAAATTTCTTCTTTCATTGCAGTTTTCCAGCAATCATGTAAAAGGGTTTGCTTATAGTTTTTAGGTTCACTCAGCAAGTCTAGATTATTGATAAAAGATTTATACTGAGCAGAAATATTAGTATAGGAAAGAACCTGGGCAACAAAATGTTGAGTAGTTCTTGTCTTAGGTATACTAACATGAAAATCTTTAAATTTTTGTGTTATTTTTACTGCTCTAGAGGGTCTAGTAGTAGGCTGATTATGAACTTTAGAAGAATTATTAGGCTGAATATCTTCTAGAGGAGAATTAATAGGCTGACCAGAATTAGCAGAATTAGCAGAACCAATACCACTGTTATCAGAATTTTCAGCATAATATTCTATAAGATTTTTAGAACCAACAACAGTATCACTAGTATAATTTTGATTTGTTTCATTATAAACTTCATCTTTTAATCCTGAATTATCACAATTAGGTAAAACAACATTACTAAGGTCATTAGAAGAGTGTTGCTTAAAAGGAAAGATATCTTTTGAAAAGACCACATCTTTAGATATAAAGGCAGTTTTAGTGACTAAGTCATGCAATCTATATCCTTTCACATTCTTTGGAAAACCTAAGAAAACACATCTAGCAGCCCTAGGATGCATTTTAGTCTTAGCTTTGGGTAATAAAGAAGCATAAGCAAGACAACCAATGACTTTAAGATGAGCATACTTAGGCTTAGACTGAAAAAGTTCTTCAAAAGGAGTCTTATTACCAAGAATAGGAGTAATGTTTATTAAGAGAGCAACATGTAAAATACAGTCATCCAGAAGGGCAAACGTAAAGCATGTTGAATTCTTAAGGCCATAGCAACATTTAATAGATGATGATGTTTCCTTTCAACTATGCTATTCTGTTGAGGTGTATGAGGACATGAAGTTTGATGAATTATTCCCTTTGACATAAAAAAATCAATCATATCAAATTCTTTTCCATTATCTATCCTAATACATTTAATCTTTTTAGAAAACTGAGTTTCTATCAAGGTATAAAAGTCAGTGATTAAACATCTGGTTTCAGACTTAAATTTTATATGATATACCCACATAAATCTACTCCTATCATCAACAATAGTAAGAAAGTAAGAGTAACCATATATGCTGGGAATAGGAAAGGGACCCCAAATGTCCATATGAACAATGTAAAAAACAGAATCAGACTTAGAAACACTAACAGGAAAAGACAATCTTTTATGTTTGGCCAAATGACAAGTCTCACAATCATTCAATGAACCAGAGAGAATAAAAGAATTCAAATTTGGAAACACTTTCATCCTCTGACTAGAGGGATGGCCTAGTCTAGCATGCCAAATGTCAAAAGAAATAGAGGAGTTAACCACATTACAAACAACAGTATTTCTAGCATCTTGAACTTCAAGCTGATACAATCCGTGTAACTTCCTAGCTATACCAATCATCCTCCATTGTTTGGTATCCTGTATGCAACAAACATTATGTGAGGAAAAAATGACAAATCAGAATTATTTGTTAACTGAGAAACAGAAACCGAGTTAAAGCCAAAGAATGGTATATGAAACACATTTTCAAGAATTAAGCTTGAAGATAATCTGGCAGTTCCTATATGCAACACCTTAACTAATTGACCATTGGGTAGTTTGACAAATTTATTGTTAACAGAAGAATAGGCTACAAAATGAGTTAAAGAATTTGCAATATGATCAGTAGCCCCTGAATCAATAATCCAAGACTTAAAATTTAATAAACTACTTATTTCAGAGTTTAAAGTTTTGTAACAAGCACAGTAATTAAAAATGCTTTCATACAGCTACTATCAGAATTTCTAAATTGAGAATAAGGAAGAATCATATGTGGTTCTTCAATGAAAGCATATTCAAAGTTTGAGGACAAGACATTCACTTGAGGTTGAGAAACAAAGTTCTAAATAGGTTTTTCTCGCTCATTTATCAAGGACAACAAACTAGCATATTGCTCCTTGGTAAATGAAACAAGATTGTCTTCATTTGTATTGACAGAAGCAGGATGCATAGAATTTTCATTAGAAGCAATGTTACCAGTCTGATTGGCTCTACCAACAGATGCCTTATACCTATATCCAGGAGGATATCCATGCTTTTTAAAGCACTTTTCAACTGAATGCCCATACATCTCACAGAAAAAACACAATGGTCTACAATTTATAGGATTCCCAGAGAATTTTCTAACAAAACCCCTATTACTAGACTCTTCCCTTTTAACAGAACTTCTATCAACCAATAGGATATTGGAATCCGCAACAATTATAGGACTAATTGCTCGTTCATGTTGCACAAGAATAGAAAAAATCTCATTTATACTCGAAAAAGGCTTCATCATTAAAATTTGGGATTTAGGGACAGAAAATGTATCGTTCAAACCCCTAAGAAACCTAAGGGAAAAATCTTGCTTTCTAAACTCAACAACTTTACAATCACAACCAGAGAGAGACCTAAGATTACAGAGTTCATCCCATATAACTTTTAATTGTGTATGAAACGTAGTAACGGAAAGGTTACCTTGACGCAAAGAATAAAACTCTTGCTGCAAATCAGAGACTCGAATCAAGTCCCCTTGCTTGAATCGACCATGAAGATCAGCCCACAACTCGTAAGTTGTGTCTACCCAGATAACTCCTTGTGCAATTTCCGAACTTATCGCTCGCAGAAGCCAAGACAGGACCAAGTTGTTGCACTTCACCCATGCTTGAAAACGTGAATTTTCTTGGTGTAATTGCTTGATTGAACCATCAACGAAGCAGAACTTGTTATTTGAAATGAGCGCCATCTTCATTAAGCGTGCCCAGCTATGGTAATTCGAACCGTTGAGTAATGCAGAAGTGAGGACGAGACCAGGAATCTCGTTTAGATGAATATAATATTCATCGGAGGGGTCGTCGTTCTTGAAGGTTTGAGTGCGAAAGCGATCAGAAGACTCATCATCTGATACCATGTTGAATAACCAGATTTGCTTTAGGGTTTCATGTTTTGCTTGATGTGTAGATTTGGGGAAATGTAGAGGAGAGGTCGCGAGTGAGATGAGGGAAAAACACAATAAGGGAAAAACGTGTGAAATTGGAAAGAGAGAGAAAAGGATCTGAAATTTTATTAATTGAAAAATTAAATTGTTATTTTACATACACATGTTTATATACAAATAATTAAAATTAACTAACTAAGTTCTAAATACAACAACTCAGCAATTAAACAATCTTGATAATCTTGATAAGCTTTTTAAAAAATCACAAGTAGATGGAGTGCTAGATTACGACGAGAAAAAAAATGGGTAATAGCTAGTATTGTTATTAGGACATCATTGAAGCTAATAAACATAAAACCAGAGCAAAACAAATTGAAGAAGATGAGGAAGAAGACAAAACTGGTTCGACGACTCCAACTTCAAGAGAAGCAAGAATACCAGACAAATTATCTTGCCCTCCACCTTTATGAAAAAGAAGAAACCATGCTATTTTAATGAGGTTATATATTGGATTTGGTGTTTACTTACAAAATTAAGGTTGATTGGTTAGGTGCAAAGCTTTTCCCCACCAGACTTGGGTTCAATCCCCAACAGCTCCATATTATCATTTAAAGTCATTACTTTAAAATCAATCAAAGAATGACATATGTTATCATTAGGTTAGTTAAAAAAATAAAAAAAAAATTATTTTTTTCAAAAATTGTGATGTCATATTAGTAAAATGCTACGTCAGCATCATCACGTCACCCAAAGGTATTGACCGTCAATTGACCAAAATAAATGAGAGTTAAAGTGGCCAAAATGTCAAACGTTGAGACTAGTTTTGACTTTATATCTAATTTAAGATACCAACAAGGACTTGATCACTATTTCTTTATGATGTTGGTCATACGATTTATTGTTGTTGTTATTAATTTATTACTATTATAAATAATTTAATCATGAATCATGTTGCATATAAATTATTAATTTTAAGGGTAATTTTCACCCGTGGTCCCTTTCATTTGGGGTTTGTTCTATTTTGGTCACCAGAATTCAAAAAAGATTATTTTGGTCACTTACGCTTAAAATCATGTCTATTTTGGTCCATTGCCCGTTAGTCTCCGTTACTTAAAGAAAATTAATTTCTAATTTAACCCCCAAACTTTCAAAACTTCATTTTTCACCATTTCCCCAAAAATTAACTTTTTTATATTAAATCGTATCTGTATTTTGTTTTTTTTTTCTCTTTCTTTCTTTGGTTTGTCTGCTCGTCGTTTCATTCTCCCTCAATCACTGCTCTTTCTCTTTCTTCCTTTCTTTCCTTTTTAATTTCTCTCCTCTTCTGCTTCTCTCCTTTTGATGATCATATCATAAATGCCTCATAAACCCTTAGTGACATAAAGTTTTCTCTCCTTTTAGTTTTTTGCTTGTTTACTTCACTGGTTTCTTCTCAAACTAGCTCGGACTCTCCAGTCATGGAAAAGCTTAAAGCAAACCTAAAGATCCCATCTTCCCTTGATTGGTTAAACTCTGATCCTTGCAAATGGGATCATGTTGGCTGTGAAAATCAGAGGGTGACTAGGATTGAAATTCCTTGCCAAAGTGTTGGTTGAACCCTTTCTTCTGATGTCAATGATTTGTCTGAGCTTAAAATCTTTGAAGTTATGAACAACCAAATCAATGGTCCAATCCCAAGCTTTGCTGGTTTAAGCCAATTGCAAGAAGTAAACTTTCACAACAACAATTTCTCGTCTTTCCCTCCAGATTTCTTCACCGGATTGAGTTCATTGTCTAATATTTATCTCGATTGCAACCCTTTCGAGCCATGGGAGATTCCGGAGAGCATAAAGGAAGCAAATACCTTGATAACTTTCTCTGCCAACAAGGCTAATCTCAAAGGGAGTTTTCCAAGTTTGTTTGACTCTGTTACTTTCCCAAGTTTGCAAGATTTGTATGTGGCCGTGAACAATCTCGAAGGGGAATTGTCTGTCGGGTTAGCCGTCTCTGGTATTATGTCTCTGTGGGTTAATGGGCAGAGCTTGAATGAGACAATCGATGTGATACAAAACATGTCTTCTTTGCAAGAGATATGGTTGCACGAGAACCGATTTTCCGGTCCCTTGTCCGATTTTTTGATGTTAACCGAGTTGCAGAATTTGAGCCTGAGAGATAATCAGTTCACTGGTGTTGTTCCTATGTGGCTATGTCTTTGATTAACTTGAAGACGCTATATATAGTGAATTTGACTAATAATGAACTTCAAGGGCCAACCCCTAAGTTTACTAATAGTGTGTTTGTAGATATGACTCCTGTTAGTAATAGATTTTGCTTGGATGATCATGGTGTTGCTTGTGATGAACGAATTGTGAAAAATATCTTAAAAAATTAACTTTTGAAAAGTTTTGAAAAAAACTATGACGGTGAAAAATGAAGTTTTGAAAGTTTGGGGAAGATGGTGAAAATGAAGTTTTGAAAGTTTTGAGGGTTAAATTTGTAACACCCCAATTTTGGGCTTAGAAGTTTAGGGTCTGAATCGGACTGGTCTGATAAACGGTTCGAATATAAAGGGAGGTTTTAGGGAAAGCCTAGTTCGGGATGCTTTAAAAATATAGAAAAATATCTAAATTTCCTCATTTAATATTTATAAGAGAGTGGTGAAATCAATTTTACAAAATAAGGTTTGGAAATACTACATTTCGGAGTAGTGACCAAAATGCAATTTTTGCAAAGTTTTGTAGTGACTGTTTTGTAAAGGATTAAAACTTTGAATCTTTAAGGAGCTAATTTACCCAAAATATTTTTCTCCAGATTTTTCCTTAATTTGGGTGATTTAATTAGTGTTTTAATTAAATAAAAGAAAAGGAAAACTACTTTTTGGATTTTCATAACTACCTTTTCCTAATTTTCTCTCATTCCTTTTTCTCTCGAAATCTCATCATCCAAACACATTTTCTCCAGCAAAATTTTCATTGATCTTCACTTCAATTGATGAGATTTCTATCATCTATTGGTTCCTAATCAATCTTGCATTAAATTCTTTTCATTTCCACATTGAATTTTCATGGAATTTTGCCCAAATCAAGGAGAAATCATCATTTAGAGGTAAGAATGTTCTTCTCCTATAAATACTCAGTTCTTTACTGAAATTCCCAAGTTTTCAATCCTTTATTAAAGTTTTATAAATGGTTTTAATGTTAGAAACATGATTTTGGCTTAAAACTCAAGATTTTGGAAGAGATCTTGAAGAATTTCGTTGTGATTGATTGGGCTCTATTTTGAGGTGGTTATTTAATGTATTTTGGATATTAAATGATGTTAGAAATGAGGTTTTATCAATCCAATCCCGAATAGGTTGTGTTTCCTAAGTTTTTGCTTAAGAAAATGGTGGCTTTTGAGGTGTTCTTGGTGTTCTGTTATAGCTGGAGGTATAAGGTCGAGTTTAGGATTGTTTTTAATGGTGATTGATGTTTAGAAATGATTAGAAGTGATGGATCTTGGCTGGGTAAAGTTTTGGAAGAGTTTGGAGGTGATTTCGGTTGTGTTTGGTAGCCGAAATGTTGGTTTTAGGTAGAGCAGCGAGTTTAGCTGTGTTGGCTGAAGATTTCAATGCATGATGATGCATTAATCCTCTGCTTTGATGTGTCTAAAATAGGGGAGACATCTTCAGACACCTTTGGAGTTGATTCGGAAGCTTAATTGGCGTTTCGGCAAGCAAACGAAACGTAATTGGTGAGTGGAGATGGTTTTCCAGCTTTGAAACGATTATTTGGAGGTTTTGGGAGCTTATTTTAAGTCTAAACAATTTAGCTAAGCTCAAGAGTAAGTTTTCGGAAAAACTCCCTCGGATGTGCTAAGTTATGGTTTGATGCATTAGTTATGAAATGCATGTTTAATTACTATTTTGAAAGCATGTTTTAGCATGATTAATGCTGGTTTTGAAAGCCATGTATTGAAGGATGCTCAAGGTAAGAGATCTTTGGTTTGACATGTTTTTATTTTGGTTATGAAGCATGGAGATGCATGATGATAAGTGGCTTTGATTAATGCTTAAAATAGTGAATTGATGATGGTATTTGATGTATATTGGCAAGTGATGAAATGGTTTTTAAGTACTTAAATCGGATATAGTTAGCCGACTATAGGATTGGGTGCACCATAAGTAAAGTCACCTTGGATGTTGAGGGGTTGTGATTGTACCGTAAACTTCATCCAAGTACCCTAACGATTGAGGTAAGATCACAACGGTGGTTGTAAATTCCCTGTGTGGATCTTGTGTTATGTGTCCCTTACTCTCGTTAGTGGAATTATACAACTATCGATGTGTGGTGTTGAGGGGTTGAGATTGTACCGTTACACTCCACCGCGGGTGTCACATCAATGGAGGGATTGCTCTTGAGTGTGAACCTTGTGTAGTTCGGTAGTGTGTATGAAGCGTGTGGGACAACGCTTGTAATCCGCGTATCAGATTGTGTCTTGTGTTGAAATGGTTATGAATTATCACTTAAAAGCCAATATAATGTATTTAAATGTAACGAAGCGTGAAATGCTTGAAAATGATGCAAGGTATTATGAGAAAGAGATGAGCATGTGGTTTAAAAGTTTTGTTGAAAATGTTTTCTAAATATGTATTGTTGTATTGGTTTCATTTAGAGCTTGCCTCACTAAGCATTTGTGCTTACGCTCTCTTTTACTAATAATGCAGATAATTGAGGTGCTTTGGGCATCAGGGAAGCTAAGTTCATCCAAGGAAGTCAAAGCTCATGTATGGTGAAGTTTTCAAACGTTATTAGTTTTGATAATTTGGCAATGGGAACCTAGGATTTGTTTGGGAGATGTGTTAAACTCCCTGAGGTTGCGGCATGGTTGCCTTGGTTTCTTTGAATTGTAAATGGCCTTAAAAGCTTGTTTGGAGGTTAGATTTGCCTTTGTGGTTTTAATATTAGGAAGCATGCCTCTAAACTTGTGAGTATGCATGTTTGTTGCTTCGAAGGTGTTTAGGAGTCCTAAATATGTTCCTTATATGTTTGTTGACTTGATGATATGCTTGGGAAGTCGTTTGGATGTATTTGATTGGATTTATGCATGAAAAAACAGTAATAGTTGCAGATTCTGGGCAAACCATATCGAAACACCCTCTAGTGTTTCGAAACGGGGGCCTGAAATGGCCTTCGTGTTTCGGAACGCCAGGGGATGTCTCGAAACGATTTGGCTACTAGAATGCCTCGTTTCGGAACTGGTCTCGAAACCAACCCGCGTATCGAAACTGTCAACTCCGTTCCAATCCTACGTTTCGATACGACAGGTGGGTGTTTCGGAACAGGTGACCGTTGGGCACTGATTTGAATGGTGTTGTAGTTTGCAAGCTTTACATTTTAGTCCCAAATGTTGATGTTGCAATTGCTTGAGTTTGAGATGTCCAATTAAGTTGAAATTTGGCAGAGAAGCATGAAATGGGATTAGTTTCATATTGATAACCTTAAAATCAGTTAAGACCTTCTAATTTACGGAAATTACATTTTGGTCCCTAAACTTGTAATAAGTGCAATTGAGTCCCTTTTTGTTGTTCAATCGTTGTGCCTTTCTCGTATATGTTTTATGAGTACTCGCTTAGGGTTAATGTGTATCTAGACAAGAGTAAAAGGAAAAAAAGGGTCGTTAATCAAGGTTAACTTCCGGGTTGACCTTGGTTTTCCCCGTGTAATCTTCGTAGTTCGGGTCAACCGTCTAGGCCGGGCTAAGGGGGTTACATTTGGTGGTAACAGAGCCAGGTTCTCGTGTAATTGGGATTCGTGATGTGGATGTTGTATGTGTAATTGCATGATGTGCCTTTTGAGTAAAAGAATGTTGTGTGCATCGTGATGCATGGTTTCAATTGTGATGTTATGTTATGTTGGAGTGTGTTGGGGGATCCTATTGCCAAGTCAAAACTAATGGAAAGGAACTTGTTTTCGAAAAAGAGCTTGATTACTTGGATTACTTACCTTATTGAGCCTAATTATGTTTATTGCATTTGTGTCGGTGCATTGTTTTCTTGTAAATGGGGCCACGTAGAGAGATGAGAATGAATACAAGAGCTATGGCTCAGAATGAGAATGATGAGAATGCTGAGAATGTTGTGGATTTACCTCCTCCTCCTGGTGGTGGACCACCTGGTGGTGAGGGTGCTGGAGCTGGTAATGCTGGTGCTGGTGCTGGGGTCGCCGGACCTGAAGGTGTGCAGGGGCAAGCTGCTCCTAACATGACTGTGTTGATTCAGGCTATTGCTGGAGCCTTTCAGGCAGCAGTAGCTGGAGCTCATGGAGCTGCGCATCAGGATGATGCTAATGTTAGATTGCCTTTGGAACGTCTTCGCAGCCTGGGAGGGGCTGAGTTCAGAGGTTTATCTCCGGAAGGGTCTGAGTCTTGGTTGGAGAGCACCAAGAGGATTTTGGGACAAATGAACTGCAATAATGTGCAGAAGCTGGGTTGTGTGGTGTCACTGCTGCATGGTGATGCTTATACGTGGTGGACGACCACTATCTCTGGAATGGAGGGCAATGATGTAACTTGGACGTTTTTCCTGAATGCGTTCAAGCGGAAGTATCTGGGTGTGCGATACCTAGATAAGAAGAAAAGAGAATTTATGTCTCTTGTGCAAGGCAGCATGACGGTAGCTGAGTATGAGATCCAGTTTGTCCGCCTTAGTCAGTATGCACTTGAGCTAATCCCTGATGAGCGGGAGAGGTGTGAACGTTTCCGTTATGGATTGGTAACGGATGTGAAGACTTTTATGCTTGCGGCTGAATATACAGATTTTGATGTGCTTGTGTGTCGAGCGAAGGACATCGAGCAGAACCTGGGTTTGTCTTCTAGAGGCGTTAGTTCTAGCTCGGGAAAAAGAGCTGCTGATCATAGTTCTGGTGGTGGACGGAACAAGAGAGGACGAGATAGGAGGTATCAATCTACTGCTAGGCGTGGTAATGGAGGACATGGTACGCCTGTTTAGGGAGATAGGGTGAGGGCTGATCAGAACACGTGCTGGACGTGTGGATCTCGTGGCCATTTGAGGCAAGATTGTCCTCGAGCAGCGAGGGAGGTTCAGGCTCCTGTTGCAGCGACATGTAACTCATGTTGGAATTGTGGTTCGGCAGACCACATGAGGAGGGAGTGTCCTTTGTTGGCTGGTGGTGGTCAGGGACGTGCTCCTGGGGTAGTTGCACCTCAGAGAGGTCGTGGGCGCGGCCGTGGTAACTTTCAGCGCAGAGATGATGGTGGGAGAAATGTAGCGCATGTTGTGGCCGTTCAACCTGAGGGTGGTGGTCAGGCTCGAGTGTATGCTCAGCGTGAGGGAAGGAATGATACGAATGTGATCGCAGGTACCTTTACTTTGCAATCCTTATCATTACTTTCTTTGATTGATTCTGGATCTACACACTCGTACATATTGCGTGAACATGCTTAAATGCTTGGTTTACCTGTTAAGTCTTTGGATGTTGGCATGCGTGTGACTAGTTCATTTGGTGAGACAGTTGTAACGCGAAAGTTGTATAGAAGATGTCCCTTAAAAGTGCAAAACCATGTTTTTCTTGTTGATCTCATGGAATTGCCTTTCTATGGTTTTGATGTAATCTTTGGTATGGATTGGCTTGTTGAGCATCGAGCTATAGTGGATTTTGAGAGCAAGCGAGTTTCGTTGAAACTTGTGGATGATTACGAAGTGGTAGTGGTTGGTGAAAATGTAAAGTTTCTTAGTAATGTGGTGTCTACCTTGGAAGCAAGTCGGATGTTGCGGCAAGGTTGCGAGGCTTATTTAGCCTTTGTTATGAATCCAAGTTCGAAGGAGGTACGCGTTCAAGATATAAGAACTGTGCGAGAGTTTCCTGGAGTGTTTCCGGAGGAGTTACCTAGATTGTCGCCTAGTCGAAAGGTGGAGTTTGGAGTTGAGCTGTATGAAAACACAACTCTAGTGTCCATTGCTCGCTATCGCATGGCACCTAAGGAGTTGAAGAAGTTGAAGACGCAGCTTCAGGAGTTGTTTGACCGTGGTTTTATTCGGCCTAGTGTGTCACCGTAGGGTGCACCTGTTTTGTTCATGAAGAAGAAGGATGGCACTATGAGAATGTGCATTGATTATCGTCAGCTGAACAAGTTGACTATCAAGAATCGGTATCCTTTGCCGAGGATTGATGATCGTTTTGATCAATTTCAGGGAGCGGCTGTGTTCTTCAAGATTGACTTAAGGTCAGGATACTACCAGCTTAAGGTGAAAGATGTGGATGTGCCAAAAACAGCCTTTAGAACGAGGTATGAGCATTATGAATTCCTTGTAATGCCGTTTGGCTTGACGAATGCTCATGCTGCTTTTATGGACATGATGAATAGAGTGTTCCATGAATACTTGGACAAGTTTGTTGTGGTGTTCATTGATGATATCCTTGTGTACTCTCGTACTGAGGAGGAGCATGAAGGTCATTTGAGGGTTGTCTTGCAAGCGCTTCTGGAAAATCAGCTTTATGCTAAGCTGAGCAAGTGTGAGTTTTGGCTAAAGGAGGTTGTGTTCCTTGGTCATGTAGTTTCGGCTGAGGGGATTCGTGTTAATCCTCAAAAGGTTGAGGCGGTGATGAATTGGAAGCCTCTCAAGTCCGTTCATGAAGTCTGTAGTTTCCTTGGGTTGGCAGGATATTACCGGAGGTTTGTGGATGGATTTTCGAAGATTGCTACCCCTTTGACGAAGTTGTTGCAAAAAGATGTCAAGTATGAGTGGACAGAAGCAAGGCAACAAGCTTTTGAGAAGCTTAAGGCAGCTTTGACGCAAGCTCCTATCTTGGTTCAGCCTGAATCGGGAAAAGAGTTTGTGGTGTACAGCGACACATCCTATGTGGGTTTGGGGTGTGTGCTAATGCAAGAGGGTAAGGTGGTGGCTTATGCATCGCGCCAGTTGAAGGTGCATGAGCGCAATTATCCTACGCATGATATTGAGTTAGCTGCGGTGGTTTTCGCTTTGAAGATTTGGAGACATTATCTGTATGGTGAGAAGTGTACGGTGTATACGGATCACAAGAGTTTGAAGTATCTGATGTCTCAGAAGGAATTGAACCTTAGGCAACGACGTTGGGTGGAGTTGCTTAAGGATTACGATATGACGATCGAGTACCATCCGGGGAAAGCTAATGTTGTAGCGGATGCTTTGAGCAGGAAGGTGGCAGTGGAGTTAAGGGCCATGTTTTCCAGTTTGAGTATTTCGCAAGATGGAGGTCTTGTGGCTGAATTGCAAGTGAAACCATCTTTGGTTCAGTTGATAAAAGATAAGCAGTTGTTGGATGATTCACTGGTGCCACATGTTCAGGATATTGCTAAGGATAGACCATCAGATTTTTGTTTTAATGATGATGGGGTTCTATGTTTCGGGAGTCAGATAGTAGTGCCAAATGATACGGAGTTGAGGCGTACTATTCTGACTGAAGCTCATAGTAGTCATTTTTCTATGCACCCTGGTAGTACAAAGATGTATCGTGATCTGAAGGATGAGTACTATTGGGTGGGTTTGAAGAAAGATGTGGCGGAATATGTGAGTAAGTGTATGGTTTGTCAGCGGGTTAAAGCTGAGCATCAGTTTCCTTCAGGGTTGTTGCAACCGTTGAGGATTCCTGAATGGAAGTGAGAAAGAATTACCATGGACTTTGTGTCTGGTTTACCCTTGTCACCATCGAAGAAGAATTCGGTGTGGGTGATTGTGGATCGCCTCACAAAGTGTGCACATTTCTTACCGGTGCATACTACGTATACCTTGGATAAGCTTGCAGAGTTGTACATTGCCGAAATTGTGCGTTTGCATGGTGTACCAAAATCTATAATATCGGATAGAGATCCGAGGTTTACATCGCGTTTTTGGGAATGTTTGCATCAAGCTTTGGGTACGCGGCTGAATTTCAGTACTTCCTATCATCCACAGTCGAATAGACAGTCTGAGCGTGTTATCCAAGTGCTTGAGGATATGTTGAGGTGTTGTGTGATTGAGTTTCAAGGCTCTTGGGAGAAGCATTTGCCTTTGGTGGAGTTTGCTTATAACAATAGCTACTAGACAAGTATTCAAATGGCACCTTATGAAGCCTTGTATGGGAGGAAGTGCAGAACTCCTCTTTGCTGGGCTGAAGCAGGAAAGAAGTTGGTCTCGATGCCGGCTTTGTTGAAAGGAACCACCGAGAAGGTGAAGCTCATATGTGAGCGGTTGAAGGCAGCTTCTTATTGACAGAAGTCTTACGCGGATTTGAAGCGTAAGGAGATTGAGTTTGCGGTGGGCGACCGTGTGTTTTTGAAGGTTTCGCCTTGGAAAAGGGTGATGAGATTTGGCCGGAAGGGTAAGTTGAGCCCTAGGTATATTGGACCATACGAGGTGATTGAACGTGTACCACAAGAGTTGGAAAAGATACATGATGTGTTTCACGTCTCTATGCTTCGGAGGTATAGATCGGATCCTTCGCATGTTATGCCTGTGGAGGAAGTGGAGTTGACTCCAGATTTGACCTATGATTAGGAGCCGGTTGAGATTCTGGATTCGGACAGTAAAGTTCTTCTAGGTAAGACCATTGAGTTGGTTAAGGTGTTGTGGAGGCATCGCGGTATTGAAGAAGCCACGTGGGAAAGGAAAGATGACATGAAGAATAAGTTCCCTTACCTTTTTCCTCCAGTTAATTTCGAGGACGAAGTTTCTTAAGAGGGGGAGAGTTGTAACACCCCAATTTTGGGCTTAGAAGTTTAGGGTCTGAATCGGATCGGTTTGATAAACGGTTCGAATATAAAGGGAGGTTTTAGGGAAAGCCTAGTTTGGGATGCTTTAAAAATATAGAAAAATATCTAAAAATCCTCATTTAATATATATAAGAGAGTGGTGAAATCAATTTTACAAAATAAGGTTTGGAAATACTACATTTCGGAGTAGTGACCAAAATGCGATTTTTGCAAAGTTTTGTAGTGACTGTTTTGTAAAGGATTGAAACTTTGAATCTTTAAGGAGCTAATTTACCCAAAATGTTTTTCTCCAGATTTTTCCTTAATTTGGGTGATTTAATTAGTGTTTTAATTAAATAAAAGAAAAGGAAAACTACTTTTTGGATTTTCATAACTACCTTTTCCTAATTTTCTCTCATTCCTTTTTCTCTCAAAATCCCATCATCCAAATACATTTTCTCCAACAAAATTTACATTGATCTTCACTTCAATTGATGAGATTTCCATCATCTATTGGTTCCTAATCAATCTTGCATTAAATCCTTTTGATTTCCATATTGAATTTTCATGGAATTTTGCCCAAATCAAGGAGAAATCATCGTTTAGAGGTAAGAATGTTCTTCTCCTCTAAATACTCAGTTCTTTACTAAAATTCCCAAGTTGTCAATCCTTTATTAAAGTTTTATAAATGGTTTTAATGTTAGAAACATGATTTTGGCTTAAAACTCAAGATTTTGGAAGAGATCTTGAAGAATTTCGTTGTGATTGATTGGGCTCTGTTTTGAGGTGGTTATTTAATGTATTTTGGATATTAAATGATGTTAGAAATGAGGTTTTATCAATCCAATCCCGAATAGGTTGTGTTTCCTAAGTTTTTGCTTAAGAAAATGGTGGTTTTTGAGGTGTTCTTGGCGTTCTGTTATAGCTGGAGGTATAAGGTCGAGTTTAGGATTGTTTTTAATGGTGATTGATGTTTAGAAATGATTAGAAGTGATGGATCTTGGCTGGGTAAAGTTTTGGAAGAGTTTGGAGGTGATTTCGGTTGTGTTTGGTAGCCGAAATGTTGGTTTTAGGTAGAGCGGCGAGTTTAGGTGCGTTGGCTGAAGATTTCAATGCATGATGATGCATTAATCCTCTACTTTGATGTGTCTAAAACAAGGGAGACATCTTCGGACACCTTTGGTGTTGATTCGGAAGCTTAATTGGCGTTTTGGCAAGCAAGCGAAACGTAATTGGTGAGTGGAGATGGTTTTCCAGCTTTGAAACGATTATTTGGAGGTTTTGGGAGATTAGTTTAAGTCTAAACAACTTAGCTAAGCTCAAGAGTAAGTTTTCGGAAAAACTCCCTCGGATGTGCTAAGTTATGTTTTGATGCATTAGTTATGAAATGCATGTTTAATTACTGTTTTGGAAGCATGTTTTAGCATGATTAATGCTGGTTTTGAAAGCCATGTATTGAAGGATGCTCAAGGTAAGAGATCTTTGGTTTGACATGTTTTTATTTTGGTTATGAAGCATGGAGATGCATGATGATAAGTGGCTTTGATTAATGTTTAAAATAGTGAATTGATGATGGTATTTGATGTATATTGGCAAGTGATGAAATGGTTTTTAAGTTCTTGAATCGGATATAGTTAGCCGGCTATAGGATTGGGTGCACCGTAAGTAAAGTCGCCTTGGATGTTGAGGGGTTGTGATTGTACCGTAAACTCCATCCAAGTACCCTAACGATTGAGGTAAGATCACAACGGTGGTTGTAAATTCCGTGTGTGGATCTTGTGTTATGTGTCCCTTACTCTCGTTAGTGGAATTATACAACTACCAATGTGTGGTGTTGAGGGGTTGAGATTGTACCGTTACACTCCACCACGGGTGTCACATCAATGGAGGGATTGCTCTTGAGTGTGAACCTTGTGTAGTTCGGTAGTGTGTATGAAGCGTGTGGGACAACGCTTGTAATCCGCGTATCCGATTGTGTCTTGTGTTGAAATGGTTATGAATTATCACTTGAAAGCCAATATAATGTATTTAAATGTAACGAAGCGTGAAATGCTTGAAAATGATGCAAGGTATCATGAGAAAAAGATGAGCATGTGGTTTAAAAGCTTTGTTGAAAATGTTTTCTAAAAATGCATTGTTGTATTGGTTTCATTTAGAGCTTGCCTCACTAAGCATTTGTGCTTACGCTCTCTTTTACTAATAATGCAGATAATTGAGGTGCTTTGGGCATTAGGGAAGCTAAGTTCATCCAAGGAAGTCAAAGCTCATGTATGGTGAAGTTTTCAAACGTTATTAGTTTTGATAATTTGGCAATGGGAACCTAGGATTTGTTTGGGAGATGTGTTAAACTCTCTGAGGTTGTGGCATGGTTGCCTTGGTTTCTTTGAATTGTAAATGGCCTTAAAATCTTGTTTGGAGGTTAGATTTGCCTTTGTGGTTTTAATATTAGGAAGCATGTCTTTAGACTTGTGAGTATGCATGTTTGTTGCTTCGAAGGTGTTTAGGAGTCCTAGATTTGCCTTGTTTTTCCCCGTGTAATCTTCGTAGTTCGGGTCAACCATCTAGGCCGGGCTAAGGGGGTTACAAAATTAGAAACTAATTTTCTTTAAGTAACGAAGACTAACGATCAAGGGACCAAAATATACATGTTTCTAAACGTAAGTGACCAAAATAATCTTTTTTGAATTATGGTGACCAAAATATATTCAATCATAAAAATTAGGCTTAAAAAGGTTTTAAGTCTTTGAACTTTTGAAAAATAAAATCAATTAATTTTTTTGCACTTAATTAAGTTCATGTCCCCAAGAAACTAAATCAATTAAACACTCGAACAAATAGATTGAATCAATTAAGCTTTTTGACCAATTTTAACAACTAAGTCTTAATATTTTTTCCTTCAAGATATCACTGTCATGCGAAACACTATAATTTTGTAAAGTGACATTTCAAGATTTATAAAAAAATATTTTAATAAATTTATTTTTGAGAATCTTTTAATAATATAGATATATTTAAAAATACCAAGTGGTCACACCGTGACGTGACACGATATCAACAGGTAAAACACCAAAATTTTTGAAAGGCGATCAAACACCATTATATTTAATAGTCTTAAGGGTGTATTCGGTTCGGTTTTTTAACAAAGTATGAATCGAACCGTAATTTACGGTTTTTTTAAAAGAAAATCGAAACCGAATGAGGAAAAATCGAAATACCATAAACGAAATTTTGTGGTTCGGTCCGGTTAAAAATCGCGGTTTTAACAGTTTTTTTTTTCAAATTCAAAAATGTAAGCAAAACACATAACATATTTTAATTTACCATTAGACACTTTAATATCAATTTATTTTGAAATTAAGAACAAAAAAACGCATGTCTAGAGCTCTTGAAAACCTAAGATTTCAAATAAGAATGAATAAAAAATAATGATGATTACAAAACATATAACATATCTAAAAAATAAATCATAAAAATATTAATTTAATTAATATCCACTCAATGATTCCACATCACCAACTTAGAACACAAATATCTAGTCTAATATATTGTTTGATTAAAGCCAAAATCAAATATTCAACATCATAAAACAACCCCTTAATAGTAAATATTATAAAAACATATTCTAATTTGAAACACAATATCCAATCAACTTAATATTATAAAAACATATCAAAATATTTCAAGACTATCTTTAAAAAACAAATCCAAATATTTTAATTTGGGTTGATATGGAATAAACGGGTTCCATATGAAAAACCCGAAACCGAATCGAATTGAGAAGCTTAGTTTTTAAACCGAACCTCAATATGCAAACCCGAACTAAATCAAACCGCATAATCCAATTCGAGTCGGTTTTTTGGTTTTCTTGGTTTTGTTGCTCACCCTAGATAGTCTACGTTAGTTAAAAAGAATAAATTGCTAAAATTACAGAATACCTAATTAATTAGGTGCAAGGCTTAGTTGATTTTTTTAAAAAGATTTTAACATGAATTATACAATAATCTGGTTGTTATTTATACTAATGTCTAACGGTGAGGGTAAATAGTTCAATAAATTTAAAGTTGAAGGACGAAATTAGAATTTTTTAGGTAAACTATACCTCATGCACTAAGCTATTGCTACTAATTCGAAAATGTCATCAAATTTTAAAAATGTTCAAATTTAACACTAAAATTTACTTTCTGACTCATTTATGCCATTCCACCGTTAACTCTTAACGAGACGATAACTCAAAAGTCAAAACGATATGTAAAAAATGGTCACTGACCCGTTAACTGTCGTTAAGTGGGTGACGTGACATTGACAAAAATTTGAATAATAGAACATTTAATCCTCCATATTGACACATTCAATCAACTTATTCCTAATTTAACCCTAATTATTGTTGTCTAAATTGATTGAATGTTTAATATTGAGGATTAAATGTGTTATTATACAAATTTTCATAATCACCACATCTTCCAGTTAGCGACAATTAACGGCTCAATGCCTATTTTGTAATAAAAACTAAAGTTTAATGCCCATTATGTAACTTTTGAAAGTTTAGCGACCATTTTGTATTTTTAGAGATAGTTTAGTGACCATTTGTAAACTTTACCCTATTATTTATTTCATAAAATAATTTGAATTAATCTCAAGTAGTTTGACACATATAATATTTGTGGTAAAACATTACATAATATCAATATCATGTTGTTGGTTTAGTGGTTAAAGCTTAGCCTTTGCATTTATAGGTCTCGAGCTAAAACCTCTTAAAAAAACACACACACACCGTTTTAATGTCAGATTAAACTTCAAAATAGCCGTACTAAAACAACGTTGTTTTAAGTTAATGTTCCTTTAAGAGTTAACGGTGGAGTGACATAAACAAGTCAAAAAATAAAGGTTAGTATTACATTTTAACATTTTCAAAGTTTAATTGTATTTTCGAGTTAATAATAATAATTTAGTGCCATATGATATAGTTTATCCAATTTTTTAATTATTTTATTTCAAGTTTATACTAAACTAAGAACCTTTTTGTAACTCCGCCTTCCCTCTCAGGTTCAAGGTCCGGTTCGGCCATAAAACAAAACCCGAACCCCCTTTCAACCAGAGCCAAACACTTTAATCGGCGGCGGGTTTTAGGAATCTAACCCAAAACCCTAGACAAACCCAAATCCAGAAAAATTTCTTCAAATTTTCATGTCCCCTCAGTAATCGACCCGAAGATCGATTAACTAACTGCCCGAACGAAAATGGGCCGACCCGATCCATGCGTTCTGTTTTCTCAGACTTTCGTCCACACTCACTTGGACGAATACGTCGACGAGGTAATTCTTTTCTTGGTGTGGATTCTTTCTTTACTTTTTGGAATTTTAAGAATTGGGTTGGCGAGGAATAATTAAATAGTAAATTATTTGTGGTAATTCAAGATTTTATTGGAAGGTTTTTGGTTTATTGATTGATTGAGGTATAAAATTTGATTTATGGGTTTCGGTTTGTATTTTGATTTTAATTTCTCGTTTTTTCTCAGGTATTGTTTGCTGAACCAGTTGTTATAACTGCGTGTGAGTTCTTAGAACAGAATGCGTCCTCGGCTTCTCAAGCTGTTTCGCTTGTTGGGTATGTTGAGCTTGTGAGCTTCCTACAGTTTTTAGGATTATTTTTCTCTTGGGAATTTATTTGCAAGATAATAGTGGTGCTATCATTTTATCCTATTCACATGATATAATTGACTTATGGGTCATTAGAAGCTAGGAAGTATGAATACAATTGACTAACCCGTCCATGAAATATGATATGTTGGTTTGTTGGTATGATGTAGTTAAGTAGTTGAGATTTGAATTTGGCACTAGGTTATGTTTGGTTGTAGGGAAAACACAAGAAAATAATAGGACTAGTAAGCAGAGGTTAACTAGGAGGGACTTGTTCCTCCTTTAGTCCTAAGGTTTGAATCAAAATAAATTTAAGGAAAAGAACTGTTGAATGATAAATTTATTGACTTGTTTTAATATGTTTAGATGAGGCTTCTCCTCTTTCATTTATTGATTGCCAATTCTTCATTTTTCTGCTTTTGTCCAATTTTTTCCAGAGTGGCAATGTTCTCTCTTCCTTTCTTCATTTCCTGGCATTCTCTTATCCCCCCTTACCTTCCTATCAAAAGCACCTTAAAAGTCAAATCCCAACAATCAAAAGAAAGCTAGCATACCTTTCATCTACCTATCGTGCTTCTCTTATGAAATTGATAGTTCAGATCATCTTCCTCTTCCATACCTAAAAGCTGCCCCTCAGGCATTCATGAGTTCTTCAACAGGTGAGGAAGCCGAACTCTCTTTTGCCTGCTTTATCATGACCTAGATTGAGTGCTTTCAAACCCATGCATCTCACCCGAGACAATTTCATCGATCCAAGCTAGGAGTGTGGAGGTTGAATTTAATAAATGACAATTCAACTTTGTTGATTATAAACAATAATTGATGCATCAAAACTATGCTATTTTGTATATAGTTCCATTAGTATGAGATGTTGTTACACTAATGCAAATTTCATCATGTGTTCCAATGTTCGGGTTAGCGGCAAGGTATTAGAAAAGATATACATATTTTCAGCTGTGCAATTTCATAGTTTTTGCTATTAGGCTTCTAAATTATTGGAATATTGAGGTATGGGGTTTTTGATATCTTTATCTATGCATTTTGTACAGGGCCACTTCACCCCCTTCATTTGCTTTGGAGGTTTTTGTTCAGTGTGAGGGAGAAACAAGATTCAGGCGCCTCTGTCAGCCTTTTTTATATTCTCATTCTTCATCAAACGTGCTTGAAGTTGAGGTGATTCTACGATTTTGTACAATTGGGATTTATTTGAATTTTAAATCTCACTTCTTTCAATTTATGTTGTCTCACTTTTGTATACATATATAATATTTCAAAAATAACGAATTAATAAATTTTTCTTGAAATTTCTAGCATCAATAATTTGATTGATACAATATGCAATTAAGCAGTTTGTGGAGCTCCCAAAGAACATCTTAACAACTTTAGTATAAGATAGTGATCCTTGTAATATTCCTTGCATATAGTTAATGCTGGATATGTTCAGTTCCGTTTATCTTCTCATCACCTATTTGTAATTATAGCTCCTTCATTTGAAAATATTTTATGCTTCCTTGCTATCCATCGTGGTGTGCCTCTATATTGTGAAAGCTATATGTGAACACTGAATTTGTTTAAAATTGTACTGTGATTTTCTGCAGGCAGTTGTAACCAATCATCTGGTTGTAAGAGGTAGCTACCGGAGTTTAAGCTTGGTCATATATGGAAATAAAGCAGAGGATTTGGGGCAGTTCAACATTGAATTTGATGATAGCTCTCTAACTAATCTTGTTAGCTCTGCTGATGGAAAGCTTGAAGAACTACCACTTCCATTATGCGCATTTAATCGGACATTTGAGGAATCTTTACCTTTACTAAATGTTCTATCTTTATCAGCAGTCAGACTAGATTTACCAGTAGAGGTTAAGCAATTACTACAACTAATGTTGAAAATTTTGGAATTGCCAAATCTTGGTTATGCAGTACATAAAATTGTCTGTGCTGTTGCATTGGCAGCTGCCTCACTTATAACCTTTGACTTAGATTCTAATGCAATCAATCAAAAGCATCTTACTTCAGGAAGAAAAAAAGACTTTAAGGAGTTGGACCATGGTGTTAGGAAGGCAAAAAAAGAGCTGCTTGAGCTCTATGAGGCTTTTCAGTGTAAATCCATGAATGAATCCTCCGAGTCATTCACAGAATGTATCTTTATGGAGCCTGATGCTGATTTTGCTTCTTCCAAACAGTTGGTGGAAATGTTGTCACCATACTTCCATTTCAATAGAAGCTCCTCTATTTTTGGGCATCACCAGCTCTCAAATGTAATTGAGATAGAGGCTGTTTTACTTGTTATTTATATTATATATTTGCATTCCTTTTTGAATCAAAGATAATTACTTCAGTACAAAATGAAAGCTCATCAATTCGATATGCTATCTTGATTTACAGAGTGAAAATGTCATCTTGGGGTTGAATGTGGCACTTTTTTTGTGCTCTAGTAAGGAGAGCTGCTTTCACTTTGTCAACTGTGGGGGAATGAATCAGCTTGCATATCTTTTTGATCACCAAATGCAGAAATCTACTGCCATTACATTGTTGCTACTTGGAGTTATTGAGCAGGCTACTCGACATTCTGTCGGATGCGAAGGATTTCTTGGTTGGTGGCCTCGTGAGGATGAAGATATCCCTTCTGGAACTAGTGATGGTTACATTCACTTGTTAAAGTTGTTACTGCAAAAACCACGACATGATGTTGCGTCTCTAGCAACTTATGTCCTTCATCGACTTAGGTTTTATGAAGTTGTTTCAAGATATGAGGTATGCTATGTGAAATCGGTCATGCATTTTTGCTTGTGCAATTGTTTTATATCTAACACAATCTTAATATCCCTTGCTTGTAATTTTATTCTTTACCAGTGTGAAATCTTATCCATACTTGGTGGCCTTTCTGCTACTGCTGAAGGGACAATTGTTGCATCAAACAAGCTCAGAGGTGTTGGATCACTACTTAAAAAGCTTCTGGTCAGTTGTCAATCTTTCAACTTGATTAATTTTCCTGTTGTTTTTCAAATATGTGGTGGCTACTCTAAATGTAATTCTGTAATGTTTGTTCACAATGTTAATGCAGCATTTGGTAATTTCGCATGGCCCAGTTGAAGATCCATCTCTAGTGGCCCATGCAACCAGATGTTTTTTTCTTGATCAAACTGATGGATTACTATCATATAAAGCAACTGGTGGGTTGATTGCTTCATCAAATTGTTGTTTTTCAGATCGGGAAATTGACTTGCATTTGCTGGCTCTTCTTAAGGTACATTACTATGTTAGCTCTTATGAACTTTTTGAATGTTCCATGTTGCTTTTGCAAATTTGATTTCAGCTTATTGCAGATTATTTGTTTTGAGACTTGTTCGTCTATCTTCTAAAAGTTTTATGATTTAATGGTTCGATACAACTTTCACAAATCTGTGTAGTTGCATCATTATTTTATTTATTTTAAGATAGATTTGGTACAAAAGATGAAGTGGGTAATAAAGGTTAGAAAGTGGACAATTGTATCTCATCTTATGTTGTGTTTTTGCAAGATTAAAAGTAGAATTTGATAATGGCTTAATGGCCCGTTTGACCCTTGAAGTATACACAAAATACCGAACTGCCCCCTAAAATATTTTTTGGGACGTTTTGCCCCCTGAACTAAAAATCGTTACTCCGTTTGGCCCCTTTGTCTAATGTCGTTAAAAAATTGTCTTAGCCAATCAAGTTATGCCACGTGGTCAGTTATTTTTGAATTTATAATAATTATTGTAATTTATCGAAATCGGTAAATAAATAATTTTGTAATATTTAGGAAAAGCTCCTTTTTACCCCTCTTTCCAGCGTTTCTTCTTCTTCCCCCTCTTGGTTTTCTTTAACAAATTTTCAACAACCACACCCAATCTCTAATCGATCCAACCATCGAAGCCAACGCAAAGGATTTTAGTGAATTTACTGTTGACAAAATCAACTTGCATTTTTCAGAATTCCTTCCTCCAGCATCATTAGAATCATCTAGATTGGGCTACCCATTGGAGCAAACTATTCGATTCTGGATCAAGTATTTCATCTAGCTTGATATATCTTTGTAAAAATGGGTATGCCTCCAAGTTTTGAATTTTCTAGTTAATATCCACAGATGGGATCCATTCTCAATCCGTTTTGGGTGATTTTAAATTTTGGGTTTTGTTTTTCGGATGTTAATCGTGTATATGGGTTATTTATTTTCTTTTTTAAGTTCTATTTTATTTGAGTCTGATTCCAATTTTGAGGAAGAAACGTATATGAAGGTGGAGATGACAACTCCAATGGTGGCCTGGGCTGAGAAGTGGGTGCCATAGAGAAGAAGATCAAAATTTGGAAATTCCTTTTTCTCAATCTTCTTTATTCATGAAACCGAACAATTTTTATCTCAATTCCATCCTTAATTAAACTGAATTAGTCATTCGTGATGAAAACTTGTGGTTTATCAGTGGATTTGTTGTTGATGTTTGAACTTTGAAAGAATCATGTTTGAAGGAACCACGATATACAGAGATAGGGGAAGAGAGAAGGGAAAAATGGAGATTTCTTAAGTATTATAATATTTTTAATATATTTTTCTTTAATTAAATTTTTATTTGATATTTAATGGGGTTGATGTGGCACATTCTAATTGGTTAAAGAAAAAAAATTTAACAGCGTTAGACAAAGGGGCCAAACAGGATAACGATTTTTAGTTCATGGGGCAAAACGTCCCTAAAAATACTTTAGGGGGTAATTTGGTATTTTGTGTATACTTCAGGGGCCAAACGGGCCATTAAGCCTTTGATAATCTATTTATTGTCTGCCATGTCTGGTGCTGATATGATTATAGCGAACTGATAGAGAGATAACACTAAAACTCAATTTAATTGATAAGTTGCTATATTGATAACCTACTAATACGAAGGACACTGTCCCTTGGACTAGTAAAGACATCTTTGTTGATGACTTAGTATTTAAAAGCGCGCCTAAAAGGCAGGGCGCATATAGGCGTCGGAAAAATTGCCTGAGGAGTAGGCGGAGCGAGATACCGGAGGCGAAGCAAGGCACGCGCTTCTGAGGGCTTTTTGGCTAGGCGCACGCCTTTTGCGCTTCTAGGGAGTTAAAAGAAAACCAACCTGCTGCAATGAAATACAGTAGAGAGAGAGAGTTGTTTGGGGGTTTGATAGTGGCAGAGGTTAAATACGGGAAAATTAGAGAAAAAAAGCTGTAAAAAGGGAAGTGAAAGATAAGATGAAAAGATTGCACAGCTTTTTAGATCAGAGAAAACACTAAAGAGCTAAATTAAAAATAATTTTTTTTAAATTTATTGATGTGACAATATTTAAAATATTTAACTGATTGAAATTTATTTTTTAGAAACAATATAAAAAATATTTAAAAAATCTAAAACTAAAAATCATTTCAATAATTGTAATAATAAAAAATGTAAGTTTAGACGTATTAGAAGTATTTTTGTAGGTAAACTATACTAGTAGAGTTATTATTTAAGTCATGTACCGAAACCTAGAGTTAGAAGTTAATAGTTAGTAGGACTCCTAATACAATTCAAAGTCCTTTGCTATAAAAGGATGTAATGTATGTAACCCTAAGCATGAGTGAGTTTTACTCAGTATTCTAATAAACAGAACAAATTCTGTTTATCTTCAAAAAAATTCTAGCAAATTCTTAAGAATTATAAAAAATTGTAAAAATTAATAATTTAGTTAGTTTTATTTAGAAAAAAATCTTTATTGCATAATTACTATAACACCCTTCAAGACTTTTCTCTAATATATATTATCGACCAAATAATTATGCTTTTTTTGTTCCCTAATTAATAATGTATATGATTAAATGTGAATATTCATTATTATATATTATGTTGGAATCCCTTAAATTAAGCAGATTTTCTACCTTAGTTCTAGGAATTTCCTTGTACTATTAGCTGTAATCTAATTACTAATTTTTAGAGATAGGCTAATTTCTAGAGATCATTTCCTTTTTATTTTTTCTGCTATTCTTTAAAAGGCTGTATTCAGATTAGAAGAAATAAGAATTAATCTTCTTCCTAAACTTGTTCATGGCATCAGAGCATTAGGAATCCAGTTGATCCTGCTCTTCCTTCTCTTTTCTTGTTCTGGTTTCTCTGGTTGAAACCCTTCTCCCATGGGTGACACCGAAAATTCCTCTGAGACTGAGATCTCACAAATAACTCAAAATCACAACCAAGGAATCTCTCAAGGTGACCTTAACTCTTCTCTTATAATCACAAATCATCGATTAGATGGAAAAAATTTGCTGCAATGGTCACAATCTGTCCTTATGGTTCTTCGTGGCCGAGGAAAAATTGGGTACATTAATGGAGAAATTCCTCGACCAGCATCAACGGACTAGTTATGCAACTTGGGAGCTTAACAACTCAATGGTTATGGCTTGGCTTATAAATTCGATGGAAGGTCATATAAGCTGAACGTATATTTTTTTCAAAACTGCCAAAGAAATGTGGGATGCAATCAAGGAGAATTACTCGGATCTTGGAAATGCTTCCCAAGTATTCGAGATCAAATTAAAGTTGAAAGATATTCGACAAGGAACACTTGAAGTCACTCAATATTACAGCAACCTAAAGATCTTATGGCAGGAGTTAGACATGTATTATGAAGCTGATTGGGGCGAGGGCTCGGAACACACCAAGTTCATGGATCATGTTAACAAAGAGCGTCTTTATGAGTTCCTAGCAAGACTAAATCGTGATCTTGATGAGGTCTGAGGACGAATACTAGGAAGAACCACACTGCCAACCATAGGAGAAGCATTTGCTGAAGTAAGGAGGGAAGAGAAACGATGTCTTATTATGTTGGGAGACACAAGAGAACTGAAACCATTGTCCACAGCTGGTCATCGTCCCCCTGAGAACTTTGCCCTTATTTCAAGAGGCCCACAATCTCAAAGGTTCAAGGCTTGAAGTGATTTTGGTTCAAATAGGCCATGGTGTAGCCACTGCAACCGGGTTAGGCATACCAAGGAGAAATGCTTCACACTCCAGGGCTATCCTGGAAAAAACCAGAAAGAAAACAAGGCAGCAATGATATCTACTACTGAAGAAGATCCTCAAGATGTTCGGCTAACCAAAACTTAACTTGAGGCTCTTCATAAACTACTTGGGACTCCTACAGCCAGTGGGTCATTAGCTATTCAAGGTACTGCCTTAAATACTACACACGAACCTATCAAAACTTCCTGGATACTAGACTCGGGTGCATCCGACCACATGACAGGTAATCTAAGTATGTTTCACACCTATTCACCTTGTCATGATCACTCTCGAATTCGCATAGCTGATGGATCTTACTCACCGGTGGCTGGAATGGGGACCGTTAAACTTACTGAAAACTTTTCCCTTGATAAAGTTTTACATGTTCCAAATCTTTCCTGTAATTTACGCTCAATTAGAAAGCTTACCAAGGATGAAAAAGTACTTGCTGAATTTTCTGCTTTCGGTTGTGTGGTTCAGGAACAGGAATCGGGGAAGATGATTGACACTGCTAAAGTTGATGATGGCTTATATGTTTGGAACAAAAACAGTCCACAAGAAGGGATTGCCTTATCTACATCAAAAGAAGATTCTGTCATGCTATGGTACCATAGACTAGGACACCTGAATTTCATGTACTTGAAGAAACTGTTTCCTCCACTATTTCTAAATAAGAAAATAAGTTCCTTGAACTGTGAAGTTTGCCAACTGTCTAAACATACTCGTGTTCCTTATCCTTTGAAACCTTATGTTCAATCTCAACCTTTCTCTTTAATCCACAGTGATCTATGGGGAGCCAGTCGAGTAAAAAACATCATAGGGGCTAGGTGGTTCATAACTTTCATTGATGACCACACTAGAGTTTGTTGGGTCTATCTCCTCAAAGAAAAATCCGAAGTTTCTAGAGTCTTCCAAATTTTTTTTCAATGATTCGAACCCAGTTCAATTCCAATATTCACACCCTTAGAACTGATAATGGGAGAGAGTACTTTAATTCTATCCTAAGTCCTTATCTTTCTGAGGAAAGAATCATACATCAAAGTTCTTGTCCTGACACCCCTCAACAAAACGAGGTTTCCGAGAGGAAAAACAGACATCTTGTAGCCGTGGCTCGTGCCCTTATGTTCACTATGGGTGTACCAAAGTATTTATGGGGAGAAGCTGTCCTTACTGCTTGTTATCTTATAAACCGACTCCCATCAAAGGTATTAAACTTTCAAACACCTTTACATACTCTTCAAAAATTTTCCCCCTTGTTTCGTGTTCCTAATCTCCCAACAAAAACATTTGGTTGCAAAGCGTTTGTCCACAACCATCAACCTAACCGATCTAAAGTTGATCCTAGAGCCCACACTTGTGTCTTTATTGGTTACTCACCCACACAAAAAGGGTACAAGTGCTACTCTCCAACCTTACTCCGGATGTTTGTGTTCCTTGATGTTACTTTCTTCGAAAACGAGCCATATTTTTCAGCCTCTCATCTTCAGGGGGAGACACTTAGTGAAGATGAGACCTTTAACAATCTTCTCATTATACCTCAAGACTCTATCAACCCTACCACCACTACAAAACCTGCTGAAAATCCTACAGCCACTGTAATTCCCGTTATCAGCCCTACCACCACTACAAAACCTGCTGAAAATCCTACAGCCACTGTAATTCCTGTTATCAGCCCTACCACCACTACAAAACCTGCTGAAAATCCTACAGCCATTGTAATTCCTGTTTTGGACCCTGTTTTTCCTATCTCCACTGTGCAACAACAAGAAACAAGGGTGATTAACCATGCTAATGAAGAAAAACAGCCCTTTCATTCTGAAAAGCAACAAGAAAAAACTCAGGGGCTTCGTGTATACTCTCGAAGACATCAGCTGCCCGAGACTGAAACAGCAGTGCCAATGCCATCTTTACCCGAGGACTGTCCTGGGGAAGAAGTCTCACCTCCTTCACCTTCCATCTATCTTCCAATTGCAGTAAGAAAGGGCACTAGGAGCTGCACTCAACATCCCATTTCTTGGTTTGTATCCTATGGAAACTTGTCTAAATCCTACAATGCCTTTATTTCTAATGTTGACTCTGTAGAAACTCCAAAGAACATAGAAGAGGCTCTTAAGTCAACCAAATGGAGGCAAGCTGTGTTGGAAGAAATAAAGGCTCTTGAAGACAATGAAACTTGGGAAATATCTAAATTACCTACTGGGAAGAAGACCGTGGGTTGTAAGTGGATTTTCACCACAAAATTTAAACCAGATGGGAGCATTGATCGATACAAGGCTCGACTTGTGGCCAGGGGTTTCACTCAAACATATGGGTTGGACTACGAGGAAACATTTGCACCGGTGGCCAAACTGAATACTATTCGAGTGCTTCTCTCAATTGCTGTCAACTTAGAATGACCTTTGATCCAATTGGATGTAAAGAACGCTTTTGTCAATGGAGAATTAAACGAAGAAGTCTACATGGATTTTCCGCCTGGATTCGAAGGAAGCAAGGGCCAAGTATGCAAGTTGAAGAAGTCCTTGTATGGACTAAAGCAATTCCCTAGGGCTTGGTTTAATCGTTTTGCCAAAGCCATGACTAGTAGACATTATATTCAAGGTCAAGCTGATCACACCTTATTCTACAAACACACAGATAATGGGAAGTGTTGTATTCTCATTGTCTATGTAGATGACATAATATTGACAGGGGATGATTCTATCGAAATTGAAAGACTAAAAGAGTTCTTAAGTCTTGAGTTTCAACTTAAAGACTTGGGGAATCTTCGATATTTCCTTGGAATGGAGGTAGCAAGGTCAAAGGCAAGTATTTCAATCTCTCAAAGAAAGTATGTTCTTGATCTACTTTCTAAAGTCGGACTGTTGGGCTGCAAACCAGCCGAGACTCCTATGGAACCCAACCTTAAATTAGGAACTGATAAGGATGGAGAAGAGGTAGACAAGGGGAGATATCAAAGGTTAGTGGGAAAATTTATCTATCTTTCTCACACTCGTCCAGACATAGCTTTTGGAGTAAGTGTTATTAGTTAATTTATGCATGCTCCTAGGGAGAAACATTTGGAAGCTGCCTACAGGATATTGAGATACTTAAAAGGGACTCCTGGTAAGGGGTTGCATTTCAAGAAAGATGTAAATCGAAGCATAGAAGTCTACACTGATGCAGACTGGGCAGGGGCAGTTAATGACAGACGCTCCACAAGCGGTTACTGCAGCTATGTTTGGGGTAATCTCGTAACATGGAGGAGTAAAAAGCAGTCTGTTGTGGCACGCAGCAGTGCTGAAGCTGAGTATCGAGCTTTGTCCCACGGTATATGTGAAGGAATGTGGTTACAACGGCTAATGGGAGAACTAAAATTATCCTATACAAAACCTATAACATTATACTGTGACAACCAGGCAGCGGTTAGCATAACTCATAACCCTGTACACCATGATCGTACCAAGCATGTGGAAATTGATCGCCACTTTATTATAGAGAAAATTAACAAAGGGGAAGTTTGTGTTTCATATCTATCTTCAAGACAACAAGTAGCAGATGTGTTAACCAAAAGCTTGAGCAAAAAAATGTTCGAAGAAATTATGGGCAAGCTGGGTTTGATTAACATCTACACTCCAGCTTGAGGGGGAGTGTTGGAATCCCTTAAATTAAGCAGATTTTCTACCTTAGTTCTAGGAATTTCCTTGTACTATTAGCTGTAATCTAATTACTAATTTTTAGGGATAGGCTAATTTCTAGAGATCATTTCCTTTTTATTTTTTCTGCTATTCTTTAAAAGGCTGTATTCAGATTAGAAGAAATAAGAATTATTCTTCTTCCTAAACTTGTTCATATTATATGGCTTTAGTAGAAAAAATTATAATCTATGGTGTCTAACTGTCTATGGATTGATATTTCCCCAAAATACAAAGCAATTGACATCTAACTATATATATATATACATACAACAAATTGCAGGTTTTTTTTTAAATTACATGCAAACATGTTATATTTTTGTTATATATATCAACAATAAATCGCAATGCGCCTCGCCTACGAAAGATGAGCTCCCTGCGCCTAGGCTCCAAAGACCTCTTGCGCCTAGGTGCGCCTTTTAAAACTAAGATTGATGAAGGACCAATGACCATAACTATTAGCCATGTAAGGAGGTAAATTTTGTCTATGATTTACCATAAGATTCCCTCTTGGTGTTTGACACCTTTTTTTTTCATTTCTAGTTATTGTGACGATGCATGGAGTGTCTAATTGTTAGTTTTAGAGTGTTAATGCAACCCTGCAAGTAATCTATTATTTTCCATATTCGTTTTGGATGAGGTGTGTGTGTGTGATCAAATAATTGTTTATTAATCTTGAAATTGTCTCATTTGAAGCAGGATAGAGGATTTCTTCCTTTATCAGTTGCACTGTTGTCAACAACTATTTTGCATTCTGAAGACGAAGATGTTCTCGACATTTCTTTAGAGATTGTGTCATCCTTGGGATCCTTAATTCTTTCCCTTCTTTTTTGTCACTCAGGTTGAGTTAATTATTCTGCATCCAAGATGGCTTTGTGATATTAAGTCAATGGTGGTTGTGATTGATGCTGTGTTTCTTCTGTTTTAGGCTTGGTTTTCCTCCTACATCAGCCTGAGCTTACTGCTACGCTAATCCATGCCCTGAAGGGTGTTGATACTATGAATAAGGAAGAGTGTGTTCCTCTTCGGTATGCATCTGTTTTAACAGCTAAAGGATTTACTTGCAGTCCACGAGAAGTTGGAATTATTGTTGAGACACATTTGAGGGTGGTTAGTTATGTTTCTTGGTTGATATGAATGTTGATAATCTTTTACTCTTTTTATTTATATTTTCACTACCAATCTGTGACTGTGCACGTCTTATTTTTCAATATTTTATTGTAGGTTAGTGCCATAGATCGTTTGCTTTCAGCGAGTCCACAGTCTGAAGAATTTTTATGGGTATTGTGGGAGCTGTGTGGTCTCGCTAGGTGAATTACTTGATCTATTTCTTTAACCTTGGACTTGAACTACACTAGGGTGGTTCTGACTCGAACATTTTCTTTTTAATATATATTTGGCAGGTCCGATTGTGGACGCCAAGCTTTATTGGCCCTGAGTTTCTTTCCAGAGGTATTGATGAATAATCTCTATGCTAATATTCTATGGTGTACAGAAACTTGGTTTCTGTTTGATACTTCTGTTTTATTATTATCAGATCAAGGTAGACTAACCAATATTTATTCATTTCAATGTGATTGTGTTTCCCTTCCTTTGTCAGGTGTTTTCAGTTCTGATTGAAGCTTTGCATTCTGTCAAGGAATCAGAACCTACTATCAAGAATAGTGGTACTGTTTATTTTGCGGTTAGGTTAAACTAGTTGAAAAGTTTCTTGTTTACTTCCATAATGCATGGCCTTATATTTGCAACATTCTGGATTTGCAGGGGCTTCACCTCTTAATCTTGCGATTTTACATTCAGCTGCTGAGATTTTTGAGGTCATTGTTACTGATTCAAATGCATCATCTCTGTCCTCTTGGATTGGACATGCCATGGAACTTCATAAAGCTTTACATTCTTCTTCCCCTGGGTCCAATAGGAAAGATGCTCCTACACGGCTGCTGGAGTGGATTGATGCTGGTTTAGTTTATCATAAAAATGGGGCTATTGGCCTTCTGAGATATGCTGCCGTGTTGGCCTCTGGAGGAGACGCTCACCTTACCTCAACCAACATTCTCGTCTCTGATTTAACAGATGTTGTTGATAATATTGTTGGAGAATCTTCTAATGCTTCTGACATTAATATCATGGAGAATCTTGGAAGCATTATATCTGTAAAGTCCTTTGATGGTGCTAACCTCCGTGACTCTTCTATAGCTCAGCTGACAACTGCATTTCGAATCTTGGCATTCATTTCAGAGAATCCAGTATGTTATTTTATACTTTAGTGTCTATTTTAAAACTAAATTGATTCAACTCACGTGTAGCTTTTCATTGTAGACTGTTGCTGCTGCTTTGTATGATGAAGGTGCCATTAGAGTTATTTATGCGGTTATTGTCAATTGTAGCTACATGCTTGAGAGGTCATCAAATAGTTATG
This sequence comes from Hibiscus trionum, assembly GCA_030270665.1. Taxonomy (NCBI): domain Eukaryota; kingdom Viridiplantae; phylum Streptophyta; class Magnoliopsida; order Malvales; family Malvaceae; genus Hibiscus; species Hibiscus trionum. Next base: position 11,865,236 of record BSYR01000055.1, on the reverse strand, counting down.
GTAAGTTAATGTGTGTTTCTGTTGAGTGAGTTGCTAGTCTGATTTAATTATATTGTACTCAAGGGTGAGCAATTTTCGGTTACAACGGAGTTTGTCAAACTGACTGAAGCAATCCAGTTAAAATGGTCCTATTGTTTGATTAAGTTCAGAATTAGGCTTGGTTAATTTGATTAATTTGGTTGGTTATGGTTTTGTAATTTTTAATCAGTTAAAGAATTGACCAATTTAACATATTATGTATATATATGTGTGTGTGTATATATATTTATATTATATTTTTTATAAGCTATAACTCTTCCAAGATAATGCTTGACATGTAGATAGTCATCTAATGCCTAGTATATAAGTTCACCATGTTGTTAGTGTAGAATATACTGTAAATATGTTAGTTCGGGTAACTTAGTTCTTATGGTAAGATATCTTAGCATTTGTATTTAGAGTAGTATCTTATGTATTTACTGAGGTATATTTAGTTTCCTAGATTACTTAGTTACTAAAGATACTTAACTAAGTCTCTCTATATATTCTCTTATTCCTATGAATAAAATTAAGTGTTTTTCCTATTATTCTACATGGTATCAGATTAGGTTGATCCTTTTCTCTCTCTCGATCATTTTTTTTCTTCTTCCTTTCTCGATTCAGTTCTAATTCGAGATGGATTATGAAAACTCAGAAATCAGTTCTCCAAATGTTTCTCGACCTTTTGATTTCTCCTTGTCCGATGCCTCTATTTCTCCCATCACATCCTACAAACTCAATGGAAATAACTATCTTCCTTGGTCTCAATCCGTTTCGCTCTACATCACTGGAAGAAGAAAAGCCTCCTTTCTCTCAGACTCCTCTCCTATTCCCTCCGAGTCTGATCTTGCCTACTCAACCTGGTTGAGTGAAAATACCATGATCATGGCATGGTTGATCAATTCCATGGTCCCTGCAATTGGGGAGAATTTTATGCTCTATCACACTGCAGCCGAGGTTTGGAGAGCAGCCAAAGAAACCTACTCGTGTGTGGATAACACCTCTGAACTTTTTGGGGTTGAAAATCAGATCAAGGATCTTTGACAAGGAGAGATGAATGTGGCTCAATACTTTGGTGTTCTTACTAAGTGCTGGCAGCAGCTGGATCATTATGAGGCTAATGAATGGAAATGCAGTGATGATATTGCCTTCTACAATCGACTTAAGAATCAAAGAAGGCTATTTCAGTTCCTCTTTGGTCTGAATGGGGAGTTTGATAATGCTAGGGGTCGGATCTTAGCAACTAAACCTCTTCCTCTAGTTAGGGAAGCATTTTCAGACATAAGAAGGGAAGAGAGTAGGAGACTGTTAATGGTGCCTCCTGTGGTTCAAGCAGATGCTTCTGCCCTTCTTACTCATGCTACCTCTGATCATGGGCAAAGGAGGGGCAGACCTTGGTGCACCCATTGCAAGAAGGCTGGTCATGTGTTGGAAAAGTGCTGGAAATTGCATGGGAAACCAACAGATTGGAAACCTTCTTCCTCCCGTTTTGAGAAGGCTGCAAATCTTACTTCTGCTGAGAATTCATCCACTGGCTTTAGCCTGCAACAAATGGCGGAGCTTCAACAAATCTTTGGTCGATTCTCCTCCTCCTCTGCTTCAACAACCTTGACAGCTACTAAAGGTAATTCATTTTCCTTCATTCCTGCACCATCTTCCTAATGGATTGTCGATTCTGGTGCATCTGATCATATGTCAGGCAATCTTAAGTTGTTTCAGTCCTTCTTTACACTCAGCTCACCTTGTTACATTAGGATTGCAGATGGTTCACTTTCTAAAGTTACTGGAAAGGGTTCAGTTCATATTACTCCCAAGCTAGTTCTTTCGACTGTTCTCTATGTTCCTAATTTGAGTTGCAATCTGTTATCTGTTAGTGCTTTTGTGAGAGATGTTAATTGTGATGTACATTTTGGGGTTGATGGCTGTGTTTTTTCAGGAACAAGACTCGAGAGTGGTGACTGACAATGCTAGGTTGCATAATGGTCTCTATACCCTTGATACTCAACCCTCTTCATCATCCAATTGCTCTAGGTCCCCTCACAAATCTGCTCTATCTTCCAGCTTTAATTTAGATCTTGTAATGCTCTGGCATTTTAGATTAGGACATGCCACTTTTAATTATATTAAAAGGATGTTTCCTAATCTTTTTCTCAATAAGAATCCATCTTCTTTTACTTGTGCTATATGTCAATTGGCCAAACACACTCGAACCACTTATCTGCCTGCATCTTTAAAATCAACTTCACCTTTTTCCACCATTCACAATGACATCTGGGGCCCTTCTAAAGTCCCGAGTACTTCTATATCTCGTTGGTTTGTTTCATTCATTGATGATTTCTCTCGCACTACTTGGACCTTTTTAATGAAAGAGAAATCTGACATTCTTCCTATCTTCCAGAATTTTTACAACACGATCCAAACTCAGTTTACTACACCTATTAAGATTGTTAGGAATGATAATGGGAGTGAGCACCTTAGCAAGTCCCTAGGGAATTTCTTCAGGGAAAAGTGGATATTTCACCTTACCTCTTGTGTTAATACACCCCAGCAAAATGGTGTATCTGAAAGAAAGAACAGACACCTCCTTGAGGTTACCCATTCCCTTTTGTTTTCAGCTAATGCTCCTAAAAAGTTTTTGGGGATGCTCTTCTTACAGCCACACACCTTATTAATAGAATGCCTAGTAAACCCCTAGGGTTTAAGATCCCTACACAGGTTCTTTCTCAGAAATTTCCTCACTTTTTACCTTTGTCTTCTACGCTTCCTCTAAAAGTTTTTAGTTGCACAACTTTTGTCCATGAGCACAGTCCCAACCGCAGTAAACTTGATCCTAGATCCTTAAAATGTATTTTCCTAGGATACTCCTCAACACAAAAAGGTTACAGATGTCATTGTCCTACTTGAAAGACCTATATTTCTTCTGATGTCACATTTTTTGAAAACCAGCCCTATATTGATAAGACTGAAATTCAGGGGGAGACATACAGAGAATTTCAGTCCTTAGGTGACCTTCAACTTCTTCCTATTTTGCCTATTCTGGAGGGTGACATCTCTAAGAGTCCATCCTCTTCTTCTTCACACCAATCCAGTCCCCTAAATGAAGTTGATATTGTCTCTAACACTCTAGTCCCTAATCCATAGAACATTTCCCCTGCACAACAAATCAGCTCACATCCTAGCCCTTACAAAACACCTCCTCCAACTCTCAAAGCCATTTCCAGTTTATCTCCAAACCTTGTAACACCTTTTAAACCACTCAATATGTTTACCAAAAAGAAAAGAGTTCTTCCTGAGGCTGCTATTCAACCTAACACTTGCCAAGAACTAATCTTGAGTCCTACAGCTATTGAAACAGAAGGTAACAATCTTACTCAGAATTCCTCCAATGCTGGTTTAAATGATTTCCCTATTGCTATTAGAAAAGGAGTAAGGAAATGCACTATTCATCCCATCAATAAATATGTTGCATATGGAAAACTTCTGCCTCATTTTAAAGCTTTTACAGCCAGCCTAGACAGTGTACAAATTTCAAATACAGTAGATGAAGCACTTAAAAATCCTGAGTGAGAAAAGCTGTGGAAGAAGAAATTAAAGCACTGGAAAAGAATCAAACTTGGAGTCTAACCAGTTTACCAGAAGGAAAGAGAGCTGTTGGATGTAAATGGGTATTTGCAGTGAAATATCACTCGGATGGCAGTGTAGAAAGACACAAAGCAAGGCTTGTAGCCAAGGGATTCACTCAATCTTATGGGGTTGATTATCAGGAGACTTTTGCACCACTGGCTAATTTAAATACAATCAGAGTTTTGCTGTCAATTGTTAACAAAGATTGGAAATTACACCAATTGGACATCAAGAATGCCTTTCTAAATGGGAATCTTGAGGAGGAGGTATACATGAAAATTCCACCAGGCTTGAAGGAAAATTCAGCAAAGGGGACAGTGTGCAAGTTGAATAAGTCTCTAAATGGATTGAAGCAATCCCCTAGAGCTTGGTTTGATCAATTTGCTAGAACCATGATTAAGAATGGGTTCAAGCAAAGCCAAGTTGATCATACATTGTTCAAAAGGGTGGCACCTAATGGTAAAATGACTCTCCTAATAGTCTATGTCGATGACATAATCATCACTGGAGATTCCACAGAAGAAATAGAAAGACTGAAGACTGATTTAGCAAGGGAATTCGAAACAAAAGACTTGGGATGTCTTAGATATTTTTTAGGCATGGTGGTGGGAAGATCTGAAGAAGGATTAGTGATCAATCAGGGGAAATATATTCTGGATCTTTTGACTGAAACCTGAATGCTTGAATGCAAACCAATAGAGACTCTAATGGAGCCAGGCTTAAAATTCAGCAAGGATGAAGAAGGCAGTCCAGCATATAAAGAATCTTATCAAAGATTAGTGGGAAAACTAATCTATTTGTCACTTACTAGACCTGACCTTGCATATGCAGTGAGCATTGTGAGTCAACACATGAGTGACCCTCGAGAAGAACATATGGAGGTAGTGAGGAGGATTCTTAGATATCTAAAATTTTCACCAGGAGCTGGACTTATATTCAGAAAAAATCAAGATAGAATTGTGAAAGTGTACACTAATTCAAGCTAGGCAAGTGAATTAACAGATATAAGATCTGCAAGTGGTTATTGTGCATTTGTGTGGGGCAACCTGGTTACTTGGAGGAGTAAAAAACAAGCTGTGACATCTAGAAGCAGTGCAGAGGCTGAATTTAGGGTCTTAGCCCTGGGTATTTGTGAAGGAATTTGGATTCAGAGACTTATCACTGAACTTGGACTCAATGAACATGGAAACTTTGAAATTTACAGTGATAGTCAATCAACAATGAGTATAGCAAGGAATCCAGTTCAACATGATCGAACTAAACACATTGACATAGATAGACACTTTATCTATGAAAAGGTCAATGGAGGGACAATGAAGCTGAACTATATTCCTACAACAAGTCAGATTGCTGATGTGTTTACCAAGGCACTTTCAAGAGTTACCTTTGATGGCTTCTTATCCAAACTGGGTGTATATAACATATACAAACCAGTTTGAGGGGGAGGGTAGAATATACTGTAAATATGTTAGTTCGGGTAACTTAGTTCTTATGGTAAGATGTCTTAGCATTTGTATTTAGAGTAGTATCTTATGTATTTACTGAGGTATATTTAGTTTCCTAGATTACTTAGTTACTAAAGATACTTAACTAAGTCTCTATATATATTCTCTTATTCCTATGAATAAAATTAAGAGTGTTTTTCCTATTATTCTACAGTTAGCTCATGATGTCGTGCCCATCAGATAAATTCTAACTAAAATAGTCTAAAGAAAAGTAAAATTTAATTTAGGAATTTAGGATCAAAATTTCGGATTAAGTTTTAGTTAATTTGGTAACCAACCAAATTAACTGATGCAATTCTTGTTCTGTTATCTGTTAATTCATAAAATTCAGTCAATAAAGTATATAACTTCGGTTGATACGGCTTTTGAAAATTTCTCATGAATTAATTGATTGCTCACCCTAATTGCAGCTTATAATGGAAACTGATGTTTATGATTTATATAGTTAAAAGTCAATATGAACGCACCAGGATTGCATTATAAGTTCAATCAGCATAATCTAATAATAAGGGGTGAGTTGGGTAAAACTTTTTGATAATGATTTACCTTTCCCTAAGTTTTCTGGGCTTAATACTTGTTGTCAAACCTCTCTCTTTTTTGCTTTCAAGTACACCTGAAGCTTTAAAAGATAGGATCAAGGTTTATTGGGCTCTATCATAGCATGTTTTTGTCTGTATGTTTTCATCATCTATGACGTGAATTATGAATTGCTTGTTGACCTAAATTATGTTGTTTATATATGTTTAGATTTCTGCCAGGTCTCTGTTCTGCGTGGTTAAAGACTTAAAAAGATTTTTTAATCGTCCTTGCTTTGCGACATCATTTTATATTTTCTTGAACAGATTATCTTGTTGATGAGGGCACTGAATGCAATTCTACATCTGATTTATTACTGGAACGCAACCGTGAACAGAGTTTAGTTGATCTTTTGATTCCTTCACTTGTATTGCTGATCACACTTTTGCAGAGATTACAGGTTTGTTGCTTATTAGCTAGATTGTATCCTTATGAATCATGTTTTTGATTTGATAAGGAAGATAATTTTCTTCTTACAAAAAGCATCATGAAACATTTTGCGGATTTATGGGAAGATTGAAGATGCCATGTACCTACTTTGTTTAGTTTGGAATAGTTTCTAGTGGAGGAGGATAAAATTGATGCTTGCAGACACTTCTGCAAAAGAGTGTTACATTTATGTTTTAGCATTAACTTTTCCTTCTAATTGAGAAAAAAACTTGGGGCATTAGTTGTGAAGTTCATGAAATACCAATGCCCCTAAGATCTGACTCTTTGCACTTAGTTAATGGTTTACTGCATTTTTGCTCATCATTAACCTTTTTATCAATTTACACCATCTTCCAAATTCGAGAATTGAGTTGTCTTATCCTCTACATGTAGGAAGCTAAGGAACAGCACAAGAATACAAAACTGATGAATGCATTGTTACGATTGCATCGAGAAGTAAGGTAATTAATATTTCACTGTTCCCAATAGAAACTTTTTCAGACGAGGCACATTTATGGAGAAAGGCACTAATCATATTGCTGTCTTGCAGCCCAAAGCTTGCAGCTTGTGCAGCTGATTTATCCTCTCCCTATCCTGATTCTGCACTTGGTTTTGAAGCTGTCTGCCACCTTGCTGTGTCAGCTCTTGCTTATTGGCCAGTATATGGTTGGAGTCCTGGCCTCTTCCATACAATTCTTGCCGGTGTTCAAACTACTTCGTCACTGGCCTTGGGTCCAAAAGAGACCTGCAGTTTACTTTTTCTTATGGTATTTCAGTTTTCCTTTTCTTTAATACTGATAGCACCCTAGTCTCCTTACTCATATCAAGAAATATTACCTATTTAATGTTTTCTTGTTGCACATATCTTACCTACAATGGTGATTATTAAGGAACTTGCTTTTTTTTTCCACAAGGATTGCTTGTTGTCTTAGGGTAGTTCTAGGGTGAAGCACCCTTACGGTGCGGCTAAAATGAGGCGAATGGTAAGAATTTAGGTTATAATATAAGAATTTGTGTAGCTACACAATTTCTTACTCAATTTGTAAGAATTTATGTAGTTACACAAATTCTTACCCAGTTAGTAAGAATTTCGGTTCTACCGAACTTCTTACCAGTCCTACATAAATTCTTACCATTTTTTGTAAGAATTTATGTTGGCAGCATTTTAGCCGCATTTTAGGCGGCTTTTTTTGACTTTCAAGTTGTCTTCATTTTTCTTCTTCTTTTCTATATGCCATTCTGGAAAACAATGATGAATGAATCCCAAATTTGCATACTGTACTTATTTTGTTTGCTGCTTTTTCCAATATGATTGTTCTGTTATTTGAAATGGAAGACCTTTCTCTCAACTTAGGACATGATTTTGCTTAAATGGGGATTTCTTTTAATTGCAGCATTAACTAGTTTCTTTTGCCTTTTACATTGCAAGAATGATTTATTTCCTGAAGAAAGTGTCTGGTGTTGGAAGAATGGGATGCCTTTGTTGAGTGCTCTTAGGTCATTGGCTATAGGGACTTTATTGGGACCTAACAAGGAGAGACAGGTTGATTGGTATCTAGAGTGCGGCCACCTTGAGAAGTTGTTCAACCAATTGACACCACAGCTTGACAAAATTGCCCAGATAATCCAACATTATGCCATATCTGTATGTGCTCTTTCATCAACATGGTACTTAGTTTTTGTATCATTTGAAATATCTGGTATTGCAGGAATTTAGAAAGGGTGGGGGCAGCTAGCTATATTATTCTGATAAACTTGCTTTGTATCATGTAGCGCTACTAATATATTGCTTTTAAGCAGGCCTTGGTAGTTATACAAGACATGCTTCGAGTTTTTATAATTCGCATTGCTTGCCAAAAAGCTGAACAGGCTTCTAAACTTCTGCGGCCTATATTATCATGGATACATGATCACACTTCTGACTTATCTTCCTTATCTGACATGGATGCTTACAAGGTGATAGCTGTTAATTTTTTTGCCCAAGCTACCTTTTTGTGGTTGCTTAGACTGTTATACCAAATGGTTTCCATTTTTCCCTTCTGCAGGTTCATAGATTCCTTGATTTTCTCGCTGGCTTACTGGAGCATCCATATGCCAAGGTTTTACAATCTATGGATTCCTTACCTCCACTCCCTTCCCTTCTTCCCCTCTTGCCCTACAAGTTGCAGTTTATTTTACTCATGCTGCTTTCTGCATCAGGTGCTGTTGCTTGGAGAGGGTTTTCCTCAAATACTAACAGGAGTTTTGGAGAGTTGTTTTGATGTTACTGATTCAGATAGGAGGCAGGTTTCAGGTTGTAGAGATTCTGCTAAAAATGGGTTTTCTTGGATTAGTTTGTGTATCCCAGTTTTTCAGTCTATCTCGCTACTATGTTGTTCTCGGACATTTCCCCGGTATGATGGCAGGCATGATATGTGAGTTGATTACTTGCATTGACATTCACTCTCTCTCCTCTTAATGATTTATTTGGAATGCAATTGCACATGTTGTTTACCGCTTAATGGCGTTTTCACTCAAGTTCATTGTGGTCTAATAGGCAAAAATTTGAAAGTTTGAGCCCCAAAGATTGTTCAGTATTTATTAATCAACTCTTGAAGTTTTGCAAGGTAATTGGAAGACTTAAAAATCTTTTGATAGACTCACCATTCTCTTATGAAGAACAAGAACCGTTACAGTTTCACAAGATATCTAATCTTGTAATTGAAATTCCATTTTGTTTCTCAGGTCCTACCAGTTGGAAAAGAATTAGTATCTTGCCTTACAGCTTTTAAAGACATGGGTTCTTGCACTGCAGGTCGTAGTGCATTGCTGTTTGCTTTGCTAGATAGCAGCAGTTCTACTCACAAGGAACTTGAATCAGAGAGAGGAAATGAAAAGAATGTAAATTTTCATTTTCTTAATGAATCTGAATGGAGAAAGTCTCCCCCCTTGCTATGTTGCTGGATAAAGTTATTAAGATCCGTTGATTCAAAAGATTATTTATCACCTTTTACACTTGAAGCTGCTAATGCGTTGTCTTTAGGTACTCTGGGCTTTTGCATGGGTGGGAATAGGTGAGATGCATACATCTATCACCGATCTCTTTCATAAGATTGCTGCATTTCTATACTTCCAGTAGACTAGAAGAGAGTGTTTAATATTTTTTGCTGGTAGGATATATCATTTCATCGTTTTAGACCATACTAACATAATCTTATGGCTCAAGTATGTGTTTGAGGAAGTTGGTGTTGTGGTTGTTTTTAAGAATAGTGGTTTCCCTTTATTTTCATAGGAAATAGAGAACTCTTGCGAAAACCCTTTTGGTGATTCAAAGAGAAAGAGTTTTAGAAAATTCAGCTCCAGTTATGGCAGAAAATCGAGAAAGATTCAACATGTTTCACTATTTTCTCTAGAGAAAGCAAAACACTGTATTCTTTCTCATCAAATGCAGTGGGATTGGAGAAAGAAATAAGACATTTTGGGAACTAAAACAAAGAAGCTCAAATCTTTTTGAAACCCAAATGCAACCTAGCTTTTTCTTGTTATATGCACAAATGCTTTATAATGTGTTAAGCTGATTCATGTTCGGTTCCTACAATGTCTGCACATTAGTTTCTTTGCTCATATGTTTGTTGGAAGAGTATTTGTGGCTAACTAATGGTCTGCTCTTGTATCAGTTTGAACATGAATGCTGTTGTAGCATTGAAATTCCTTTTCGGGCTTCCTGATGATATGGCCGGGATAGGTGGCTTTCCTGAAGACAACATAAAATATATCCAGGAATTTTCTTCTCTGCTAAGCTCAAGGATTGATAATGGTGGTGACTATCAAACTTCATCCAATATGCATATCACCATGTGTCAGGTATAACTAAGTGTAATTGCATCTTTCATTTCCCTGATTTGTTTATCAAACTTTAGCTTATCACTGATGTTCAGGTTTCGGAATCTGTGAAATCATTGTTGTTATTGTTCCAAAATTCGACTGCTACTGTTAATGTGGATGATACCAGTCTCTATGAAGGTCTTTCTTTTCCTCAAAACAATGTTCAAGTCCCTTCAGGAATTCACCACTTTGGACTAGACTTCAACGAAAAGGCTGATGACAGCCTTTACATAGGAGGATTAGAAGACAAGTTCTCATGGGAATTGCCTGAAACATTACCTGGTAGATTGTTGCAGACAGCTCTTCCTACAAGAAGGAAACTGCAACCAGCTGAGAGCTCAACTAGGAGTGCGAGAGGAGACACCTTGGTGGCTGAGATAACAAACCCAACTGCATTTCAATGGGGACCGGGTCCGTCTACAGCCTCTTCTGGCACTACTCGAAGGGATAGCTTTCGACAGCGCAAACCTAATACTAGCAGGCCTCCATCTATGCATGTGGATGATTATGTTGCAAGAGAAAGAAGTGTTGACGGTGTTGCTAATTCTAATGTAATAGCAGTTCAGCGAGTAGGATCTTCTGGGGGGAGACCACCTTCTATTCATGTGGATGAATTTATGGCTAGACAGAGGGAGCGTCAAAATCCTGCTGCATCAGGGGCTGAGACTGCAGCACAATCTAAGAATGCAGCTCCTGTAAACGGCCCAGATAATGAAAAAGTAAACAAGTCTAAGCAGCTGAAATCTGATCCTGATGACGATCTCCAAGGAATTGATATAGTGTTTGATGGTGAGGAATCTGAAACTGATGATAAGTTACCCTTCCCCCAGCCAGATGATAATCTGCAGCAGCCTGCTCCTGTAATCTTTGAGCAAAGTTCGCCACAGTCTGTTGTTGAAGAGACTGAAAGTGCTGTTAATGGAAATAGTCAATTTTCTCGCTTGGGTACACCATTAGCATCTAATGCTGATGAGAATGCCCAAAGTGAGTTTTCTTCAAGGATGTCAATTTCACGTCCTGAAATGTCTTTAACCCGAGAACCTAGTATTTCTTCAGATAAGAAATATTTTGAGCAATTTGATGACTCGAAGAACGCCGTTTCAAATAACAGCTCTAGTAGGATTGATTCTGCAGCTGGGACAAATGGTTCGGGCTTCTCTGCCCCAGTTTATAGTAATGTGCCTGCAATATCAGTGCAGTTGCCGGCAGATTCAAGGATAACTCCACAAAAATTCCATCCAAAGAGCAATGCACAGTATGGTAGTAATATTCCCGTGGCTTCTGGATCTCGAGGATTATATGAGCATAAAGTTCTTCCAAATCAACCACCTTTACCTCCAATGCCGCCTCCACCAATTTTGCCAGTAAGTTCTCTAACTAGTAGTGCACATTTGTAAGTTTCCAGCCTGACATTTGTTGTTCACCTCTTTCGGTTGATTGTTTACTTGCACTCTATAAATGATCAACTTTTCTTTCTTGCAGGTCAAATCCGATTATTTATCTTCAGTTAGTAGCAGTCCTTCACTGTTGCAATCTTCTCATCCCGTGTCAGATTCCAAGTTTATGAGAACCTCTATGCCTTCACCCAGTGGAACTACTAGGCCTCCACCACCACTTCCTTCAACACCTCCTCCATTTGCATCTAGCCCATATAATTTAGCTTCCTTGAATACTTCTCCTTCCCAACCAGCACTCTACAACCAGTCTGGTATAGGGAAAACTGAACTTCCTCCAGGCTCTATTGGACCTTCTATTGATGTTCGACTTCCTACATCAGCTGCTGGCTTGGCTTCTTATCCACCTCCACCATTGATGCAATCAGTAGTTTTTAATAGGCCTCCTTCAATCCCTGTTACACCTTATGGAAACTTTCCTGGATTGCAGCAGGGTGAGAATCACCCTCCTAGCATCTTGCAGAACCCCTCGATACCCCAGTCGTCTATTCAGTCAATGCATTCTCTTACTCAGTTGCAGAAGCTTCAACGTCCATTGCAGCCAACTCAACATCTTAGGTCATCCATGCAATCATCACAGCAGTTGGAGCAAGGAGTGTCATCTCAAGCACCTGTTCAGATGCAAATACAGTCATTACAGATGCTGCAACAGGCTCATGTTGCTCCTGTAAATCCTTATTATCAGCCTCAACAGCCTGAGTTTTCAGCAGCACAACACCAGCTGCAAGTTGAGCTTGCGCAACCACAAGCTCCACCGCAAGCTGGCGGTACGTCACAGCAGCAACAAGATTCCGGATTGTCCTTGCATGAGTACTTCCAGTCTCCAGAAGCTATTCAGGTACGAATCGTGCAAGTATAACCCCATGAAGAGGGAATGCATCTGCTTGATATTTTCTATAATATTTTATCTTTACTCTTCCCGAATGCAGTCTTTGTTGAGGGATCGAGAAAAACTTTGCCAGCTATTGGAGCAGCATCCAAAGTTAATGCAGATGCTTCAGGTTTAGTTTCTACATGTCTTCAACTCTTTGTTTGTCTCTAAGGAGATTTCATAGTTGAGTTATTCTGATCAACATGCAGAAAGCCAAGTTTCTATATTGTAACTTGCTCTACTGACGAGCCTTTCCACTTGTTATATTATGCGGCTTGCATACATATATCCGTACCAACATTTATTCACACATACATCGCTGTGATTTTATGTTTTTTAGACTCGGATGCGAGTGTTGGATACATCCGACATGAGTTTTCTTAAGCTTTCCATGTATTTGGATGTTCATATTCCTATTCTCATATCTGAATATGTTTTGGATAGAAGGAATGAAGAGTCGGAATAATATAAGCTATGACATGCCTAAATATTGCTTGCTATAATATTTTAAACGAGGTTGCTTCTCATGTTCTCTTAACAGGAAAAATTAGGTCAGCTGTAACAGCATGATATGGGATTGTAAGGATGCTTCCTTTTTTATGCAAACATGTTTTGGACTCGCAAAGCACAATTCTCAAGCTTCAACCCTTGATCGCCATGCTTCAAATCCAGTTGCCTGTTATTTTGTATCAGTTGGACCCTTTGTATATTATTTTCCATTTACAATTACAATTTTCATATTTTTTTTTATAATTGTTTTATGATTTTATTGATGAGTTGAGGAAATTTTCCCATGCCTATTTAGTTCCCTTGTATGACTAGCCGATTCCGACATGACAGTTTAACTTCCTATATACATAAATGCTTTATTGTCTGCTACACTACATAAATACTCATATTTTCTGCTTTAATGGATAACAGCGGGTTTGATATCATTATGTTTAGATTCAGTTTCGGTTTTAGTTTGGGTGTATGGTGATTCGGTTAATTTCGGGTAGGTTTTTTTTTGGTTCGGTTTAATTTCGAATCAGCGAGAGATTAGTCGGTTTTAAGTCGGGTCAGTTTTTTACATGCTATATATAACTTTATAAAGTCAATATATGCGATTTTTGGTGAATTGTATAGCTGTTCATATCTCATTTTTTTATTTTTTAATATATTTTCTTTATTTTGAGTTGTCTTCGGTTCGGTTTACTTTGAGTTTTGAGTCAAATTTTAGGTCATCATGTTCGGGTTGATATAGGGTTTCGGGTTAGATAAATCCCAAATTTGCCAGGTCTAATCACCGGCAGGTAGAATCCCCTTGGGGTGCAGAGATTGTAGAGTTGCTTTATTAAATTTTGAGCATTCTAAATCAAATGTAATACAAACCTAAACCACTTGAAATACTGGATAATTGTTGAAGAAGAAAAGAATTATTTTTTTAAAAATTATATAATTTAGCTTAATGCGCGCTTTTGTATTAAAACAATTTATTTAATATCATGGAAAAATATTTGGTGTCTACCAAGTAACAATTAAATCATTGAAAACAATTTATTTCTTAGCAACTTTGGTAGACTTTTGTTTTGTTCCTCACATGTGTGTGGATTTTTATTTTTTTGACAGTGAAGGACGTTGAAGATGATGCTTGTAGACAGTTAAGAAGATGAAAGTGGTCATTGGAGATGATGTCCTAGGAAATGGATTTTTTATTTATTTTTATATTGGTTCTAGATGTGATTTTTATAAGAAGAAAAATGTTCTGAAAAATCTTGCATCTCGTGTTGAAATCTTACTTTTTGAGATGTCCAAATTTTCTCACTTCATTTGGTTGCTAAAAAAAAAAATCTCAAAACATGAATCAAGTGGGTGAAATCTTTGAAATGGACGTTTGTCCCATACAACAGTCCTTTAGATGTTGTGCACCAAAAATCACACATTGGCCTATAAATACTGGTTTGAAAATCATTTGATGTAACATCTTCGGATTGATCTATAGAAGAGGTGTTACATCTCTGTTTTGCAATTGCATGGCCTGGTCCAGTACGTCCATTACAACTTTTACAACCCTATCGACATTTCTCCACCTGAAGCTCATCGGATGAAAAGAATCATGGAAAACGTAAAAGTTACCTTCACTGAGTCCTCAGTTTGTTAGTTTAGTATTTTGAGGTCATATGTCTATCTCTGAATATTTGGTTGAAATTGGAAGCCTTTGTTTGATTTTAGACCTCAAATCAACGAAATTCACATATTAGAGTTGAAATTTTTTATGTCAGGTCCTTGGAATCACGTGTTATCAAATTGTATTTTATTATTTTCTATGTGACATGTATAGGCAATAGCATCACCAAATGCACTCATTTGAGCAAATATTTGGAATTGGGTCTGAAAAACATATACATCGTTAGCATTAAAGATCGTCTCAAAGCACTTTCGGTCTGCAGAAGATGTAATAACTGGCCAAATCCAAGCAGCTAACAAGTGTTTAGGTGAAGGAGGAAGTGCTGGATAAATGCAGTCCCCGATTAGTGTCCCATCAAGGAACATGGACTCTATCAACGTGAGGCAAACACTAAGGCTTCCATGAATATGGGTGCAATAGCAAGACACATTGTATTCTCAAAGAGAGAATTTAAGTTTGAATCTTAAAGACGATATTGTTAAGAGGGAGAGTCACAAATCTCGAACATTGACCATAAAATGAACACGAACTATAAAAAAAACAATGGTAATCATTCATGAGACCAATAAAGATTTCATGGGAGGTTTCAAGCACTATACTATTAGATAAATCACTCCAAGGTTTCCAGGCAATTGTGTTTCTCTCACTATTGGTTTACCCCACCGTGAAAACCTGTCCTTACAATACAAGGAACTCATAAATTTCTTTTATCCCAAACCAAACAATGCAAATGGGGAGAAGGATAGACATTAATGAACCAAATGAGTTTGGTTCTTGTTATACTTGGTATCTTAGCATCCATAGGTAATCCACAACGCATTCATACTCGGTAACTTTGGTGGTGGCCCCGAAGTCATATAATATCGGAGACGATAAAATCGAAGGCCTACACGGTCTCGAGAATAGACATTGTAAGATGCTACACCACTCCATTGATGTGACTGGACTATAGAGGCTGATACTTGGAAGTTGGGCATATCTCTGCCAACCCATTTATAGGTTGTCACTGGACTCGATACTATCCAATCACCAAAAGTTTTAAGGGCTATAAATACCCATGCAACCGAAGAGAAAAGCCAAGGCCGAAATCACAGTATAACCAGGGGTAATGAAACCCCCTACCTTCTCTCATCTTCTCCTACTCTCTCCAATTCTAACCACTATATTGACTTCGACTCTTTGTCCCAAATCTACAAGGGGTGTGTAAAGTGTCCATAAATTCTATATTTCATGCACAGTCCATCCCATATTATTGTTGTTTTTAGTACATTTTAGGCATATTTAGGTTCATTTATTGCATTTTACAATATTCTTTACTCTGCCATGGTTTTTATTGATTTTTTGTTATTCCGTAAAGAAAAGGCACTGTTTTAGTTTAATTTTAGTTTCAGGTACTAGAGGCTGATAGAAGGAGAGATGAGCTAAGGACATGATGTTGAGGCAGTGAACTAAGGAGCTGTACTGATGCAGTTCCAGACAGAGGCAGCAGCTGCCGAGTAGCTTCCGCCGCCCTACCTACCGCCCAAGGCAGCAAGATGAGAAACTGGAGAACTGGAGTACGATCTGTAGAGCTGAAAATCTTGATCTCAACGATGCTGTCCACTCAATTTTCCGATGACTATAGCAGCAGGTAGAGTCGCCGAAAGAGGAATTCGAGATTACTTGCGGAGCAAGGCAACATGATTAAGTCCACATTCAACTCAAATAAGTAAGCATTTAGAGTTGCATTTAATGCAAAAAGCTACTTTGAAGACTTCTACTCCAAGGAGGACTAGACCTAGCTAATGCCTATATATACTCATTGTAATTGTACTTCAAAACAACTTAGGTTTTTCCTTAGGCATAGTTTAGGTTTTCTTGCCGCCATTATGTTCTAAAATTCTCTTTGGGTTTGAGTTATGTTGTAATTAGTGTGAGAACGGTTGCTTAGGATTTTAAGTTTGTTTTTTGCAATAAAGCTTCAATGTTTGCTTATTCCATGTTCTTCATGGTTTTCAATTAAGGCGAAAGATTAGTTGATTACTATTCATTTGTTCGGTATCGAGAGAGTCGAACTCACGAAAGGAGTAAGTACGATCCCATCTATAGACGGTGTTGATCAATCCAGCCTAGACATAGGTTAGGGTTTAAGGCGACTAAAAGAGGATGAATAAACATTGATGTCTTTGTACGATTTACGCCGCGACTGGTATTATTTGCAATGGGCATCAACATCATTCTAACTTAGACATAAGCGAGATCACTTTTGAAGCGTTCTGCCGAGCCTTGTAGTTATGCCGAGTTTGCCGCCGAGATACAAGTCCATTCCCCTACCGAGGCAGCGAAAGCGTCTCAGCAGCCCAAATGCCATCCCCCGCCGAGGCAGCATAGTCTGGCAGCGCAAAGCAACTTCTCCTATTCAACGCAGTTTCACACTAAGCAACAACATAACTCTACCCATTCTATCAATATGATTTCTTCCCTTTTATTTACTTGTGTTTTTATTTTATTTTTCTTCTTAAACAAAGAAACTTATTTGTGCATTTACTTTTCTTGTGCAGGAATAACGAATCGAGTTAATCTGTCCAATCCCTGTGGGAGACGATATCTTTTATACTATTACTTGATAGGAGTGTGCACTTGCGCTCATATTTAGAGAATGCTAAAACACTCTACAAGTTTTTGGCGCTGTTGCCGGGGATTGGTAACAACGAAATTCATTTTTAAATTTATGCACCTTTATTTATTTGCATTTAATTTTCAGCTTTTTATTAATTTTATTTTTAATAAAAAAAGAATTTTACAGTTCCTTTGCTATGTGCATGACCAGGGCAAACCCAAAAGGCGAAATAATTTACGTTGATGATATCGAATGAAGAGCAAGAGAACTCAAAAAGGAGATCAGAACAACCCTTTGGAAAATTAAAGAAGAGAGAAAAGCATAGGAAAGCATGGAAGTAACAAACGACAACCCTGCCAATAATGCTCAGAACGCCAGGGATGAGCAGCAGGACCCGCCGCCCAAAGAACAGTAGCATGTTCCACCAAGGCAGCCGCCCCCTATTCCGCCCAGGCAGCCACAATATGTTCGAACCACTAGGGACTACTTAGAACATGACTTCAGAGGGTTTGATCCTACAGTGACAGAACCTGAGATTGAAGTAGATCACTTTGAGCTAAAGCCCGTAATGTTCAACATGATCAACACATTAGGGCAATTTGGTGGGATTGCCACAAAAGATGCTCGACATCACTTAAGAGTATTCCTGGACATATGCAGAGCATTCAAAATACACGGAGTCCACCAAGACGTGCTAAGGCTGAGATTATTCCCCTATTCACTGAGGGATAGGGCAAAGTAGTGGTTGAACAACCAGTCAACAGGGTCATTCAACACATGGACATAGTTGTGCAAGGATTTCCTAGATCGTTTCATCCCATTCAATGTCACAGACAGATTGAGAAACGAGATCATAGCCTTTCGAAAAGGGGATGGTGAGTGTAACACCCGGGTTTCGGGGTCTGAAGTTGAGCGGGCGAGTCGGGTTCGAGTCGTTGGACTCGGTTTAATTAAATTAGACTTTGGTTTAAAAAAAGAAAAAGACAAAAAAGGGATTTGAAATTCATTAATGGCAAACTTGTAAATTTTAAAGTAAAGGAATTAAGATGAGTGGAAAATGGGTTTTTCACTATTCATCTTCTTCCTCCTTTGGATTTTCACGTCAAAAACTCTCTAAACCCCTAAATTCTATTCCATTCATTTCCTCCATCCATTTAAGTGATTTCAACGAGAAACAACGGATTTAGCCTTGGGCGGTTCGGACGCGGTCCCGGGAAGTTGGAAGCTTGAAACGACTTTGTGGTTTGCATTGGTGTGCGAATGGTGAGTGGGAATGTTTTTAAGCAACGTTTTGGTTCAAAGATGGTTTTGAAAGAGTTTGGATTGAGCTTGAAAGGTCAATCTAAACTCAAGAGTAAGTTGATGTGTATCGCCTCTTTAAATTCCCCTTTTTACTGTTTGTTTTTCCTACTTGTGGTGATAATTTGTTATGCATGAAATTCCAATACTTTGGAAGGAAGCATGTTTTTTGTTATTATGTTGTTGATCATGCATGATGAAATCAATGGTGTATTTGATATGCCTTGTAAAATATATGTAAGTTGGTGCAGGTTGCACACGAAAATGGTAAGTAAGACCACTTGCGGTTGGTAAGATTGTAAGTAGTAAGTTTGTGCATAGTTGTGGGTTTTGTTACAAGTTGTTTTGGTCGTGCATGATATAGTGTGTTCATGTCGCATGATGGTGATTTGTATATCGTGTTGCATGGTTGGTGTCGAACCTCACGTGATGGTTGTCGTTACTACGGTGATGTGTGGTCCCACCGGTAGTGACTAGTATAAAACTACGGTGATGTGTGGTCCCACCAATAGTGACTAGTAGAAGAGTACGGTGATGTGTGGTCCCATTAGAAAACTACTAGTCGAACAGTGATGTGTGGTCCCACCGTGTGTTTTGCTTATGCTTGTGCATACCATGTATTGTTCATGTTTGTGTCTCACTATATCATTCTCTCTTAATTGTTTTGTTTTAAATCTAGGATTATGCCTTTATGCATACCATGAAGTGTGATGCCATGATAAATATCTATATTGTTGACATGTGGTTGAACTTGTATGTTTAGTAAGAGGATTATGTCATTGGATGGATTGTATGCGTTGGCCTTTATTTTAAAGAAAGCTTTGAACCCTGCATTGTCGTTGTTATGTTTTGAGCTCCGCTCACTAAGCTTTATGCTTACGCTCTCCTTTTTCCGACAATACAGATCATTAGCTTGGAGTTAGCAAGGAGCAAGAAAAGGGCGTCCAAGCGTGTGGTAGTTTGCTCAAGTATGATTTATTAAATAATGTAGTAGTTTAGCAATGGGAAATGCTATGTGTTTTAGGAGCGTGTATCTAGACTCCTTTATGTAGGCTTTATGTTGCTAATGCTTTGTGTTGATGGAATTGTAAACCATGTTCTTTGAGATCCTGTGCTTTGGTGTAAGAGTTGTAAGCCATGTGTTTATGAGATGCTTAAGTTTTTATGTTGAAGGCATGTAAGTCTTGGGTATGCATTGCTTAAGTGAATGTATGTTTCCTATGGCCAAATGGTTTTGATATGCATGCTTGTATGCAAGTTCCTATCTAAATGCTTATCTTGTTGATTGATGCTTCTCTTATGGAATGGCTTTTATATGTATGTTGAGTGCTAAGCATGCTTGTTATAGGGTGCCTTGTATCTAGAGTTAATGCATGTTGGTTGTGGGAGGTCTTAGTTAGTGTTTGGGGTAGCCTTGTGCCATAAACCAGCTAAAACCAGTCTGCTCGCAGCAGGCGTATCGAAACGGTTGGTCCCGTTTTGATACGGTCCCCTTGTTTCAGGCCAGGCATTTCGATACGTGGGAGGGGCGTTTCGATACAATTTTGCTACTGGAAATCTGAGATTTTGACGAGAAATTGAGAGTATCGAAATGGTCCTAGGCGTTTCGAAACAGTCTTCGTAGCGTTGACCACGAGAAATTGACCGATGAGGGCGTATCGATACGGTTGACCAACGTTTCGATACGGTCTCCTCGAGTTGACTTTGGCCAGTTGACCTAGTCAAGGCGTATCGATATACCCTCTGGGCGTTTCGATACGGCCTGCAGTTTAAGCTAAAATGGACTGTTTTTGGTATGCTGTTTGGGTTGATCGCCTCGCTTGTTGCTTCCGTTGTTGTCTTTTCACATAGGTTTAATTTAATCTATTTAGACAAGATAATAATTAAAGAAATTTTCCAGGGTTGCTAACCGAAGGGGAGCCCTAGCGGGTTTCACTTCGATTTTCCCCATGTAGCCTACTCGGACCGGTTAGTCGTCCAGACCGGGACGAGGGGGTTACAGTGAGCCAATGTATGAAGCATGGGAGCGGTACCAACATATGCTTAACAACTGCCCGCTCCATGGTTTTTCGGCTTGGACACAGGTGTCAATGTTCTACAACGGGGTGAACTACTCAACTTGGATGATGATTGATGCCTTAGCCAATGAAATCATCCTTGACAGACCACTAGAGAAGGCACTGCGGATCCTAAACCAAGCCGCCAAGAATGACTATAAGTACCCAACAACCCGCCTAGGTGGCGTTAGGCGGCCAACAGTTGTGAACGAAGTGGAAGCCTCAGAATATGTCAATGTCTGAAACCGATAAATTGATTTTGATATAACTAAAGAAGTTAAGGACTAAATTGAAAAATGAGAAAATGATTTTTTTAAGTCCTCAAACATCTCTATATGTTTAAAGGAAAATGGTTAAGTTAAAAACTCAATTTGTCAAAATTTTTCTAAGTGTTTTTGAAGCCAAAACAGTGATTTTCGAGTCACCGTTTCGGAACGGCCTTAGGCATTCCGGAACACTTTTGGAACTGTGAACCTGTGTTTCGGAACGTGTATCGAAACGATTTTGAAACTGTGAACCTTTGTTTCGAAACGGGTTTCGAAATGACTTAAGAACATCGAGACGGTTTGACCCGTTTCGATACAGTTGTATCGAAACGACCTCAAACGTTTCAAAACATCATTCAAACTTGTTTTAAAAATATGATCGTTGAAGTTTTTAACCGTTTTTATACTGATCGTTAAGGCGTATCGAAACACCTTCAGTCCGTTTCGATACGAGCTTTGACAGTGGCTAAATGTTCCAAAATGTGTTTCGAAACGGCTCTTAGCGTATCGAAACGATCGTAACCGTTTAGTACGGTCTCTTTAATGCACCCCAACAACTCTTTCTTTTTTGGTCTGTTTCGAAACATGATCAGGCTTTTCGAAACGGGTGGTTGCAGAACTGCATTTATGGTGGGAAATAAAGTCCCCAACAGCTCTATTGATGAATGCAACAACTACAACGGCTAGAATTCAATGAGAAGGTATAAAAGGAACCTCTAAAAGCTTCAGCAACAACTATTGATCTTAAAGCAAACATCCAAACATCAAATTCAAGCAATTGAGCCAAAATCCCATTATTTCTTGTAAACCCCAATTGTGAAATTGTAATTTCCATTCTTATCCTTTCAAATTGGGTTAAGTGCTTGTAATTGGGCTACTTTGTGTATTGAGAGATACTTGTTTTAGCCAACAACTTCTTTGTAATTCTTGTGTGAGGATTGGGTAGAAAATTTGACCGATATTGTAACGGTTACCTTCTTAGCCTAGAAAAGGGGAAGAGCAATTAGTGGAATTGTTGAAAATCCTTAGTGAAGCTAAGGTAGTGGATGTAGAGTTCGATTGGAACTTGAACCACTCTAAATTCCCTTGTCTACCATTTTTATTTGTCAATTCCACTACCAAAAAGTTTAAAAATCCAATTCACCCCCTCTTGGTTTATATCGATCATTCGATCCACTCAACAATTGGTATCAGAGCCTACCTCTTTGAAGGATTGAAAACCACAATAGGAGTTCCTAGGAAGAGTGTGATCATCCAGAAATCAAGGCATGGCATCTACCTCCGGATCTAGCATGTACGAGTCTCAATCAACTACAAAACCGACATTCTTCAATGGTGACAACTATCCATTTTGGAAGAGCCGGATGCGCCTCTTCATCAAGTCCAACGATTACTTGGTTTGAGATGTCATTGAAGATGGTCCCTATATTCCATTGAAGAGAGATGATGGAGGAAAGTTGGTTCTAAAGAAGAATATCGAGATGAGTGAAGATGAGAGGAAGAAGATCCAAATAAATGACAAAGCTCTTCACATGCTCTTTTGTTCTTTCGGTCCCGACATCTACTCCAAAGTCTCCTCCATTGAAAGTGCCAAGGAAGTGTGGGATACTCTAGAGACCACCTATGAAGGAACCAATGATGTGAAGGAGACCAAGATTGTAATTCTCAATCTTAGTTATGAGAATTTCAAGATAGAGCCCGACGAAACGGTGTCCAAGATGTTCGATCGCTTCTCAACCATCGTCAATGGGCTTAAGGGCTTTGGAGAGACAATCTCGGAAGACAAACTTGTCCGGAAGCTACTCTACTCACTTCCCGAATCTTGGGATGGGAAGAGAACTGCCACCATCGAGGCCAAAAACTTGAAGACTCTAAAACTTGATGAGCTTGTGGGTTCTCTCCTTACTCATGAAATAATGAAGCAAGGAAGGGAAGAAGAAAAGAAGGAGGAAGAGAAAAGAGTGGAGAAGCTAGAAGTAAAAAAGAAGAAGAAAATGGGAGTGGCTCTCAAAGCTTCATTACATGAGGAGAGCACTTCTAGTGAGGAGGATGATTTAGAAGAATTGGCTATGATAGCCAAAAGATTCTCACGATTCATGAGGTCCAACCGAGGAAGGAAGATTCAAAGAAAGATGGACTTCAAGGGTAAAAACAAAGAAGAAGAGAGGGATCAAATCATTTGCTTCGAGTGCAAAAAGCCCGGTCACATTCGTTCGGAGTGCCCTCAACTCAAGAAGAAGGGCTTTGAGAAGAAGAAGAAGCTCATAGCCAAGCTTGCTACTTGGAGTGATGAGGAGTCATCCGAGGATGACGAACAAGAAGTGGCAACCTTTGCCTCATGGCACTTGAGGAAGATTCCTCCATGGTAACCTCTAACTCATCATCTTTTGACTTTATATTTGATGAATTACATGATGCATATGATGAGTTGCAAGAGGTTTATGATGAGTTAGTTGAGAAATACAAAGAGTCGGTCATTAGGAATAAGAAAACTATTTTGGAATTAAATGATAAAAATGACTCACTTTCTCAAGCTAACTTAAAATTTGAGAAAAAGATTTTAGGTTTGAAAGATGAACTTAAATTCTTCCAAGATGAAAATGTAGACCTAAATAATCTTATTTCTCAATGCAATAGTGAACACCAAAAGGTGTTAGATGAGCTTAACAAGCTCAAAGAGTCTTTTAAAAATGTTGGTAATGTGAAGCATGAAAAAGGTGAATCATCTAAAACAAACCAACCTAGGAGAAAGACTAATAACTACAAACAAAGTAGCTTCCCTAGACATAATAGAACTAAAAAGATTAGAAGTATATGGGTTCCTAAGGAACTTGTCAAATCTAATAATATTGTTGCTATGTCACCTTGGATTCCTAAGGGAACCAAGCTATTGGGAGCTAACACTCGTGGACCCAAAATGATTTGGGTACCAAAAACAAAAGTTTAATATCTTTGTTTGTAGGGGGAGCATTGCTACAAGGCCAAAGCACAAAGTCAGAATTCATGGTACCTTGATAGTGGATGCTCGAGGCATATGACCGGAGACAAGAGTAGATTCATGGACTTAAAGCCAAAAAATGGAGGAGTAGTGACATTTGGTGACAACTCCAAAGGCCACATTAAAGGTATTGGCTCCATAGGTAATCACTCTACCATTCTTATTGAAAATGTCTTGTATGTCGATGGTCTTAAACATAATTTGTTGAGCATAAGCCAATTATGTGATAAAGGGTTTAATGTCTTATTTGATAAGAATGGGTGCAAAATTGTTGACATTAAATCAAATAATATTATGCTCATAGGTCATCGCATAGGTAACATTGACATGGTGCATTTAGATGACATACATACATCCCATGCATAGGATACTAGGACATGCTAGCATTAGTGTTTTAGAAAAATTAGTTTCCCTAGATCTAGTTAGAGGTTTACCCAAAATTAAGTTCTCAAATGATAAAATTTGTGATGCATGCTCTAAGGGTAAACAACATAAGTCATCACTTAAATCCATTAATGACGTTTCTACAAGTTGGTGTTTACAACTTATTCATATGGATTTATTTAGGCCTATGAGCTTGGGTGGTAAATCTTATGCTTTTGTGCTTGTTGATGATTTTTTTAGATTTACTTGGGTTCTATTTTTAAGTACTAAAGATGAGGTTTTAGAAAAATTCATCACATTTTCAAAATTAACCCAAAATGATCTTGAACTTAGAATTTCTCATATTAGAAGTCATCATGGAACCAAATTTCAAAATCTAGGGTTTGAAGAGTTTTTAAATGAAAATTGTATTAGCCACAATTTTCCGGCTCCTCGAACTCCTCAACAAAATGGGGTGGTTGAGAGGGAAAATAGAACTTTACAAGAAATGGCTAGAACCATGCTTTGTGAAAACAATTTACCTAAATATTTTTGGGCGGAAGCCACAAACACCGCTTGCTACACTGTAAACCGAGTAATGATTAGACCACTTTTAAAGAAAACACCATATGAGATTTTAAAATCTAAAAAGCCTAACATTAGCTATTTGCATCCATTTGGTTGCAGGTGTTTTGTTTTAAATAATGGAAAAGACAACTTAGGTAAATTTGATGCAAAGAGTGATGAAGCTATTTCCATAGGATATTCCTTAACCTCTAAAGCCTATTGTGTATTTAACAAGAGAACTTTAGTAGTAGAAGAATCTATACATGTTGTATTCGATGATAACCTCCTTCCAAGGAAGGATTCTTGTGATGATGATGATGTAGGAATCATTAATACCTTTGATGGAGGACAAACTTCAAAGAAGGATGAGATTCCAACAAAAGAAGTGGATACACAAGATCCACCTCTTGAAGCCTTGAAGGACTTGGCTCTTGAGGAAAAGGAAGTGAGCTACCCAAGGGAGTTCAACTATGTCAAAGGTGGTGAAATCTTGGGTGATCCATCCAAGGGGGGTAACCACTAGATCTTATCTTAAACTTATGAACCATGTTGCATTTATCTCATACATAGAGCCTAAGAATATAAAAGAAGCATTAAAAGATGATTTTTGGATTATGGCTATGCAAGAAGAGTTAAATCAATTTGAGAGAAGTAATGTTTGGACATTAGTTGATAGGCCTAGTAATCAATCTACTATAGGAACTAAATGGGTCTTTAGGAACAAACTAGATGAGAGTGGTAACATTGTGAGAAACAAAGCTAGATTAGTAGCACAAGGTTACACTCAAGAAGAGGGAATAGATTTTGATGAAACCTATGCTCCCGTAGCTAGAATGGAAGCCATTAGGATGTTGCTTGCATATGCATGAGATCATGATTTCAAGCTTTTTCAAATGGATGTTAAAATCGCATTTTTAAATGGTTTTATAAATGAGGAAGTATATGTGGAACAACCATCGGGTTTTAAAGACTCAAAATTTCCAAATCATGTTTTCAAACTTTCTAAAGCACTTTATGGTTTAAAGCAAGCTCCTAGAGCTTGGTATGAAAGACTTTCAAACTTTTTAATTGAAAAAGGTTTTGAAAAAGGTAAGGTGGACACTACACTTTTCATAAAAATGTATAAAAATGACATCTTAGTAGTACAAATTTATGTTGATGATATTATTTTTGAATCTACTAATGAATGTCATTGCAAAGAGTTTGCTAAGTTAATGCAAGGTGAATTCGAGATGAGCATGATGGGGGAGCTCTCATTCTTTTTGGGACTCCAAATCAAGCAAAGGAAGGATGGCACCTTCATCAATCAAGCAAAGTACATCAAGGATATGCTCAAGAAGTTTGGCTTGGAGAATGCAAAGGATCAAGCCACACCTATGAGCTCATCTACAAAGCTTGACAAGGATGAAGGAGGTAAGTGTGTTGACTCTAAGCTTTACCGTTCTATGATTAGATCATTGCTTTACCTTACCGCAAGTAGACCGAATATCTTGTTTAGTGTTTTCTTGTGTGCTAGGTTTCAAGCTAGTCCTAGAGAGTCTCACCTTATAGCCATTAAGATAATCTTTAGGTACCTTAGATATACCCCTTGTTTAGGTCTTTGGTACCCTAGAGACTCCACCTTCAACCTTCATGCTTATTTGGATGCAGATTATGGGGGATGTAAAATCGATAGGAAAGTACTTCGAGAACTTGTCAATTCTTAGGTAGTATGCTCATATCTTGGTTCTCTAAGAAACAAAATAGTGTAGCTCTTTCTACCACCGAAGCCGAGTACATATCCTTAGGGAGTTGTTGTGCTCAAGTCCTTTGGATGAAGCAACAACTCTTAGATTATGATATTAAAGTTGAAACCATACCCCTTAAGTGTGATAACACTAGTGCCATATGTTTGACAAAAAATCTCATCCAACACTCTAGAACCAAACATATAGAAATAATGCATCATTTCATTAGAGATCATGTCCTTAAGGAAGATGTTGTTATAGAGTATGTTGACACCATAAACCAACTAGCGGACATCTTTACAAAGCCTTTAGATAAAGAGCGTTTTTGGTCCCTTAGGAGAGAGTTAGGTCTAACTAGCATATCTTGACCTTTTATGACCCTTTTTGTGCTTAAATTGCTTGATCTCTTGAAAATGCCATGTTTATGTGTTTTTACTCCTAATTTCATCCATGCTTATAGTTAGGGGGAGTATGTTTATGTTTGCACATGTTATTCCTGCTCATTCATGTCATTCATGCAAGTTAGGACTTCATAAAATCCATTTTTTTGCAATTTTAGAGCCTCATCTGCACTTCCAGGCCCAGTTGTATCGAAACGGGTCCAACTGTTTCGATACAGGTGCCTTAAAAAATTCATTTGAGAGAAGGGTGTTTCGAAACGCCTTCAAAGGGTTTCGAAACATTTTTGCTACTGCCAACACGTTTCGATACGAGTCAACATGGGATTCGATACGGTTAAAGCCGTATCGGAACGGTTAGCTGGACTTGATATGTCAGTCAACGTTCGGGGCCTGCATTTCAGAACGGTCGAAACATGTTCCGAAACGGGTTTGCGTACAGCTTTAAAGAGGCCTTTTAATGTTAAAGTTTCAATTTAATGAAAAATCCTTCAAAACCCTAAAAACCCTAGATCAATTTTTCCTATAAAAACCCTCTAAACCTCATTGTTTTTCACCAAATCTTGAGGGCTTTTACACTCAAACACAAGTCTAAGCAAGCATCAACAATTTTGTGCAAGTTTTTCCATCTATTCATCCAAAATCCCAATCTAAGGTATATTTTCATCTTTTCCTCTTTCCTTAAATTTGTATTTGAATCCTAGGTTAGAAAATTTCAATTTTGTATAGATTATATGTTTTGCTACTTGGGTTTTTCAAATTTTGTAAAATTTTTTCAAAGTCTTAAAATTTTTTATTTGAATATATTGTTTTTCATTCGTATTTTTTTCTGCTTTTTTTAAATTGTTTTCTCTTAATTTTTTTGTTTGTTTTGTCTCTATGTTCTTCAAATTTGTTTTACACATAAGTGGGATTTACCATTGGATTGAATTAAAGATTTTCATGCATACACTTTAATTTTAGTTACAAATTGCTTGCTTTATATTTTTAGGATTTCTCAATGGATCCCGCTAACAAGAAACGTAATACACCTCAATCGGGTGAAGCTTCAATCCAAGCCGCTATCCGTCCCAACCTTACCCAACTTTTTCTCAAGAGTCTCAAAACTACCGCGATGAAGGAGCGTTTCACCTATGTCAAGGAGATTGCCGTTCGTCGTGAGCTTGTTGTTGACATCCCGTTTCTTGATTTTGAGCGCTTTCGCTTCCGTTATCTTGAGCGTTTACAAGAATAGAGCTTCATGTCTTTCTTGAGTATCCTGGATATTTGCTACAAGAACACGGTTCTCATCTTCTACTTGAATGCCCAACTTATTAATAATGAAGAACACTCCGAAGTTGTTGGCATTGAGTCATTTATCTTGGGTAAGAAGATCGTCATCGACATCCGCTATCTAGAGACTACTCTTGGCCTTAAGAACGCAGTCATCGAGGATGAAACCGTTTTGGTGCTCAAACCGGTTCCGTGCTTTCCTTAGATGCTCATGATCGGTTCCTCCACTTGATAGTTTCTTGGTTTATTCGTCCCTCCGGAAGTAAATTCTCTCACATTAGACAAGTTGATTATTTTTTGTTAGAATGCTTTCGTCGAGGTGAACAACCAAACCTTGTCAAGATCATGTTCGCCGAGATGGTGAATAATGTCAAGCTCCGTGAAACCGATGCTCTCAAGTCCTTCACTTATGGGACTGTTTTGAGCTATATCTTTGGCATGCTCGAGCTTGATTGCACTTATGACTATCCGGAACCCCGTAAGCAAAAACTTGGTGAATCTTCTCTCCGCAAGTATGGATTTCATTACACCCTTGGTCGTTGGGAACGAGTTGATAGGGATGCACCTCCACCTCAAGTTGAACCTCAACCACAAGCTCCGGGTTCTAACAATGAAGCTCTTATGGCTTTTCTCACCGAGCGGTTCAACACAATGGAGGCGGGTCTTGGTACTATAAATACTCGCTTGCAATCCGTGGAGAATCGACTCACATCCCTCGAGAATCAACATCAATCTATGGACATGTCATTCTCTACCTTCTATGGTCAATGGATGGCTTTTCGTCACTCTCAAGCTAGGGACGATGATGATTCCTTGGATGGTGATGGTGACGACGACGAGGCTTAGGATTTTCATGGCATATCATATTAGCTTATCATATTAGGACTAAGTTTGCATCTTTATTTCCTTTATGTTTTATGAACCTATGCTTTGATTACTTTGTTTGGGATTAAGCTTTGAACTTTATTGTTTAAGTTTTCTGTTTTGGATATTTGAATTCTATTAATCTATATTATGTTGCTTATTGCTTTTAACCTTGTTTCTTCTCTTTGAGCCTTGTTTATTATTTTTGATCTAACAAAAAGGGGAAGAAGTAATCTAAGAGACAAAATTTGTTTTAAGTGTTTTTGAGTTTTAAAACTTGGATTTAAATCTTTTTAAAACTTTAAAACCCATCTTAAATTGAGGGGGAGTTAGAATGTGTTCAAGATTTTCAAAACTCCTAAAAATTCTAACTTTGGTTTTGTTTTATCAAAAGGGGGAGATTGTGAAACCGATAAATTGATTTTGATATAACTAAAGAATTTAAGGACTAGATTGAAAAAATGAGAAAATGATTTTTTTAAGTCCTCAAACCTCTCTATATGTTTAAAGGAAAATGGTTAAGTTAAAAACTCAATTTGTCAAAACTTTTCTAAGTGTTCTTGAAGCCAAAACAATGATTTTCGAGTCACCGTTTCAGAACGGCCTTAGGCATTCCGGAACACTTTTGAAACTGTGAACCTGTGTTTCGGAACGTGTATCGAAAGAGTTTTGAAACTGTGAACCTTTGTTTTGAAACGGCTTAAGAACATCGAGACGGTTTGACCCATTTCGATACGGTTGTATCGAAACGACCTCAAACATTTCAAAACTGCATTCAAACTTGTTTTAAAAATATGACCGTTGAAGTTTTTAACCGTTTTTATACTGATCGTTAAGGCGTATCGAAACACCTTTAGTCCGTTTCGATACGAGCTTTGACAGTGGCTAAATGTTTTGAAACGTGTTTCGAAACGGCTCTTAGCGTATCGAAACGATCGTAACCGTTTGGTACGGTCTCTTTAATGCACCCCAACGACTCTTTCTTTTTTGGTCTGTTTCGAAACAGGATCAGGCGTTTCGTAACGGGTGGTTGCAGAACTGCATTTATGGTGGGAAATAAAGTTCCCAACAGCTCTATTGATGAATGCAACAACCACAACTGCTAGAATTCAATGAGAAGGTATAAAAAGGACCTCTAAAAGCTTCAGCAACAACTATTGATCTTAAAGCAAACATCCAAACATCAAATTCAAGCAATTGAGTCTAAATCCTATTATTTCTTGTAAACCCCAATTGTGAAATTGTAATTTCCATTCTTATTCTTTCAAATTGGGTTGAGTGCTTGTAATTGGGCTACTTTGTGTATTGAGAGATACTTGTTTTAGCCAACAACTTCTTTGTAATTCTTGTGTGAGAATTGGGTCAAATTTTGGGTAGAAAATTTGACCGATATTGTAACGGTTACCTCCTTATCCTAGAAAAGGGGAAGAGCAATTAGTGGAATTGTTGAAAATCCTTAGTGAAGCTAAGGTAGTGGATGTAGAGTTCGATTGGAACTTGAACCATTCTAAATTCCCTTGTCTACCATCTTTATTTGTCAATTCCACTACCAAAAAGTTTAAAAATCCAATTCACCCCTCTTGGTTTATATCAATCATTCGATCCACTCAACACAATGCCCGCCTCGACAAGCTGACGGAGCTGGTTATGAACGTGGTGAAACCCACTGGGAAAGTCTATGAGGCCAAGGATGTAGAGTCATTCTGTGATGAGTGTGGGGGCAACCACGATTCCTCTGAATGTACTACATCTGCCAATTTCATGGGAGGATACGAGAGGAACAACATGCCCAACACGAATACGTACAATCCTGATTGGAAGAATCATCCAAACTACTCTTGGAGCAATCCTAAAACTGCTGCCAATCCACAACAGCAGTAGGGAGGTTATCAGCAAAACCAGTCCAGACAACAAGCTCAGCAACCACAAAACAATAATTCACTAGAAGTAACCCTTCAAACTTTTATGTTTAACACTAGTGAATTTATTGTTCACACTAATAAGTTTAATGATAAAACCGAGTCGTTTATGGATAGGATGGAGATGAGAATGAACAATCAAGAGGCTGCAATAAAGAATCTAGAAACCTAGTTTGGGCAGTTCACTTCGATCTATAGCAGTAGGACAATGGGTGCAGCACCTAACAGTTCAGAGGCAACAGCTAAGCCCACATATGAGTAGTGCAAAGCCATATCAACCAGGAGTGGGAAATGGTTGAATGAGCCCATAGTGGAAAAGCCAGAAGAGAAACAGCCAGCACAAAAAGAACTACCTGCCACAGCAGCATCCACACCAGCCGCCCCGGCAGCTGAGCCTGACAACAGTCCTGAAACGGATGATCCTTCATAGATAAAGTTTCCATGCAAAGAACGTATAGAGGATATCCGCCTGCCAGCACCTTTCCCACAAAGGCTAAAGCAAAAGAAACAAGAGCACCAGTTCAGGAAATTCATGGATATTCTGAAGAGGGTGCACATAAACATACCTATCATAGAAGCCATTCAGAACATGCCAAACTATGCCAAATACCTCAGGGACATGGTTTCTAAGAGGAAGAGAATTGGGAGTTTGAAACAGTTGTTGTAACAGAGGAGTGCATAGCCATGCTACATAACAAGTTGCCGCCCAAGCAAACAGATCCAGGCAGACTGAAGGGCAGACTGAAGGACCAAGTAGCGCACCACCTTAAAGAATAGGAGGACCCCCCAGGAGGGAAGGACATGGAACACCACCTTAGGAAGTGGTTATGTCTGGGAGATGCACCCAAATGCACTCCCAACATAACTTAATTATTTTATCTTTATTTTCTTTAATTTTAATTTTATGTTTTAGGAATAGAATTTAATTTATTGCAATTTATTTTCCTTAGAATTAAATTTTGAATATATTTTTCACATTTTTATTTTTTAGAATTTATTTTTAGTATTTAATTATCTTATTTTTATTTTAGGTTTTAGGAATAAAAGAGCTGGATCGAGAAGAAGGCCCAACAAGGAGCCCGCCCACCATCCCGCTAAGACAGCCAAGGGCGGCTCAGTGCAGACAGTGCGTAACGGCTAGCTGCCAACGGCTACGGAAATAACGAGCAAAAATCTTGTAACGTGCGCGAGACAACTTGACCGTTTGACATTTAATACTGCTCCGACATCTCTTGGCAGCCTCTATTTAAACCTTTCTCACCTCATTCAATCACTTTACTTTCACCTCCTTGCCATCTTATTCTTACATCCACTGCTCTCTAGCTAATTACCTTCGCTTTCAAGTTTCAGTTAAATTTCAACCGTCTCATACATGGCTTCAACATCAGCACCTAAATCCACCTTCCAACGCTTTTCCTCCAGGGCAGATTAGAAGAGATATAAAGATCAGTTTGCCAAGAAAGCAGTTTGGGAGGAGCAAGGTTTCCACTACACAAAGCAAACAAGAGACCTTGGCTTAGAGCCTGCCTTGGAGATCATCCATAGCAAGAGATGGGAAATATTTGCACGGCAGCCGGAGATGGCCAACATCACCATGGTCAGAGAATTTTATGCCCGTCATCAACAACTTTTACAGCCTAGAGATGGACGAAAAACCTTACGTGGAATGGAGGCAGCCACTGACGGCTGCCGACGCCAAGCTATGCAAGCCCAACACGTTGTGGTTGGCAGGAAAGCATGGCGGCTCTGTCCAACACTGCCACCTGCTGCCCGAGGCAATGCTGTGGAATACATTCATCAAAAGGCGTCTGCTGCCCACCTCCCACAACTCCACTGTCGACCGGCCGCGCCTCGCACTAATTCACAACATTATAATGTACCGGCCCATCAACGTTGGGGAGATTATATGTAAGGAGATCCACAAATGTTTCTGCAAGACGAAGGGTAGGCTATACTTCCCGTCACTCATCACCGGCCTCTGTGCCAATTTCAACGTCCCAACCGACCCTGAGGATGAGATGACGACTGCCAAGGAGGGGTGGACCAGGAAAGTCCGTATACAGATGATGCTGGTCCAGGAGACAGAGCCCATCACCCCCAGCCAACCCTTTCCGCCTAGCCAGCTACACCAGCCGCCCCGGTAGTATTGAAGCTGCCCCAGCCAATGAAGTCCTCACTCTATTGCGCACCCTCATTGACAACAACAAACGGATCGAACAACAGTAGTTGACCTTCATGAAGTATGTGGGGGAGGTCCAATAGGCCTTTGTGGCATATCTCCTTCAGAAATTTCCAAATGATGGCCCCACTCTACCTCCCTACCCCGCTCATCTCACCGCCACAGCTGCCCACCACGTCGCTTTATGCTGCCAGATGTCGTCTCTGACGCATTACCCATCATATTCTGCCACCTCTGCTTCCAACACGGTGGCAGACTCTCCAAAGCGGCATCAGCAACATCATTCCCCCATCTGTACAGCGGTAACGGTGGCCAATACCTCCTCATCAGAAGAGGTTGAGCAGCAGCCGCCGGCAACGGAAGCAGCCGCAGCAGAAGTAGCAGCCCCAATGGCGATTAACCCTCCGGCAGCACCGACGGAGGAAGAAACAAGGAAGAGGAAGCAGCACATCATAGCCGCCAAGCTAGAGGCCGAGGAGATAGAATCAGAAGAGAGCGAAGCCCCTCCTGCAAAACAGCAAGAAGAGCCTCGCCCTACTTCCAAGAGAGTCCAGCCGCCGCAGACAGCAAAGGTCTCACCAGCCAAGTCTGCCGCCCGGGCATCTATCGGCCGCCGCCTTATCATCTAATCCTCCTCATCCTCCTCAGCAACAAAGACCCAAGCCTCCTCCCAACCATCTGCCAAGTTCTAGTTTTTCTTTTCTTTTCTTTACTTTACTTTATTTTTTTTTCTGTTTTTATATCAATTGTATTTTTTTCTCTGTTTTATTTTTCTATTTTTTGTTCATTGAGGGCAATGCCCATCTCAAGTTTGGGGGTAGCACTCATCTTGTTAGGCATACTTTAGTGCGTATTAGATTGCATAATGTACTTGCCTTAAACAAATTAATTGAAAATAATTTTTTTGTTAGAACTTGTGCCTATGATAGGATATGCGACTTTAAATTTTCGCACCAAGTTAAAAAGAACTTAATTTTGGGGAAAAGCATGAAGTAAACTTAGGATTTTTCTATAGTTGCCAAAAAATAATTAAAAACACTAATGTTACTTGCTGAATTTGTTAGAATTTCTGGTAAACTTTGCTTGCTTGAATTATTTGTAAAATTCTAACAATGGTTGTAGGAAGCTGCCGCGGCAGACAACAAACAGAAAAAAACAAAAGCACTGCCAAGACAAGCAAAAGAAAAATTTTATGTTGTCTATCCCTAGAGGTGCCCGAAATCGGCTCTAGGAAGAATCGTTTGCGAGGACACTCCGCTGCTATCAAAGTCCAAGAATCTGAAAATTTTGAAGTGACAGACAAATTAGCATGAGTGAATGAAAGTCTTCAAGGGATGACTCTACTTCATTGGTTCGGGGTTTTGTAGTTTGCTCCTATCTTAATTTCAGACCTAGAAAAGTAGTTGTGATTAGCTGAAGCCCTCATTGCCATGATTATTTAAATTGTGCTTGAATATGTTGTCTCGACAGCAACCTTGTATATCATGACAACATCTCTGTTTATTTAGAATGTTCTGCATATTCAGCTTGTTCACAGTTTCTGCACACACTTCACTAGCATATTATAGTTTAATTCTTAGGTAATTCATGTTATTCCCCTCTCACTAATCTAATGACAGGTGCCACAGCCTTGAGGTGTTAAACCAAGTTTAAAACAAAAAATTTCCTTTTTGATTGATTTAAAGGGCAAGTATGTTTAGGTTGCATTGCTTGAGGACAAGCAATAGTTCGAGTTTGGGGTGTGTAAAGTGTCCATAAGTTCTATATTTCATGCACAATCCATCTTATATTATTCATGTTTTTAAGTACATTTTAGGCATAATTAGGTTCATGCATTGCATTTTACAGTATTCTTTGATTAATTACAAGATGCATTTGATGAATTATTTTTCGAATTTGAGACCATGAATTCCAATTTTTCGAAAGTGATGTCAAAACTTGAATTTGAAAATAAAATTTGATTTTGAAAACCAAAATGAGATTTTAAAGAATGATTTAGAGTTTTCAAAAATGAGCAATGGAGTTTTGGAAAAAGAAAATCTTGATTTAAAGGTTAATCTTGAAAGCTTAATAAAAGAAAATGAAATTATTTTAAATAATTCACATCATCCCATAATGACAAAATGTTCACATTGTCATTATCATGGTCATTCTTTGCATACTTGTCCTATAAAGAAAAGAAAATCTTATAGGATTAGACAAGTATGAGTTCCTAAGGGAACTAGGGACATTAAAACTAATGTCAAAGGATCCAAAGCAATTTGGATACAAAAAATCACGTAAATTTCTCTTGTAGGTGTGTTGAAACAATGACAATAAAACAAAAGATATGAAAATGCTCTAGTCACACAAGTGAAGAAGATGGGTAACCTCTAATCTTAATGTATTTGATTACATTCATTTGGTTGCCTATTTGATGATAAATGTTCATGCATCGTTGCTTATTTATATTTATAATCGCATGGCATTTTATGATGCTTTATGTATATAAATCATATTGTTTCATTCATATGTTTGCATAAAGTTTTAAAAGTCTTGGATACATTGAATTTCATATGTTCTTAAATTAATTTTTATCAAAATTCAATATCTTTTAAGTGGGAAGCGTTTGAACCAATTTTGAAAATGGAATGCTTTGATTAAGAGAGAGTTTTTTATTTAAAAAGAGTTATCTTATTCACCTTTGTTATTTTGTACTAATAATTGGTTTCAAACTTTGTTTGAATTATTTTTGATATAACAAAAAGGGGAGAGATAGATTTGAAAATTTCAATTTCAAAAAGGAAAAAAATGGAGCTTAAATATTTTTCTAAAAATATTATATGTTTCAAAAATTAATTTTCAAAGGGGGGAGCTTTCTCAAAACCAAATTTTCAAGATGTTTTGCTATATCAAAAAGGGGAGATTGTTGAACATATATTTTGATATATCAAATGAAAAATGTTTTTGTAAGTGTTTTTGACTTGTACACGTGTTTAAATACTCAAAAGTGTCAAAAATGGACTACTCATACTGATACCCTACCTTGGTACCAATAAGCAGTCAGTCGTACCGGTACGACCTTGTCTGTATCGATACACTAAAGCCATCTAGAATTCTAGTAAGGAATTTTGGTACCGGTACGCTATATCGCATACCGATACCCTAGGTGATGTACCGATATAGATGTATCGGATATCAAAATGCACATCCCAAATGTTGTAACGACTCTTTCCTGATTTGGCAGATACCGATACTGAA
Source organism: Hibiscus trionum (assembly GCA_030270665.1). Taxonomy (NCBI): domain Eukaryota; kingdom Viridiplantae; phylum Streptophyta; class Magnoliopsida; order Malvales; family Malvaceae; genus Hibiscus; species Hibiscus trionum. The sequence continues at coordinate 11,828,980 of BSYR01000055.1, read as the reverse complement.
GTTCCACGTACCGATGCCGACATGCCCAAAAGTGCATTTAATGCTGGTTTTTCATCCCCAACGGCTCCAAACCACCCTCAACGGCCATAAACAACTAGTAGCTCATTCCGCACTTTAAAAAAGACTTGGGACACTTGAAGATGATGAGAGAACATATTCAAGCTTCATGATCAAGAGAAATTAGCTTTTGACTTTTATTTTCTCATTTCTCTTGTACATAGTGTATATAAAGTGTTTTAATTGTTTTTATTCTTTACACTCTTATGAGCTTTAATCTTGTAAACACCCACCTTGTGAGGTTTAAATGTTTACACAAATTTACCTTGTAAAAGCGAGAGGTTCTAGTTTAGCCTAATGAAAAACTAGAGTGGTTCTATCTTAGCCTGTTAGCCATTGAAAAGATAGGGTTGTAAATGTTACCCCTTTGGCCTGTAAAAAGGAAGAATTCATAGCACTGAATTGGAAAATTCTTAGTGGTGTGACAAGGTAGTGGATGTAGACTCGGTTGAGTAGTCGAACCACTCTAAAATCATTGTGCAATATTGTCCACTATTTTTCAGTTTTAGCCAATTCATTCGGGAAGCAAATTCAACCCTCTTGGTTATTCGGTTGATCAATTTCGAGCCTAACATTATCATCTCTAGTTATTCTACGAAGCGACTCCTCTTTACAAGGAACCACGCGCTCGGGTAGAAAAGTCACGAAGATCAGCTCCGTAGGCGGCCAAGATCCCCAAGAACACTTGGGACCAACATGCAAGAGACATCACCAGCCTAAGCCTAAAAGAGTTATTGAGGATCTCCAACATTGGAAGGGAAAAATCTCCTAGAATCGTCTTCTCTTGCAAGCCCTCGGGTATTGGGGAATAACCTCTATTGCTTAGAGTACCATATAAAGTTGATATACACCCTATGAAGTTGTTTTATGCCTTAAGAGGTTGATACATACCATAGGAAGTCACTTTGCGCCCTATGAAAACCTGCTTAAACTGCTCTACAGATGAATAAATGTGCGACTTTGAATGAATAGATTAGTGAATGTATGAAATTTGCAAATTCTTGTGCCTCTCTAGTATTTCCAGTACATTCCTATGCCTTCATTCGTAAATGAGTATTATTCGATTCTTCCACCCATTTAATGCCTCCGACATTGTGTTTTTTCCAAGAGAGTCGAGATACCCGCACTTTTTTTGTCCCGAGCGACACATGTTCTGCAAAAGTGTGGATACTTGCATCCATTTATGTGTGTCGATGGCACCGACTCTACAAGGATGCAGAGGATAGCCTCCGCCCATTTAATGCCCCTGGTATTGTGTTTTTCTCCAAGGTCGTCGAGATGCCTACACTCTTGTGTCCTGAGCAACACATGTTATACAAGAGTGAGGATGCTTGCCCCAGTAGAGGTTTGCCTCCACTCATTCAATGCCTCGACATTATGTTTTTCTCCTAAGGGCACGAAGATGTCTGTGTTGATTTGTGTATACCAATGGAACCGACTCTACAGGAACATAGATGACCCTTTTCTAATCCAATGCCAAGAGCATTATTGATATGAACAAGCTGAAGATGCATGCATCCATTTGTGGTATGAAAGCACCGACCCCACAAGGATACAAATGTCATTCATAATTGAACGTCTCTATTAATTTAATGCTAAGAGCATTGTTGACATGAACAAGCTGGAAATGTATGCATCCATTTATGCTATGACAGCACCGACTCTACAAGGATGCAAATGCCACTGATAATTGAATGCCTCTACCTATTTGTTGATTGAAACAAAATAGAGATGCTTGTACCTATTTGTGCTCTAACAGCATAGGCTCTACAAAGGTACAAATGACAATACCCAAGACATGCTTCTTGATAACACCATATGCCTCTGGTTGTCCGATGTCAAGCGGATTGTTGACATAAAACAAAACTGAGATGCATGCACCTATTTTTGCTCTGACAGCACTGGCTCTACAAAGGTATAGATGACAATACCTGAGACATGCTTCTTAATAACACCGTATGCCTCTGTTTTTCCAATTCCAAAAATAAAACGAAGATGTTTATATCTATTTGTGCTATGACTACACCGACTCTAAAAGGTACAAATGACATTCCTTAGAATGTCTCCACCTATCCAATACCTAGTGCATTGTCGATCTAAACAAACAGGAGCCTATACCCCTCGTGCCTCGATGGCACCAATTCCAACAATTTCTATTGCTCCCCAGATGGGTTGTCAGCAGAATCCTTAGTGTCGTCCTCTAGAGCATGAATGGCCTTTAAGCTCACTACGCGATGGGTCCGTGACAAATAGCTTGGTGGTCTCCTGACAGTGTAACTATTTCTCCCCGGAATGATTGAAAGGGTTAAATCTTAATTCATCCACTTTCTCACAGAGAGGCCAAGTTCTAGTCACTCATGTTGACTGGACCGACAACCGAGCATACCCTACATGGCACACACTATGCTACGCTTGTACTTATCAGAAAAGTCTCCGGATTCATCCAACTGTTGATCGGTATGGAAGGATATCTCCTTCGCTTTGTTCTTTTCTTCCCGCAGTTGGGCAACACCCGTACGGAGAGCATCAATCTCCTCCTTGGTCTTCTTAGCCTCATCAGCGCTCCTTGTGGCAATCCCCTTCTTCCTATGTGCCTATGTACCAGCAACTTCAACCTCATCATTGGTTGCAGCAACTTGTAGATTGGCCACCACGATCGTTGCAACATCAGCATCACGACCCTCCTCTAGAACATTGGCTAACTATTGAGCGTCGATAAGCTTGGCCATTTCTTTCTCTAGAGCCTCGACTTTGGCATTAAACTTTCGGAGCTCCGGATCCTTAGTCACAGCCTCCCTCTCGTACTACAACCCTTTTTCGATTGCTTGGGTAAATGCAACATTCGCCTCTTCATCAGCCTTACCAAGTACCCCACTACCATGTTCATCAAGTCTATTGCTTGAGACATATTACTAGTCTAGAAGCTCGGGGGGTCCTAATCCATCATCCCTTTCACCAGCTGCTCCGAGCAAAGGAATTGCAGCTGTCAAAGAAAGCTACTATTAGACTCTGCGTGTCAAGAAAGAATGCGGAGATAAATATGGAATCATGCATGCAAATATGTATACCTCATAAGGCAGGAACATCAGCCTCTGTTTGAGTAAGATCTATGCAGGGAAGAAAGCTCCAGATTGTCCTAAAGGTCTGTTGAGGCTCCGAAAATGAGGGAGTTGTAGAAATCGCTCTAGCAGCAACTGGCATAGATGAAGTTGTCTCTACAGCAACAATGACATGCTCCTCCCTAGCACATGCCTTTTTCACCTTTCCTCTAAAGAGACCGACATACCCCTTTTCCTTCCTATCCTAAACAAGATGTCCCCCGAACACTTGATTTTAATTCTGACCGCAACCTACTCCATCTTCGACGATGGTAGTGGAGTAGCCTCCACTGAGGGCATTTCCCCCGACGTTACATGATACACAACCTTTTTGCCCCGAACTCCACGATAGATACCACAAAAGTCATGATAGTAGGCAGGTACTACTTCGTATCTCCAAAATAAAAATAGTTCAATCAGATGATGTCTATGTTCCGACACGTAATAAGTGCAAACATACATCGTTGACACAAGTAATAAAGTGGACACACACAAGGTGTGTGTGTTGGGTTGTCGAATCACATGAGGAATGGTGTAATTCATAGTTGTTACTAAATGTAGATATATTAAAAAATTATATGATTAGGTCAGGAATGCATGTGAGAATATCGAGATAAATTCCAAGGGAAACTGAAAAGGGCATCATCGTACATCTGATTGCAACCAACGAGTTGTTTACAAGCGTCGTAATTGTCAAATAAATTATCCTTAATCTCAAATTAAAATAAATAAACAATGTAGTAATAAAGAAGAAGGGTCGATCCACAGGGACTAAGGACCTTCTGATGTAGGGAGGTTTTGACTTTGACTTTTTCTAAAAACGAAAACAAAACGAATAGGGGGTTTGATGAAATAGATTGAGTAAACTAAACAAGTAAAAATAACATAAACTAGAAGAGTAAATTGAGAGTAATTATGATGAGAAATAGCCTCCAGCTTCACTTCGCCTCAAATCGTCTCGATCACTAAAATAGATTTTACTTCGGATACTTGCAGGTTGCAGTCTACAAGGCCCAACCCTTGTAACTTACTTTTCTCTCTGGCAAACTAATTTCCCAAGGTCAATCCTTAGAATATAGTCTTTGTTTGGATCAACAACGGCTATCGATGTTAACTCTAATGCTTCTTCAGTGCTAGAAAAGCTCGTGCTCGGATTATGGTGTATCAATGAGAATCAAACCCGATCTTGATTTCCCTTAACAGATCGCCGCTAATTGTGTTCTTAGGGAGTTGAATTTGCTACAAGCCAAATCTTCTCCCCAACGATAGATCAAAACGCCAATCAAACCAACGCGCGCTATTTTGATTGAAGGTGTTGAGATGCTTAAAGGAAAGGCCGATTGCCAATCCATTACCGAAAATCAAGAAAGAAATCTAAAGGCATGAAGTGCTATTACCGTTCTCACAAAACAGATTGATTTGTTACGTAGTTATCGGCTAAATGGAGGTTTAGTTAAGCATGATAGAAATCATACTTAGAAACAAAAGAAAAGTAAGTGAACAAAAGAAGATGAAGAAGAAAATAATTAAATTCCTCAAAACAAAAAGCTAAGTAGAGGATATGTTTTCAAGCTTCACCCTAGGGGGTATTTATAGCTTGAGAAAACCTAAAGATAATAAAACACCCAAAGAAATTAAATATCTAAGAATAATAAAATAACTAAAGAAAATCCAACTCAAATTGTAACTCTAGGTTATTTCGTTTGTCCTTCTTTCTTGATCTAGCAGATTGGGTTATGTTTTATAAGCTATCGGTGACTGGACTGCCAGAATTTGCCGTGACGAAAATCGTCATGTCTCAGGTCATGCCTATGTGTCCAGCCTTGATTCCAAAAAAAATACAAAATGTGTTCTTTTGACGCCAATTTCTGGGAATTAAAGTGCTGTACAAAAATGAATAAAAACAATCCGAATTAGCAATATCAAAGAATCGATGAGGAGTAATTAGTAACAAAACATTAACAAATTAAAGCATTCATCAAATTCCCCCTCACTTATTCAATGTTTTTCATCGAGCATGCCTTAATCAATCATCAAAATCTCAAATTACTCATCTTAACAAATTAAAGCACTCATCAAAATATCACATTTATGGAAACAACAAGATCACACATAGCACGTTTTATGCCTACCTTACCAATTTTACAAGGAATAGCAAACATACATTGATCCTTTAGCTTAGGTGGAAGCCTACGTTGAAAAACAGTTGATACGTTTTCACCCAAGTTTACCTTCTCATTACCGGTAAGTCTCCGTTTGTTTGTGCAAAGGTCCTTCAAGAGTCTGGCTTACAGTTGAACCTTTTTAATCACATCAAGAAGAGGTATGTTTACCTCCACTTTACGAAACACGTCAAGAATTTCTTGTTCCTCGGCTTGCTTATCATGCTTCACCAACCTCGAAGGAAAGGGAGGTGGAGTAGCATAGGGAGATGGTGCAGAAGGAGTTTTTGACTCGGCTTTCTTTTTCTTCTTCTTTTGGGTTCTTGCCTCAATAACTCTTTTCCCTTTCTGGGACTCCGATTCATCTTTCTCTTGGGGTTTTGTGGCAACATCTTTAGTGACTGGTGGTGCGATAACAGTGCCACTCTGAAGGGTTGTTGCACTAACGTTTTCTCGTGAGTTTGCCTTGGTTTGCGATGGCAGCTTCCTTTTGGATTCTAAACAACTCACTGCTAATATTAGTTGACTCGCCCGCTTCTCAATTTCTTGAAAGTGTGCTTCGGTCTTTAATTGAAACTTTTTTGTTCTTAGTGCTAGCCTCTCTACTATGGCCTCCAAGGATGACTTATGTGGTTGTTGTTGTTGAGGCATAGGCGGTTGATACGATTGGTTGTACTGCGCATTTTTTCATAGCTGAGATTCGAATGATTTTTTCATCCAAGATTATATGTATTCGAATAAGGATCATATTGCATCTGAGAGGTCCTGGGAAATTTCCTATGGCATCTACATATTCTGTTGTATCTTCCTGAAGTGTCGGGTAGTAGTCCGTTGTATGATCGGGCATGGCACATATTCCACATACGCGAGCCTGAACTGTTTTACCTGTAAGTAAGGTTTCGAATGCATTATTAAGTTTGTCAATTTTTGCTTCAATGGAAGGAGTACTTATCTCATGAACTCGTCGAGAGGGTTCACTAGAAGGGTAAAACTGTTGAGAGTTAGTGGCCATAGTAGAAATCAAATTTATAGCCGCCACCAGAGTCATGTTTACAAGTGTCCCTCCACTTGTTGCGTCAACCATCTTCATCTCCATAGGTATTAAGCCTTCATAGAAATATTGGAGAAGTGTTTGTTCCGACAGTCCATGTTGTGGACAATTTGCGCATAGCTTCTTGAATCTCTTCCAATAGTCATATAATGACTCGATATCCTTTTGTAAAATACTCAAGATGCTTTGCCTTAGTTCGCTTACCTTGTCTGCAGGGAAGAACCTATCAAGAAAAAGTTGAGCCATGTCAGTCCATAAAGTAACTGAATTGGACGGTAAATTAAACAACCAATCCTTAGCCACATCGGCTAAGGAAAAAGGGAAAGCACAGATTTTGATTTGGTCTTTGGATATTCCCTATGGTTTGGTGCTTAAGCAAACCATGTGAAATTCCTTTAGATGTTTATGTGGATTTTCACTAGGCAAACCATGATAGGTCGGTAAAAGATCTATCAAGGCCGTCTTGAGTGTGAATGGCATTTCTCCATTCGGGAATGTAATTCACAATGGTTGTTGATCGTCAGGTGCCACGACAAGTGCACGAATGAGTTGGTTGTTATTTCTCATTGGAATTGGTTCTACGTTGGTGTACTCGAAGTGTGTTTCAGCTTCAGAGGATATTTTAAAGTCTTGTTTGAATTTTTGTTGTCGCAATCTTCGTTCTTCCTTATGTTGTTTTTTTCCTCGAAGTGTTTGTGCGTGTAGTCTTTGGGATAATGCTTCGATCTCTGGTAAAAAATCTGCTAGTTCGCCCAGATTCTTCCTGGTCATAAATCAAAATAAAACAATATCAGTAACTTTGCCGAAGTCCCCGGCAACGACACCAATTTAACAAGCTTCGTAATTGTCAAACAAATTATCCATAATCTCAAATTAAAATAAATAAACAATGTAGTAATAGAGAAGAATGGTCGACCCACAAGAACTAAGTAGCTTCTGATGTAGGGAGGTTTTGACTCTGACTTTTCCTAAAAAGAAAAAAACGAATAGGGGGTTTGATGAAATAGATTGAGTAAACTAAATAAGTAAAAATAACATAAAGTAGAAGAGTAAATTGATAGTAATTATGATGAGAAATAGCCTCTAGCTACTCTTTGTCTCGATCACTAAATGGATTTTCCTTCGATTACTTGCACTTTACAGTCTACAAGGCTCAACCTTTTTAACTTACTTTTCTCTCCGGTGAACTAATTTCCCAAGGTCAATCCTTAGAATGTAGTCCTTGTTGGGATCAACAACGGCTATCGATGTTAACGCTAATGCTTATTCAGTCTGGAAAAGCCCATGCTCAGATTATGGTGTCTCAATGAGAATCGAACCCGATCTTGATTTTCCTTAACGAACCGCCTCTAAGTGTGTTCTTAGGGAGTTGAATTGGCTACGAGCCGAATCTTCTCCCCAACGGTAGATCATAACGTCGATCAAACCAATATGCGCTATTTGGATCGAAGGTGTTGAGATGCTTAAAGGAAAGGTCGATTGCCAATCAATTGCCGAAAACCAAGAAAGAAATCTGAAGGTATGAAGTGCTATTACGGTTCTCACGAAACGGATTGATTTGTTACGTAGCTATCGGCTAAATAGAGGTTTAGATAAGCATGATAGAAATCATACTTAGAAACAAAAGAAAAGTAAGTGAACAAAAGAAGATGAAGAAGAAAATAATTAAATTCCCCAAAACAAAACAAAACAAAAGCTAAGTAGAGGATATGTTTTCAAGCTTCACCCTAGGGGGTATTTATAGCTCGAGAAAACCTAAAGATAATAAAATACCTAAAGAAAATCCTAAAAATATTCAAATAAAAACATAGGTATTTGAAAGATAAAATCCTAAACATAGTGGTAATTCCCAAATATTGAAATCCAACTTAAATTGTAACTCTAGGTGATTTTGTCCGTCTTTCTTTCTTGATCCAGCGGATTGGGTTGTGTTTTATAAGCTATCGCTGATTGGACTGCCAGAATTTGCCATGTCGGAAATCATCATGTCTCAAGTCATGCCCATGTGTCCAGCCTTGATTCCAAAAAACTGATGAATATGTTCTTTTGACGGTAATTTATGGGAATTAAAGTCCTGCACAAAAATGAACAAAAACAACCCTAATTAGCACTATTAAAGAATCGATGAGGAGTAATTAGTAACAAAACATTAACAAATTAAAGCATTCATCAGTTGTTTATACCAAGAATGTAAATAGATTAAACAATTATATGAGTGGGCCATGAATGCAGTGTCAAATCTAGTCACAACATTAATACCATGAAACTTGATGGAGACAATGTCATATGCTTCAATTGCTTTCTCTTGGGTGCTAAATGTTCCAAGATAAAGATTCTTGTTTTCAATTATACCAAATGTATGCAACTCGGAAGTAGTAACACTTTTCAATAATTGTGGCATATTAACATTTTCAAGTTAGCTAGAAATAAAAGAAAAAGACAAAAACACAATTTACGAAGAAACCATCAATCATCACTGTTTTCTTTAAATGATTTGACCAAACATCTCTCATTTCTCGTTTCAGATTAACTAAAATAGGTGTAAGAACTAACACTAATACTACCATGCCATTATTTGGAAACAAATGTCCACCTGGATCAAAAATTTCCATAATTAGTTCATAATTTTCTATATCAAAACAATTGAATTTGATTATCAAGACAGTCAAACTTGTTGAGTATATTTTGATATAACAAAGATTTGCAAAATATTTTTGAATTTAATCAAATATTTCAAAAATAATTTTAAGTCCACAAAACTTGAAAATATGTTTAAAATGTTTTGACCAAAAACCTATATCAAATACATCTTCAAAAAGTCAAAATCTAGTCAATTTTTCAATGTTTTAATGAAGGTTTCTATACCCGCTTGAGGTGGTTTCGAAACCATGCGGGTGTAACACCCCCTACCCGGCCTGGTCGGAGACCGGGTCGGAGAATGTTATCGATGAACAAATCAAAGAATCATGCAATAACATTTCATTTCTTATCAATCAGTAGTTATTAACCAACTTTTAAATTGTACAGGATAACCAACTTAGTTTATTTTATAGGAACAAGGATTATTCATTTAGGATCATTGTAAAACAATGGAAAGTATCAGTGACTAATTTGTAAAACATGATAAATTTTAGGGTCTTCCCAGGAAACAAGTATACCACAAAGAAATTCGATATAATATAAACATGCTTGTAAAATTTCGTACAATTTAGAGTTCATTTACCAAGTCAATTAGACCATTCAATATTTAGTGACCAAACTAAGAACATTGCAGACTTCAATTAGATACATGTTAACTAACTTAACCAACACCGTATCAAAACACCTAAGTTGTTTCGATACGGCTGCATGATGGTCAACTCAGGATGACTTGATTTTTAGACCGTATCGATACAGGTGAGATCGGTATCGATACGGGTTGACTTCACCGACTTTGACAAGACTATAGTTTGACCTGTTTCGATACAGGATAGACTCGTATCGGTACGGGGGTTCACAGAGGCAAAACATTTCGATATAGCCATAAACTTGTACCGAAACAGGAGATCTCAGAGGCAAAATATTCCAATACGGTCCTCAAATTCGTACCGAACGCTCTATTATATGGTCCAAATATACTTAACTGTATCAATATGGGACTTCCTGTTTCGATACGGGTGACCTGTAATAACATATTTTTGCTAGTTTAAGGTCGAATCGATTAACCAAACGATGTCCAAATGCAACGAAACTTCACATGCAACTTTTTAATGACTTAAACTACTAGCATGCCAAATTTCAGGTTCATACGGATACGATTACCTAGTTTTAACCTTTAGGCTCATATCATGCAATATTAGCTACTTTGAACTTCAACAAAAAGACCATTTTGAGCTATAGGCCTTAACATGTACAAGCATAACACATACATAACAAAATGGGCTCAAATGACTAGTTCAACTACTTTGTCGCCTTCCTAGGAGTTCATAGGATAAAAATACATTACTTAAGGCTTGTAGTGACTTGTCTTGCCCGGCCAATCCGATCGTCACACAAACGACCTCTCAACCTGAAAATGCATGATATGAAACATGTTAGGCATACATTGCCTAGTGAGGTAGTAAAATATAATGCAAAAACTTAACAAGTGATGCATATACGTGATCTCATGCTTATTGAACATTAATGTCATGCTTTAATATTCAATGCTAAACATATAAGATTTCTTGTTTATCCCTTGGATTGAATCATGGTAGTGGATACGCAAATTCTTACGCCTCGCCGAATCATTTATGGTTCATATCCTCCGCCTCGCCAAATGACCAATATCAATACACATCCCTCCACCTCACCAATCAATGTAGGTCGTAGTCCACCCGTACACTGAGCTCATGAATTCTATGGCATGCAAATTGTATCCATCATCCATTCTCATACAAGGTTCATTATCAATAACTATATTCAATGATTCACATATTTGTTAATTCAAAAGTCATATCCACAATCTCATAATTCAAATTCATAGTTCTCATGCTTACTTAATGATAAATCAATGCTTCTTCAATGATCAATAATAATAATCTTCCCAAAGGCGATGGTAATAACATAAGTTATACTTGCTATCAATGATAATATTGATGTCCAATGCAATGCTTATCGGGATTACCAACATGTCCAACTTGAAAGATCATCGGCGCACCCCATGGTGCAACGGAAAAACAAACACGACGATCTCACCAGCGATCCATGTACGTTTAATACGAATTCAGGAGGAAGAGATAGGTTTACTTACATCGAGTTCCTTGATAAACAGCACGAACAGAAACGTCTAACGATCTCACGAACGATACGAATCTTAGCCTCCATGAATAGATCATCTCAGCCTCTACTCAGTTCACCCGGTTGAAAAGTTGAGAGCAATTTCCTTTTTCACAAAACATTTTTGAGAAAAATACGTTTCAAAGGGTTAGGCGGCTGCTAGACCATTAACCCCTTTTTATAGTATGTTACCCTAACTGCATAGAATTTTTAATTAATTCTGAACTATAATTACTTTAATTATTTTAAATTCCGAATTCTATGTATAATAAAATACTTTAGCATATATATCAAATATATATGTCTTAATATTAATTATACATGTTATATACATACAACTAAATTGTACATATGTAACTTATTTATTAATTTCTCTTTTCAACCCTAGGGTGTGACCCTGTAGGTTCCAGTAACATTAGTAGCAATTATCAGAACTATTCCAATATCACAAACAATGAGTGACATCTAGCAATGTATCATTGTCACCTAAATTACTGGAAGTAAAGATTCAATGTAACATCTTCGTGATCAACTATTCTAATGTATTATATCCATTTGTTCTTTATATCTAGAATAGGTACAAGTCTTGGAATAGTCACACTTGTTTTTCCTATCTATTATTTCTTGATATCTAGAGTAGACAACAGACGAATAATATGTGATATCACATATCAACTTATTCGAGCATGGCCATGCATTTCTAGTCTTATTCAATCAAGTGGCTTGTGATATGTTTCCTATTATGTAGGAAGGACAAAGCCTATCTCGACCATTCATACCCCACTACACATATCATGATATGCTCAATGTCAGTCTTTATAGTGTAACCATTTATGGTGCACATTTGACTGCATCAAAGCACACAACAATATATGTTAAGATAGTAATGATCTCAAGTCAAAGGTTCATACATATAGTTATCATTGTGAGCAATATCGTGAAAATTGCATAATAATCCAAGACATATTCTCATAGCAGGTCAATCCAATATGTTGTTATCCAACATCATATTCATGCTTTGATTTTGACATCACTATGTCAATGACAACACATTGTCATCAATCAACAACATGTTAGCTTTAAACGTATTATTATTATCCATGCCCATAATAATACTCAACTTAGGATATTTTAATAATAACCATATTATTATATGGACATTATTGTCTTTTGTTGATTTGATTCACATAAATATAAAAGAAGAAAATAACGGTAATGCCTTTATTTTATAAAATTGTTAAAGATAGTATGTCAATACAATCATCATATGATTGGTCTTTGGGCATACTCTAACAATCTCCCACTAGCACTAAGACCAATCACTCACATATGTAATACCAAGTGACTCAGTGTGACGATCATGCTTTTATGTTTAACACTAGTGAATTTATTGTTCACACTAATAAGTTTAATGATAAAACCGAGTCGTTTATGGATAGGATGGAGATGAGAATGAACAATCAAGAGGCTGCAATAAAGAATCTAGAAACCTAGTTTGGGCAGTTCACTTCGATCTATAGCAGTAGGACAATGGGTGCAGCACCTAACAGTTCAGAGGCAACAGCTAAGCCCACATATGAGTAGTGCAAAGCCATATCAACCAGGAGTGGGAAATGGTTGAATGAGCCCATAGTGGAAAAGCCAGAAGAGAAACAGCCAGCACAAAAAGAACTACCTGCCACAGCAGCATCCACACCAGCCGCCCCGGCAGCTGAGCCTGACAACAGTCCTGAAACGGATGATCCTTCATAGATAAAGTTTCCATGCAAAGAACGTATAGAGGATATCCGCCTGCCAGCACCTTTCCCACAAAGGCTAAAGCAAAAGAAACAAGAGCACCAGTTCAGGAAATTCATGGATATTCTGAAGAGGGTGCACATAAACATACCTATCATAGAAGCCATTCAGAACATGCCAAACTATGCCAAATACCTCAGGGACATGGTTTCTAAGAGGAAGAGAATTGGGAGTTTGAAACAGTTGTTGTAACAGAGGAGTGCATAGCCATGCTACATAACAAGTTGCCGCCCAAGCAAACAGATCCAGGCAGACTGAAGGGCAGACTGAAGGACCAAGTAGCGCACCACCTTAAAGAATAGGAGGACCCCCCAGGAGGGAAGGACATGGAACACCACCTTAGGAAGTGGTTATGTCTGGGAGATGCACCCAAATGCACTCCCAACATAACTTAATTATTTTATCTTTATTTTCTTTAATTTTAATTTTATGTTTTAGGAATAGAATTTAATTTATTGCAATTTATTTTCCTTAGAATTAAATTTTGAATATATTTTTCACATTTTTATTTTTTAGAATTTATTTTTAGTATTTAATTATCTTATTTTTATTTTAGGTTTTAGGAATAAAAGAGCTGGATCGAGAAGAAGGCCCAACAAGGAGCCCGCCCACCATCCCGCTAAGACAGCCAAGGGCGGCTCAGTGCAGACAGTGCGTAACGGCTAGCTGCCAACGGCTACGGAAATAACGAGCAAAAATCTTGTAACGTGCGCGAGACAACTTGACCGTTTGACATTTAATACTGCTCCGACATCTCTTGGCAGCCTCTATTTAAACCTTTCTCACCTCATTCAATCACTTTACTTTCACCTCCTTGCCATCTTATTCTTACATCCACTGCTCTCTAGCTAATTACCTTCGCTTTCAAGTTTCAGTTAAATTTCAACCGTCTCATACATGGCTTCAACATCAGCACCTAAATCCACCTTCCAACGCTTTTCCTCCAGGGCAGATTAGAAGAGATATAAAGATCAGTTTGCCAAGAAAGCAGTTTGGGAGGAGCAAGGTTTCCACTACACAAAGCAAACAAGAGACCTTGGCTTAGAGCCTGCCTTGGAGATCATCCATAGCAAGAGATGGGAAATATTTGCACGGCAGCCGGAGATGGCCAACATCACCATGGTCAGAGAATTTTATGCCCGTCATCAACAACTTTTACAGCCTAGAGATGGACGAAAAACCTTACGTGGAATGGAGGCAGCCACTGACGGCTGCCGACGCCAAGCTATGCAAGCCCAACACGTTGTGGTTGGCAGGAAAGCATGGCGGCTCTGTCCAACACTGCCACCTGCTGCCCGAGGCAATGCTGTGGAATACATTCATCAAAAGGCGTCTGCTGCCCACCTCCCACAACTCCACTGTCGACCGGCCGCGCCTCGCACTAATTCACAACATTATAATGTACCGGCCCATCAACGTTGGGGAGATTATATGTAAGGAGATCCACAAATGTTTCTGCAAGACGAAGGGTAGGCTATACTTCCCGTCACTCATCACCGGCCTCTGTGCCAATTTCAACGTCCCAACCGACCCTGAGGATGAGATGACGACTGCCAAGGAGGGGTGGACCAGGAAAGTCCGTATACAGATGATGCTGGTCCAGGAGACAGAGCCCATCACCCCCAGCCAACCCTTTCCGCCTAGCCAGCTACACCAGCCGCCCCGGTAGTATTGAAGCTGCCCCAGCCAATGAAGTCCTCACTCTATTGCGCACCCTCATTGACAACAACAAACGGATCGAACAACAGTAGTTGACCTTCATGAAGTATGTGGGGGAGGTCCAATAGGCCTTTGTGGCATATCTCCTTCAGAAATTTCCAAATGATGGCCCCACTCTACCTCCCTACCCCGCTCATCTCACCGCCACAGCTGCCCACCACGTCGCTTTATGCTGCCAGATGTCGTCTCTGACGCATTACCCATCATATTCTGCCACCTCTGCTTCCAACACGGTGGCAGACTCTCCAAAGCGGCATCAGCAACATCATTCCCCCATCTGTACAGCGGTAACGGTGGCCAATACCTCCTCATCAGAAGAGGTTGAGCAGCAGCCGCCGGCAACGGAAGCAGCCGCAGCAGAAGTAGCAGCCCCAATGGCGATTAACCCTCCGGCAGCACCGACGGAGGAAGAAACAAGGAAGAGGAAGCAGCACATCATAGCCGCCAAGCTAGAGGCCGAGGAGATAGAATCAGAAGAGAGCGAAGCCCCTCCTGCAAAACAGCAAGAAGAGCCTCGCCCTACTTCCAAGAGAGTCCAGCCGCCGCAGACAGCAAAGGTCTCACCAGCCAAGTCTGCCGCCCGGGCATCTATCGGCCGCCGCCTTATCATCTAATCCTCCTCATCCTCCTCAGCAACAAAGACCCAAGCCTCCTCCCAACCATCTGCCAAGTTCTAGTTTTTCTTTTCTTTTCTTTACTTTACTTTATTTTTTTTTCTGTTTTTATATCAATTGTATTTTTTTCTCTGTTTTATTTTTCTATTTTTTGTTCATTGAGGGCAATGCCCATCTCAAGTTTGGGGGTAGCACTCATCTTGTTAGGCATACTTTAGTGCGTATTAGATTGCATAATGTACTTGCCTTAAACAAATTAATTGAAAATAATTTTTTTGTTAGAACTTGTGCCTATGATAGGATATGCGACTTTAAATTTTCGCACCAAGTTAAAAAGAACTTAATTTTGGGGAAAAGCATGAAGTAAACTTAGGATTTTTCTATAGTTGCCAAAAAATAATTAAAAACACTAATGTTACTTGCTGAATTTGTTAGAATTTCTGGTAAACTTTGCTTGCTTGAATTATTTGTAAAATTCTAACAATGGTTGTAGGAAGCTGCCGCGGCAGACAACAAACAGAAAAAAACAAAAGCACTGCCAAGACAAGCAAAAGAAAAATTTTATGTTGTCTATCCCTAGAGGTGCCCGAAATCGGCTCTAGGAAGAATCGTTTGCGAGGACACTCCGCTGCTATCAAAGTCCAAGAATCTGAAAATTTTGAAGTGACAGACAAATTAGCATGAGTGAATGAAAGTCTTCAAGGGATGACTCTACTTCATTGGTTCGGGGTTTTGTAGTTTGCTCCTATCTTAATTTCAGACCTAGAAAAGTAGTTGTGATTAGCTGAAGCCCTCATTGCCATGATTATTTAAATTGTGCTTGAATATGTTGTCTCGACAGCAACCTTGTATATCATGACAACATCTCTGTTTATTTAGAATGTTCTGCATATTCAGCTTGTTCACAGTTTCTGCACACACTTCACTAGCATATTATAGTTTAATTCTTAGGTAATTCATGTTATTCCCCTCTCACTAATCTAATGACAGGTGCCACAGCCTTGAGGTGTTAAACCAAGTTTAAAACAAAAAATTTCCTTTTTGATTGATTTAAAGGGCAAGTATGTTTAGGTTGCATTGCTTGAGGACAAGCAATAGTTCGAGTTTGGGGTGTGTAAAGTGTCCATAAGTTCTATATTTCATGCACAATCCATCTTATATTATTCATGTTTTTAAGTACATTTTAGGCATAATTAGGTTCATGCATTGCATTTTACAGTATTCTTTGATTAATTACAAGATGCATTTGATGAATTATTTTTCGAATTTGAGACCATGAATTCCAATTTTTCGAAAGTGATGTCAAAACTTGAATTTGAAAATAAAATTTGATTTTGAAAACCAAAATGAGATTTTAAAGAATGATTTAGAGTTTTCAAAAATGAGCAATGGAGTTTTGGAAAAAGAAAATCTTGATTTAAAGGTTAATCTTGAAAGCTTAATAAAAGAAAATGAAATTATTTTAAATAATTCACATCATCCCATAATGACAAAATGTTCACATTGTCATTATCATGGTCATTCTTTGCATACTTGTCCTATAAAGAAAAGAAAATCTTATAGGATTAGACAAGTATGAGTTCCTAAGGGAACTAGGGACATTAAAACTAATGTCAAAGGATCCAAAGCAATTTGGATACAAAAAATCACGTAAATTTCTCTTGTAGGTGTGTTGAAACAATGACAATAAAACAAAAGATATGAAAATGCTCTAGTCACACAAGTGAAGAAGATGGGTAACCTCTAATCTTAATGTATTTGATTACATTCATTTGGTTGCCTATTTGATGATAAATGTTCATGCATCGTTGCTTATTTATATTTATAATCGCATGGCATTTTATGATGCTTTATGTATATAAATCATATTGTTTCATTCATATGTTTGCATAAAGTTTTAAAAGTCTTGGATACATTGAATTTCATATGTTCTTAAATTAATTTTTATCAAAATTCAATATCTTTTAAGTGGGAAGCGTTTGAACCAATTTTGAAAATGGAATGCTTTGATTAAGAGAGAGTTTTTTATTTAAAAAGAGTTATCTTATTCACCTTTGTTATTTTGTACTAATAATTGGTTTCAAACTTTGTTTGAATTATTTTTGATATAACAAAAAGGGGAGAGATAGATTTGAAAATTTCAATTTCAAAAAGGAAAAAAATGGAGCTTAAATATTTTTCTAAAAATATTATATGTTTCAAAAATTAATTTTCAAAGGGGGGAGCTTTCTCAAAACCAAATTTTCAAGATGTTTTGCTATATCAAAAAGGGGAGATTGTTGAACATATATTTTGATATATCAAATGAAAAATGTTTTTGTAAGTGTTTTTGACTTGTACACGTGTTTAAATACTCAAAAGTGTCAAAAATGGACTACTCATACTGATACCCTACCTTGGTACCAATAAGCAGTCAGTCGTACCGGTACGACCTTGTCTGTATCGATACACTAAAGCCATCTAGAATTCTAGTAAGGAATTTTTGTACCGGTACGCTATATCGCATACCGATACCCTAGGTGATGTACCGATATAGATGTATCGGATATCAAAATGCACATCCCAAATGTTGTAACGACTCTTTCCTGATTTGGCAGATACCGATACTGAAGTTCCACGTACCGATGCCGACATGCCCAAAAGTGCATTTAATGCTGGTTTTTCATCCCCAACGGCTCCAAACCACCCTCAACGGCCATAAACAACTAGTAGCTCATTCCGCACTTTAAAAAAGACTTGGGACACTTGAAGATGATGAGAGAACATATTCAAGCTTCATGATCAAGAGAAATTAGCTTTTGACTTTTATTTTCTCATTTCTCTTGTACATAGTGTATATAAAGTGTTTTAATTGTTTTTATTCTTTACACTCTTATGAGCTTTAATCTTGTAAACACCCACCTTGTGAGGTTTAAATGTTTACACAAATTTACCTTGTAAAAGCGAGAGGTTCTAGTTTAGCCTAATGAAAAACTAGAGTGGTTCTATCTTAGCCTGTTAGCCATTGAAAAGATAGGGTTGTAAATGTTACCCCTTTGGCCTGTAAAAAGGAAGAATTCATAGCACTGAATTGGAAAATTCTTAGTGGTGTGACAAGGTAGTGGATGTAGACTCGGTTGAGTAGTCGAACCACTCTAAAATCATTGTGCAATATTGTCCACTATTTTTCAGTTTTAGCCAATTCATTCGGGAAGCAAATTCAACCCTCTTGGTTATTCGGTTGATCAATTTCGAGCCTAACATTATCATCTCTAGTTATTCTACGAAGCGACTCCTCTTTACAAGGAACCACGCGCTCGGGTAGAAAAGTCACGAAGATCAGCTCCGTAGGCGGCCAAGATCCCCAAGAACACTTGGGACCAACATGCAAGAGACATCACCAGCCTAAGCCTAAAAGAGTTATTGAGGATCTCCAACATTGGAAGGGAAAAATCTCCTAGAATCGTCTTCTCTTGCAAGCCCTCGGGTATTGGGGAATAACCTCTATTGCTTAGAGTACCATATAAAGTTGATATACACCCTATGAAGTTGTTTTATGCCTTAAGAGGTTGATACATACCATAGGAAGTCACTTTGCGCCCTATGAAAACCTGCTTAAACTGCTCTACAGATGAATAAATGTGCGACTTTGAATGAATAGATTAGTGAATGTATGAAATTTGCAAATTCTTGTGCCTCTCTAGTATTTCCAGTACATTCCTATGCCTTCATTCGTAAATGAGTATTATTCGATTCTTCCACCCATTTAATGCCTCCGACATTGTGTTTTTTCCAAGAGAGTCGAGATACCCGCACTTTTTTTGTCCCGAGCGACACATGTTCTGCAAAAGTGTGGATACTTGCATCCATTTATGTGTGTCGATGGCACCGACTCTACAAGGATGCAGAGGATAGCCTCCGCCCATTTAATGCCCCTGGTATTGTGTTTTTCTCCAAGGTCGTCGAGATGCCTACACTCTTGTGTCCTGAGCAACACATGTTATACAAGAGTGAGGATGCTTGCCCCAGTAGAGGTTTGCCTCCACTCATTCAATGCCTCGACATTATGTTTTTCTCCTAAGGGCACGAAGATGTCTGTGTTGATTTGTGTATACCAATGGAACCGACTCTACAGGAACATAGATGACCCTTTTCTAATCCAATGCCAAGAGCATTATTGATATGAACAAGCTGAAGATGCATGCATCCATTTGTGGTATGAAAGCACCGACCCCACAAGGATACAAATGTCATTCATAATTGAACGTCTCTATTAATTTAATGCTAAGAGCATTGTTGACATGAACAAGCTGGAAATGTATGCATCCATTTATGCTATGACAGCACCGACTCTACAAGGATGCAAATGCCACTGATAATTGAATGCCTCTACCTATTTGTTGATTGAAACAAAATAGAGATGCTTGTACCTATTTGTGCTCTAACAGCATAGGCTCTACAAAGGTACAAATGACAATACCCAAGACATGCTTCTTGATAACACCATATGCCTCTGGTTGTCCGATGTCAAGCGGATTGTTGACATAAAACAAAACTGAGATGCATGCACCTATTTTTGCTCTGACAGCACTGGCTCTACAAAGGTATAGATGACAATACCTGAGACATGCTTCTTAATAACACCGTATGCCTCTGTTTTTCCAATTCCAAAAATAAAACGAAGATGTTTATATCTATTTGTGCTATGACTACACCGACTCTAAAAGGTACAAATGACATTCCTTAGAATGTCTCCACCTATCCAATACCTAGTGCATTGTCGATCTAAACAAACAGGAGCCTATACCCCTCGTGCCTCGATGGCACCAATTCCAACAATTTCTATTGCTCCCCAGATGGGTTGTCAGCAGAATCCTTAGTGTCGTCCTCTAGAGCATGAATGGCCTTTAAGCTCACTACGCGATGGGTCCGTGACAAATAGCTTGGTGGTCTCCTGACAGTGTAACTATTTCTCCCCGGAATGATTGAAAGGGTTAAATCTTAATTCATCCACTTTCTCACAGAGAGGCCAAGTTCTAGTCACTCATGTTGACTGGACCGACGACCGAGCATACCCTACATGGCACACACTATGCTACGCTTGTACTTATCAGAAAAGTCTCCGGATTCATCCAACTGTTGATCGGTATGGAAGGATATCTCCTTCGCTTTGTTCTTTTCTTCCCGCAGTTGGGCAACACCCGTACGGAGAGCATCAATCTCCTCCTTGGTCTTCTTAGCCTCATCAGCGCTCCTTGTGGCAATCCCCTTCTTCCTATGTGCCTATGTACCAGCAACTTCAACCTCATCATTGGTTGCAGCAACTTGTAGATTGGCCACCACGATCGTTGCAACATCAGCATCACGACCCTCCTCTAGAACATTGGCTAACTATTGAGCGTCGATAAGCTTGGCCATTTCTTTCTCTAGAGCCTCGACTTTGGCATTAAACTTTCGGAGCTCCGGATCCTTAGTCACAGCCTCCCTCTCGTACTACAACCCTTTTTCGATTGCTTGGGTAAATGCAACATTCGCCTCTTCATCAGCCTTACCAAGTACCCCACTACCATGTTCATCAAGTCTATTGCTTGAGACATATTACTAGTCTAGAAGCTCGGGGGGTCCTAATCCATCATCCCTTTCACCAGCTGCTCCGAGCAAAGGAATTGCAGCTGTCAAAGAAAGCTACTATTAGACTCTGCGTGTCAAGAAAGAATGCGGAGATAAATATGGAATCATGCATGCAAATATGTATACCTCATAAGGCAGGAACATCAGCCTCTGTTTGAGTAAGATCTATGCAGGGAAGAAAGCTCCAGATTGTCCTAAAGGTCTGTTGAGGCTCCGAAAATGAGGGAGTTGTAGAAATCGCTCTAGCAGCAACTGGCATAGATGAAGTTGTCTCTACAGCAACAATGACATGCTCCTCCCTAGCACATGCCTTTTTCACCTTTCCTCTAAAGAGACCGACATACCCCTTTTCCTTCCTATCCTAAACAAGATGTCCCCCGAACACTTGATTTTAATTCTGACCGCAACCTACTCCATCTTCGACGATGGTAGTGGAGTAGCCTCCACTGAGGGCATTTCCCCCGACGTTACATGATACACAACCTTTTTGCCCCGAACTCCACGATAGATACCACAAAAGTCATGATAGTAGGCAGGTACTACTTCGTATCTCCAAAATAAAAATAGTTCAATCAGATGATGTCTATGTTCCGACACGTAATAAGTGCAAACATACATCGTTGACACAAGTAATAAAGTGGACACACACAAGGTGTGTGTGTTGGGTTGTCGAATCACATGAGGAATGGTGTAATTCATAGTTGTTACTAAATGTAGATATATTAAAAAATTATATGATTAGGTCAGGAATGCATGTGAGAATATCGAGATAAATTCCAAGGGAAACTGAAAAGGGCATCATCGTACATCTGATTGCAACCAACGAGTTGTTTACAAGCGTCGTAATTGTCAAATAAATTATCCTTAATCTCAAATTAAAATAAATAAACAATGTAGTAATAAAGAAGAAGGGTCGATCCACAGGGACTAAGGACCTTCTGATGTAGGGAGGTTTTGACTTTGACTTTTTCTAAAAACGAAAACAAAACGAATAGGGGGTTTGATGAAATAGATTGAGTAAACTAAACAAGTAAAAATAACATAAACTAGAAGAGTAAATTGAGAGTAATTATGATGAGAAATAGCCTCCAGCTTCACTTCGCCTCAAATCGTCTCGATCACTAAAATAGATTTTACTTCGGATACTTGCAGGTTGCAGTCTACAAGGCCCAACCCTTGTAACTTACTTTTCTCTCTGGCAAACTAATTTCCCAAGGTCAATCCTTAGAATATAGTCTTTGTTTGGATCAACAACGGCTATCGATGTTAACTCTAATGCTTCTTCAGTGCTAGAAAAGCTCGTGCTCGGATTATGGTGTATCAATGAGAATCAAACCCGATCTTGATTTCCCTTAACAGATCGCCGCTAATTGTGTTCTTAGGGAGTTGAATTTGCTACAAGCCAAATCTTCTCCCCAACGATAGATCAAAACGCCAATCAAACCAACGCGCGCTATTTTGATTGAAGGTGTTGAGATGCTTAAAGGAAAGGCCGATTGCCAATCCATTACCGAAAATCAAGAAAGAAATCTAAAGGCATGAAGTGCTATTACCGTTCTCACAAAACAGATTGATTTGTTACGTAGTTATCGGCTAAATGGAGGTTTAGTTAAGCATGATAGAAATCATACTTAGAAACAAAAGAAAAGTAAGTGAACAAAAGAAGATGAAGAAGAAAATAATTAAATTCCTCAAAACAAAAAGCTAAGTAGAGGATATGTTTTCAAGCTTCACCCTAGGGGGTATTTATAGCTTGAGAAAACCTAAAGATAATAAAACACCCAAAGAAATTAAATATCTAAGAATAATAAAATAACTAAAGAAAATCCAACTCAAATTGTAACTCTAGGTTATTTCGTTTGTCCTTCTTTCTTGATCTAGCAGATTGGGTTATGTTTTATAAGCTATCGGTGACTGGACTGCCAGAATTTGCCGTGACGAAAATCGTCATGTCTCAGGTCATGCCTATGTGTCCAGCCTTGATTCCAAAAAAAATACAAAATGTGTTCTTTTGACGCCAATTTCTGGGAATTAAAGTGCTGTACAAAAATGAATAAAAACAATCCGAATTAGCAATATCAAAGAATCGATGAGGAGTAATTAGTAACAAAACATTAACAAATTAAAGCATTCATCAAATTCCCCCTCACTTATTCAATGTTTTTCATCGAGCATGCCTTAATCAATCATCAAAATCTCAAATTACTCATCTTAACAAATTAAAGCACTCATCAAAATATCACATTTATGGAAACAACAAGATCACACATAGCACGTTTTATGCCTACCTTACCAATTTTACAAGGAATAGCAAACATACATTGATCCTTTAGCTTAGGTGGAAGCCTACGTTGAAAAACAGTTGATACGTTTTCACCCAAGTTTACCTTCTCATTACCGGTAAGTCTCCGTTTGTTTGTGCAAAGGTCCTTCAAGAGTCTGGCTTACAGTTGAACCTTTTTAATCACATCAAGAAGAGGTATGTTTACCTCCACTTTACGAAACACGTCAAGAATTTCTTGTTCCTCGGCTTGCTTATCATGCTTCACCAACCTCGAAGGAAAGGGAGGTGGAGTAGCATAGGGAGATGGTGCAGAAGGAGTTTTTGACTCGGCTTTCTTTTTCTTCTTCTTTTGGGTTCTTGCCTCAATAACTCTTTTCCCTTTCTGGGACTCCGATTCATCTTTCTCTTGGGGTTTTGTGGCAACATCTTTAGTGACTGGTGGTGCGATAACAGTGCCACTCTGAAGGGTTGTTGCACTAACGTTTTCTCGTGAGTTTGCCTTGGTTTGCGATGGCAGCTTCCTTTTGGATTCTAAACAACTCACTGCTAATATTAGTTGACTCGCCCGCTTCTCAATTTCTTGAAAGTGTGCTTCGGTCTTTAATTGAAACTTTTTTGTTCTTAGTGCTAGCCTCTCTACTATGGCCTCCAAGGATGACTTATGTGGTTGTTGTTGTTGAGGCATAGGCGGTTGATACGATTGGTTGTACTGCGCATTTTTTCATAGCTGAGATTCGAATGATTTTTTCATCCAAGATTATATGTATTCGAATAAGGATCATATTGCATCTGAGAGGTCCTGGGAAATTTCCTATGGCATCTACATATTCTGTTGTATCTTCCTGAAGTGTCGGGTAGTAGTCCGTTGTATGATCGGGCATGGCACATATTCCACATACGCGAGCCTGAACTGTTTTACCTGTAAGTAAGGTTTCGAATGCATTATTAAGTTTGTCAATTTTTGCTTCAATGGAAGGAGTACTTATCTCATGAACTCGTCGAGAGGGTTCACTAGAAGGGTAAAACTGTTGAGAGTTAGTGGCCATAGTAGAAATCAAATTTATAGCCGCCACCAGAGTCATGTTTACAAGTGTCCCTCCACTTGTTGCGTCAACCATCTTCATCTCCATAGGTATTAAGCCTTCATAGAAATATTGGAGAAGTGTTTGTTCCGACAGTCCATGTTGTGGACAATTTGCGCATAGCTTCTTGAATCTCTTCCAATAGTCATATAATGACTCGATATCCTTTTGTAAAATACTCAAGATGCTTTGCCTTAGTTCGCTTACCTTGTCTGCAGGGAAGAACCTATCAAGAAAAAGTTGAGCCATGTCAGTCCATAAAGTAACTGAATTGGACGGTAAATTAAACAACCAATCCTTAGCCACATCGGCTAAGGAAAAAGGGAAAGCACAGATTTTGATTTGGTCTTTGGATATTCCCTATGGTTTGGTGCTTAAGCAAACCATGTGAAATTCCTTTAGATGTTTATGTGGATTTTCACTAGGCAAACCATGATAGGTCGGTAAAAGATCTATCAAGGCCGTCTTGAGTGTGAATGGCATTTCTCCATTCGGGAATGTAATTCACAATGGTTGTTGATCGTCAGGTGCCACGACAAGTGCACGAATGAGTTGGTTGTTATTTCTCATTGGAATTGGTTCTACGTTGGTGTACTCGAAGTGTGTTTCAGCTTCAGAGGATATTTTAAAGTCTTGTTTGAATTTTTGTTGTCGCAATCTTCGTTCTTCCTTATGTTGTTTTTTTCCTCGAAGTGTTTGTGCGTGTAGTCTTTGGGATAATGCTTCGATCTCTGGTAAAAAATCTGCTAGTTCGCCCAGATTCTTCCTGGTCATAAATCAAAATAAAACAATATCAGTAACTTTGCCGAAGTCCCCGGCAACGACACCAATTTAACAAGCTTCGTAATTGTCAAACAAATTATCCATAATCTCAAATTAAAATAAATAAACAATGTAGTAATAGAGAAGAATGGTCGACCCACAAGAACTAAGTAGCTTCTGATGTAGGGAGGTTTTGACTCTGACTTTTCCTAAAAAGAAAAAAACGAATAGGGGGTTTGATGAAATAGATTGAGTAAACTAAATAAGTAAAAATAACATAAAGTAGAAGAGTAAATTGATAGTAATTATGATGAGAAATAGCCTCTAGCTACTCTTTGTCTCGATCACTAAATGGATTTTCCTTCGATTACTTGCACTTTACAGTCTACAAGGCTCAACCTTTTTAACTTACTTTTCTCTCCGGTGAACTAATTTCCCAAGGTCAATCCTTAGAATGTAGTCCTTGTTGGGATCAACAACGGCTATCGATGTTAACGCTAATGCTTATTCAGTCTGGAAAAGCCCATGCTCAGATTATGGTGTCTCAATGAGAATCGAACCCGATCTTGATTTTCCTTAACGAACCGCCTCTAAGTGTGTTCTTAGGGAGTTGAATTGGCTACGAGCCGAATCTTCTCCCCAACGGTAGATCATAACGTCGATCAAACCAATATGCGCTATTTGGATCGAAGGTGTTGAGATGCTTAAAGGAAAGGTCGATTGCCAATCAATTGCCGAAAACCAAGAAAGAAATCTGAAGGTATGAAGTGCTATTACGGTTCTCACGAAACGGATTGATTTGTTACGTAGCTATCGGCTAAATAGAGGTTTAGATAAGCATGATAGAAATCATACTTAGAAACAAAAGAAAAGTAAGTGAACAAAAGAAGATGAAGAAGAAAATAATTAAATTCCCCAAAACAAAACAAAACAAAAGCTAAGTAGAGGATATGTTTTCAAGCTTCACCCTAGGGGGTATTTATAGCTCGAGAAAACCTAAAGATAATAAAATACCTAAAGAAAATCCTAAAAATATTCAAATAAAAACATAGGTATTTGAAAGATAAAATCCTAAACATAGTGGTAATTCCCAAATATTGAAATCCAACTTAAATTGTAACTCTAGGTGATTTTGTCCGTCTTTCTTTCTTGATCCAGCGGATTGGGTTGTGTTTTATAAGCTATCGCTGATTGGACTGCCAGAATTTGCCATGTCGGAAATCATCATGTCTCAAGTCATGCCCATGTGTCCAGCCTTGATTCCAAAAAACTGATGAATATGTTCTTTTGACGGTAATTTATGGGAATTAAAGTCCTGCACAAAAATGAACAAAAACAACCCTAATTAGCACTATTAAAGAATCGATGAGGAGTAATTAGTAACAAAACATTAACAAATTAAAGCATTCATCAGTTGTTTATACCAAGAATGTAAATAGATTAAACAATTATATGAGTGGGCCATGAATGCAGTGTCAAATCTAGTCACAACATTAATACCATGAAACTTGATGGAGACAATGTCATATGCTTCAATTGCTTTCTCTTGGGTGCTAAATGTTCCAAGATAAAGATTCTTGTTTTCAATTATACCAAATGTATGCAACTCGGAAGTAGTAACACTTTTCAATAATTGTGGCATATTAACATTTTCAAGTTAGCTAGAAATAAAAGAAAAAGACAAAAACACAATTTACGAAGAAACCATCAATCATCACTG
Source organism: Hibiscus trionum (assembly GCA_030270665.1). Lineage (NCBI taxonomy): Eukaryota > Viridiplantae > Streptophyta > Magnoliopsida > Malvales > Malvaceae > Hibiscus > Hibiscus trionum. The sequence goes on along the minus strand of BSYR01000055.1, from coordinate 11,802,227 downwards.
TTTTCTTTAAATGATTTGACCAAACATCTCTCATTTCTCGTTTCAGATTAACTAAAATAGGTGTAAGAACTAACACTAATACTACCATGCCATTATTTGGAAACAAATGTCCACCTGGATCAAAAATTTCCATAATTAGTTCATAATTTTCTATATCAAAACAATTGAATTTGATTATCAAGACAGTCAAACTTGTTGAGTATATTTTGATATAACAAAGATTTGCAAAATATTTTTGAATTTAATCAAATATTTCAAAAATAATTTTAAGTCCACAAAACTTGAAAATATGTTTAAAATGTTTTGACCAAAAACCTATATCAAATACATCTTCAAAAAGTCAAAATCTAGTCAATTTTTCAATGTTTTAATGAAGGTTTCTATACCCGCTTGAGGTGGTTTCGAAACCATGCGGGTGTAACACCCCCTACCCGGCCTGGTCGGAGACCGGGTCGGAGAATGTTATCGATGAACAAATCAAAGAATCATGCAATAACATTTCATTTCTTATCAATCAGTAGTTATTAACCAACTTTTAAATTGTACAGGATAACCAACTTAGTTTATTTTATAGGAACAAGGATTATTCATTTAGGATCATTGTAAAACAATGGAAAGTATCAGTGACTAATTTGTAAAACATGATAAATTTTAGGGTCTTCCCAGGAAACAAGTATACCACAAAGAAATTCGATATAATATAAACATGCTTGTAAAATTTCGTACAATTTAGAGTTCATTTACCAAGTCAATTAGACCATTCAATATTTAGTGACCAAACTAAGAACATTGCAGACTTCAATTAGATACATGTTAACTAACTTAACCAACACCGTATCAAAACACCTAAGTTGTTTCGATACGGCTGCATGATGGTCAACTCAGGATGACTTGATTTTTAGACCGTATCGATACAGGTGAGATCGGTATCGATACGGGTTGACTTCACCGACTTTGACAAGACTATAGTTTGACCTGTTTCGATACAGGATAGACTCGTATCGGTACGGGGGTTCACAGAGGCAAAACATTTCGATATAGCCATAAACTTGTACCGAAACAGGAGATCTCAGAGGCAAAATATTCCAATACGGTCCTCAAATTCGTACCGAACGCTCTATTATATGGTCCAAATATACTTAACTGTATCAATATGGGACTTCCTGTTTCGATACGGGTGACCTGTAATAACATATTTTTGCTAGTTTAAGGTCGAATCGATTAACCAAACGATGTCCAAATGCAACGAAACTTCACATGCAACTTTTTAATGACTTAAACTACTAGCATGCCAAATTTCAGGTTCATACGGATACGATTACCTAGTTTTAACCTTTAGGCTCATATCATGCAATATTAGCTACTTTGAACTTCAACAAAAAGACCATTTTGAGCTATAGGCCTTAACATGTACAAGCATAACACATACATAACAAAATGGGCTCAAATGACTAGTTCAACTACTTTGTCGCCTTCCTAGGAGTTCATAGGATAAAAATACATTACTTAAGGCTTGTAGTGACTTGTCTTGCCCGGCCAATCCGATCGTCACACAAACGACCTCTCAACCTGAAAATGCATGATATGAAACATGTTAGGCATACATTGCCTAGTGAGGTAGTAAAATATAATGCAAAAACTTAACAAGTGATGCATATACGTGATCTCATGCTTATTGAACATTAATGTCATGCTTTAATATTCAATGCTAAACATATAAGATTTCTTGTTTATCCCTTGGATTGAATCATGGTAGTGGATACGCAAATTCTTACGCCTCGCCGAATCATTTATGGTTCATATCCTCCGCCTCGCCAAATGACCAATATCAATACACATCCCTCCACCTCACCAATCAATGTAGGTCGTAGTCCACCCGTACACTGAGCTCATGAATTCTATGGCATGCAAATTGTATCCATCATCCATTCTCATACAAGGTTCATTATCAATAACTATATTCAATGATTCACATATTTGTTAATTCAAAAGTCATATCCACAATCTCATAATTCAAATTCATAGTTCTCATGCTTACTTAATGATAAATCAATGCTTCTTCAATGATCAATAATAATAATCTTCCCAAAGGCGATGGTAATAACATAAGTTATACTTGCTATCAATGATAATATTGATGTCCAATGCAATGCTTATCGGGATTACCAACATGTCCAACTTGAAAGATCATCGGCGCACCCCATGGTGCAACGGAAAAACAAACACG